>QAXI01000446.1:244122-254298 GCA_004335615.1 Chloroidium sp. JM | reverse complement strand
CCCTCCCCCCTTTCCCTTCCCTGTATCTCCCAGCATGGATTGATCGACTGGAGAAAAATTTCCACCTGGTCAAGGAGTCGTCCGCTGGTGCCAGCATCCGCGTGTGCCCCAGCTTTGAATTGATTTCTCACAATCTCGCGTAGTTGCTTTGCGCTGAAGCTGTCATGATTGAGTTCCTGCACAACCTGGTGGAATTTGCAAGATAGAGAGCTATTGAAGCTACCAGGTATCTTGCTCTCACCGAGAAATGTAAATGGACTGTGACCTGTGAATGTTCAAACGCATTGTAGGCAACCTCCATACCTCACATGCGCTGTAAAGCAATGACCTAATTCCAGGAACTACAGATACATGATTGATGCATATGTGATTGCAGTACATCAAAGTGCGCTAGTGATAGAAGACGCACACAGGGCAAGTCTGGAAAAAGCTGCTTGAGCAATCCATTCCTGTAGTCTGCAGCACACAGATGAGGTGTTGAGACACTGATGCTTGCAATTCTGCTCTTGCCATGTTTGCATGATAATGTACACAAAGCGAGACATGCTTGGATTCCTCAAGGATCATACACGTCTGGCTGGTGAAGCAAGAACTTGTTACCTGCAGCCACTGCATACATTTGATGGCCACTCCCGATATCGTCTGCTTCTATGGGCAGCCTGAAATTAAGTGGTTGCCCTGATGAAGGCTTAAGGTCCTTGCAACTCCTGAGGAGGCTCCTATAGAGGCTGAGGGCCAGTGTCCTGTTTGACATGCCAACTTCCGAGATTCGACCTCACCAGAAGTGATCAAAGATTTCTACTCGAGAGATTATGAAATTTACGTCCATCGAGTTGGATAAATGCCTGTATAACTTTCTAGAGGCTCAGTTAAGAAAAATCTGTTATGGCATGCGCATGCCCATGCTAGAGTCGAACGGCAATCTGCTCAATGATCTTGCCTCGATGCCTTGACGAAGTGCACTTGACTTGAACTCGATTAACCGCAAAATTGCTGTCAAGTTTGAACGCACGACTGGCTCCTTCCCTGGGCAACCCCACCCCATGCGTGTTGCAATTTTCAAATCTTAGCATGGCACATTGCATGCAGGAAGGTGTCCAGTACACTAAAGACATCATCCAAGCTTGATATACCTAGACCAAATCCTCATTCCTCTGCCCTGATGTATGACTGCAGTGCTTGCAGAGCACCTATTCAAAGAAAGTGCTGTGACTACAGCACAAGCAGAGACAACGCTGAGACATGCAGTCAGCAGCTGGTGCGCCTTCTTGACGAGTGCAGCCCTCGCGGATGCCATTGGCTCCAAAATCGCTGGTCAGACTTCCTTAACGCGATGAGAACAGCAGCGTTGGCATGCTGTTTCTCACCGACATCACCGGCGTGTCACTTTGCGACTGAGGTCCAACAGGATCCTGAAGACTATGGGGAGATGACTGCTCTGGCGCAAGGCTGACTCCGATGCCTGTGCAGCTCCCTGGCTGCAGAAGCCTCTCAGTTGTTGTGGACAGGGAGGGGACGACAAGGCTGCAGCCTCCCCAACACCCAGATTGTGGCCATCACCACCAAATTTTGCATTAATCTGCTGAGGGTGACTGGGTCTGTGTAACAACGGTCGGAGAGTTGTTACACTCAGGCAGGACGTTACAGTTTGATCATGAGGGGCCACGCTGCCACAAACGTGGGAGGAGGAAGATGATGAAGGCAGATGGCTCGTTTTACAGCGGGTTTGGCCCCCACATCGGCAAATTGTGTGCAATTTGATCACCCAAGGGACAGTTTCTTCTTTCAATCAGATTCCCCTTGAGCATCATTCTCACTTTTCAGTTGCGTATTGAGTCATGACCTGCGATCTGCAGCACATCAGCTTGTTCAGGGGGAGGGCAATAGTGAGGAGTGGGTGATGTGGGAGTATTGGGAGGTATAGGAGCTCAAGCACCATTATCTTGGTTCAGCCAAGAAACTTCAGCGCTCTCAAAATTCAAGATTTGCAACTTTCACATGGAGCATTCACTCCGAATTTGACGAGAAAGCTAGAAAGGAAAGGGAGAGGAGGAGTGACTTTGCAGAAGACGAGTTGTTGGCGTTATGCTTGCCTTGTCCATCGACGAAAGCGCCCCTCAAGTATCGAGAAAGTTCGCACAAGCCTTCTCATAAGACAGTTGAAGCATTCTAGTACGCTGTGATTGAGCTGAAAGTTCACTATTGGCAAGTGTAGTTGAGCATGCCTCGCGATGCCTCCCCATCGCTTGTGAATGCCACCTTGGTCAATATCGACAGCTCTTTTCAAGATATGAGCATGTTTCTGCTGGATGAATCCTGTGGGCAAGGTAGATAAATTGGCTGCACTGCGATATCAATGCATCACGATGTTACCAAAAGTCACAGCTTTCTGCTGATCCCGTGGTGAAGCTGGCTATGCTGGACATATGTTGTACAGAGCTGTGTGTGTGTAGGTCGCTCCATTTCAAGCGTCATGAAACCATTGGAAACGCTGTTACTTGCGTCTCCGGTGAGGACATTTTCTTGGCTTCAAAACAGACTGGAGAGGACTGATCATTTTGATGACAAAGAGAATAGCTCGTGTTCCTTGCCAAATGTTCACCAATGTCCATCGAGCACTACTGATCTTCTTGCTGCTCGAAAAATGCTGGCAAAATGTAGTGGCATTGAATGATTCCTGGTGAATATAAACAGACTATCTTGCTTCAGGAGGTATTAACGCAAGGCTTGCAGCAGAGGAATGAAGGCTTACTGGAAAAGATAAGCAAAAAAATCGCCTCGCTATTGCTGCTTCAGAGACTGAAGAGGTTGCCAAAAAAAGTATCTCGCGTGATGAGATCATGTCCCGAATGCCAAACGATTTCATTGAAATGAGGCGCAGAAATTTTCTACTTCATGCCACCAAAATATGCTGAGTGGTTCCTCTGATTGCCATTGCTGACAAAATCTTTCCGGTGGATTGTGAACTAGTCCTGGAACCTTTGAAATCCACGTCATCACTGTGGGGATCTGTCAAATTTTGCACATCAGAGCCAGCACCCTCAAGCAGCTAACTGTGTTTATTGCAAAACATCATACATGTATAGCAGAAATGATCCAGATGCTCAACATTCACAGACTTCTGGCTTGCAGCCGTTTATAGTACTGGAGCATCTGGTGGTAGCCGCAACCGATCTCCAACGCCCTGTGATAGGACTGCTCGAAAGCGTCAGGCAGGCGTTGGCATTGTGTAAGGAAACCGCCAGCGACAACGCCAGCTACTTCGGGCTGATGCAGGTGTGCTTACAAAGCAAGTTCACCTGAATGCATATTCTTCTGACAACAATTGCTCATGCGATTCAGTCGAAGAAGACATGTGCAAATGGAGGTCAAAGGTACTTGCAATTGAGCAGTCTTGACACTAAACAGGTGTACAGTTGCTCGCTTGCATGTGATCCCTTTCTCATCTCCAGAATGAATGACGTTTTGGTTATGTCGACTGAAGCTTCTTTTACCAGGCGCTTCGAATACTTATGAGCCAGATGATTGCATGCGGTGAGGAGACAAACCGCTTTGGAATCAGCAATCACAGCTTGATGTATCTGAAGGAAATGCTGGCCTTGGAAGGTGTGCATTCCACTTAGCCATCTCCATCTCTCTTTTTCCACACCATTTTTTTAGGCGCTGCTGTAAGAATAACAAATTGTGACAACTTGTCAATACTTCATGCAACATCCCTTAAACATGTGACTTACAGTCCCTATATCATCTTCAAATTGCAAACACATACATGGCTCCAATTTGGGTTTGTTCCAAAGAAGAAGAGAAATTGATATGGGATCTGTTCCTGCAGGAATGGCGCATGAGAAATCCATGAAGGTCTGTGAGTGTCATGAATTGTCCTGCTGGCAATCCTATTAGCGAGGAATCTATAATGCTGACATGTACTCGGTCTATGATATGGAACTTAATGAGGGTGGTCATTCTGGCCCTCAAAAGGCTCCAACATGCGTCTGAAATACATGGTGACAAGGGAATTGAGGCAAAGGAACTGTTCCTACAGTGGACTAACCTTCTTTGCAAGCGATTGCAAGCTTGTGAAGATCTGCGCGCATGCGATGACTGGCAATATATCTAACAACATTGTCTGAGTTCTCACTGGGGGCTGCAACAATGGGTCCAACGTTCAGCCCCTTCAGACCGGTGAGAACGTTCCTAAACAGGAACACATTCCGCCAGTTGTGTTATGAATCATTCTATTTACCTGGCACGCCTTTTTAATGATTACTGACTCAATGCAAATGCAAAATCTGCTGAATCTGCACTGAGGTGTCTCAGGGTCACTGCAAAAATAGCTGTCTGTGCAGATCAGTGTCTGGAGGAACTTTCTGGAGAGCTCGAGCAAAGACAAGAACGTCATTCTGAAATTGCTGCCAGCCCTTTGTGATGTGGTACGCTTTCGCCTACTGTGCTCTTTGAATGATTAGCGAGCGTGAGAATTAGGATCTGTACTCAAAATAGAACTACCACCACTTGCAATTGAGCACTGACAGGGCTGGCAATTTATGATAATGTACTGACCAGGCAGCTCTCTCAGGGCTGGCAGCCAATTCTATTTGGGTAACATAAAGACAAGAATTTGCATTGTCACTTCTCTGCACTAAAGCATTCTTATTCCAAAGCCAATGTGTCTCAGTGTTGGCCATAGAAAACCAGAGAAGGGATGAGCATTGACTTGCAGGCATGAAAAGAGAACTGCAGCAACATTTCAGTGGGCTTCGATGACATTTCGCGGTCATTGACTTTCCTAGTCACTGCACTTCCTGTGTTTGGCTGCCACAGCAAGGTCAGCGGCATTTCTCCTCTCAAATTTCTCATGAGAAGTTGCCTCTTTCCGTCTGAATGACTTCATAATGGCACTGAAGAAGGGTACAGAATTGGCAACCAGCAGTGAAGATCATTTGCAACTGTAGAGACAGTAAAGACATAGTACTGTGATGCAGAGATGGGCCATGTGGCTGGTTTGCTGTATCACCAAGCCCCTGCAGCAATCATCAAGCTCAACCCACCTCAGCTCACACAAGAAAATCACCAAAGCTTACAATGAGCTTTTGGAAAGGACGTCACGGACTGCGGAACAAACAAGCCAGGTGGCTTCCAATCAGCTACTCCATTCACCTTGTCTCTGGGATGATCCATCTGCAGGATTTCTGGATCCTGCTATTCCTGCCTTGTGTTGCATGGCAACAATTTCTTCAAATTGACAAATCTCATTAATGCGCTTCATTGTAAGCAAATACTATAATTATTGTGGACTCAGATAACCATGAGTCTGGTATCCATGTTTGAGCCATGCTTGATCATGCATATTCTTATCCATCGGGTCACTCATCTGCGTTGCTACGCTTTGCAATGCCAAATTTGAAGCATCTTCGGCAAAAGCATCCCACTGCCCGTTGATCAAAACGTCAGAGACAATACGATCGTTCAAGGATATGCAGGAATACTTCCCAACTGATCAAGAGTCGAGCGTGTCTCCAGCCGAACATAAGGCCCATACGGACCTTGAAATACAGCATGTACCTCTGCTGGTTGCCTCATATTCCACGACCACAGCACGGGACAGCCGATTGGCCACTCTGTATTTTTGGGGCCTGGCGTCTGCACTGAAATTATCTACTTGGGAGGTACTACCCCAGACCATGCAGGATATCTTCCATTTTGCGGTCCTTGGTGAAGGGAATGCTTGCCAGCATGACTGCAATTATGCTGCATTTTGGTGTGTGATTCTGCCGCGTTTGGTCAAAATGTGTTGCGTTGCGCTGTCATGGCAACAGTGAGACCGAAGGTCCCATTCTTCTGTAGAAGCAAAACATGGAAGCCATCAAAGCAGCAGGAGGACGCGGAGAAATTCTAGATGATTACACACCTTTGCTAATTCCAGCTAATCTCTCAAAGCAGTTCATGAGGAGCACTGGCAGACGATTTGCCTCAGTTCTTGTTTCTATCTTCTCATGCCACCCTAGTTTCAGCCCACACTCAGGTCGCCCAGGACGACTTTTCGAAAACTTCATGCTGAGGAGCCTGTACCAGCATTGGCTGTGTGAGCCTTTCCTGCCTCTCCTTCTGGAAAGTACACTTCCTGCGTCCAGGAAGCCAAGCATGCCAGGGAATAATGGAAAAAACGTGCATGGTGCTTGATCAAGCCCCTTGCATGCGGCATACTTCGCTATTTTGCTACCAGGTGTTGCAGATCGTATGCACGGATGGGCAACCCAGATCTCGAACAAGTGAGGGGGATATGACCAATATAAAACTGGTTTCCATTCCCTCTGCAACGCTGGACTGAGATCACCGCACTGCCTGCAGTGCGCCTCCTGAAAGATGACGCGCTGAGTCCAGCAGAGGTGGAGACCGGTCTGAGATATGCCACTCGGCAGGTTGGGTGCTTCCTCGACAAGTGCAGCCCAACCAGCAATCATTGGGGCCTGTGGCGCTGGACAAGCTTTCTCAGCGTCTTGGGTGACACACCACTTTACTCCCAGTCCTTGAGCACCTGCCCGCTTTGCGCTCCATTTCAGATCAGGTAGAATAATGTGAATGCTGATGAAGATGTCAATGCCTCGTTACCAAGGTGTTGAATTATCAACATCGCAGAACAAGCTTCTTGAGGCCTCTCGGATCTGCAGTGTACACGGTCCAAGTCTGCACTACTTTCTGCAAGGCTGGTGCAAAGATGGGGCTCAATAAAAGCATCATGCAAAAAGCTGCAAGGCAACTGCAGGTAATTGCCCGATTGCCCTCTTTCTGATCTGCGGTGATGATCATTTGGTCTCCAAGGTCTAAATTATCTAAGTGCATCATTTCTGCATATCTCATGCTTTGGGCGTCCATCCCATCATTGAAGCTTCAGAATTCATGTTTAACGGAGGTTCTTTATTTCTGCTGGGATGGTTGTGGCGCTTTCTCAAAACGAGCAGGACATGGCGCTTGTGTGCTGTACAGCATCATATCAGGTGTTTGATAAAGGCTTTGCAAGCCTAGGGGCTTGTAATCTCAGAACATCAAAGCTGTACGTCATCGAGGTAATCAAGGCTTGAGCTTTACACCTCTTGCTCACAGAATTGCTGCGGCTTCAGCGCCTCTGACAAAGCTTGCTTCCAGAAGTGCAACTGAGTGTGACTGCTGGATAACCAGGTGTTGGTGGAAGCGCTACCATCCTGCAATTCCTGGCACCAGCCTTTTGAGGACCCGTCGTGGAAACATCGGGAGGCTACGTCTCTGATGATGATCTATGTCAGAATCACTAAATTCCTGGATAAGCATTCAGAGTTTCTCAGGAATAAAGAAAGGTAAGCGCTGAGAAGCCAAAGTCTTGGACGTGATCCCTGGGCTTGCTTTTGCACACAAAATCGAAGAACGACTTGCATCAGATAAAATTTAAAAAACAGTAAAAATAATGGCATGCCTGTTTTCATTGTATCCTCGATGCCGTAAAGCGCGGTCAGGGGATGCAGTGAAGATAAATAGGCCCTGAAATTTGCAAACACAGGAAGCTGTCATCAAGTTGGCATCTCATGTGGAAATCCCAGTGCATATCATTGCACAGGGATCAACGACATGATCATGTGCCGTGAGTCAAATCGAGTAAGAGGCTTGCCATGAGCCAAAGTAAACAGTTTTTGCAGCTCCAAATCCATGGCCGCTGAACCCATGGCTGCGGAGGCCCCTCGACGATTTGTTGTGGACATGGAGGGGGTGGCGGCCAGGCTTTAGCCTCCCAACAATGAGATTGTGGTGACCACGCAAGCCGTGTATCCACCTGCCGATGAGATTCAATTTCGAGGGTCACATTCCGCCAGTTTTGGGGGCTGGAGGTGACGGGATGGAAGGGAAACGCATGTCACGCTGTGGCATGAAAGTTCAGTAGGTGCAACAATGATGGTAGTGTAGAGCACCTGCTCAGGAGGGTAGTCCACCCAAAAACCATATGATTTGGCCCATCTTGTGATTTGCTTCCTGCTTGAATGCCCAATAAGAAGGAAGGCATGAATACTTGACAGGGTAGACTTGTAGATTGCATTTGAGGACTGTCTTTGCGATGCTTGTGCATCTCTGATGGGACAGTAGGCGTTAGGTGTATCTCTGCTGATACAGTAGGTAAGAGATTCTTATGATGTTGGAAGACTTTGAACTGCCCTATGACTGTTCAACACCAGAAAGCTGTTCCTAGCTGATCCTTCTAGGCATCCTGGATTTGATCATGACCACCTGAATGCATCTAAAGGGCAGAAATATGAGGCAATGAGAGGCAAAATTTATGAATTTGACTGACTTTGAAAAGCTGGTGATTGGACTCTTCCCCACCCCTTCCCAGATTGGCCTCAACGGGAAATTGGCCTCCATACTCTTGCAATCTCGTCATTCGCCCCTGCCTTACTGTCGAGATCATCTCGAAATCTCATAATGATGCATCGCATGCCACAGAGCTATGTCCTACCAAATTTGGTTCACATGCACAAACGCACACACTTGAAATCTTCCGCCCAGAAGCGCAATCAGCTGGCAAACAAGCGCAAAGTACACTCAGCAGCAGCTGATAGCAGCGCATGCACTGACCGCTCCCTGTCAGGCAAGTCACCCGGTCTTTCCCTTTACACCTCCCATGCATGCCAAGTGAAATCCCCGAGGAAGGTCAAAATTTAATCATTTGGGGCTGGAGCACACGATTGCAGAATGCAAGTGTCTGCAGAACAGAGTCGTGGGAGATGCTTCAGAATTTCACAAGGCAGGAGGCAAGAGGGGCAGTCCAGTCCAGCCCAGAATTGCGCAGTCAGCTCAGACAAGCTATTTTGGTGAGCGATTCAACAGGCTGGGGCTCTGACATAAGATCTATGAGCAATGAATGATAAAAACCAAGATGCTGTGACTCGTTTGCTTGTGCAAAGCATGACATTTGCAGTGAATTTGTTCCAACAAATTTGACTCCCCTTCAGCTTAAGATCTGCACGTTTGTCTGTTTATGGTCAAGGAGCTTTCAGAATACGGTCTACAAAAATGAGTTCTGACCTCTCACCCGTTTGCAAGGCTTGACTCCGCTCTGCAGGCCGTGGTCCTTCGTCCCTGGCCAGATGCAAACTACGATCCAGGAGCAGATCCGAGCCAGGTTTGCACTCCCTCACCAGCGATCTTGAGAGCACACTGTATACTGAAATATAAGATATGGGGCCATGATTTATAGCAGAAGAGCTGCATCCACGAGATGAAATGCCTTGTGCACAGCTTGTTTTGGAATTCACCCGCAGCTGCCTGCTGTAAGATTCTACTGAATATGTGTATCCAGTGCGAGAATAACAATCTTGACCTCTCACAAGGGACAAATGCGGACAGGAGGACTTGAAATCACATCTCTCAAGTGATAGCAGCCTACCCTCTGGCGCAATCACTTGCTGGCTTGTGCCTGCAGATCTTGATGGGCTTTGTGGCAAGCGATCTGCGCATAGCACTCCGCTCGATGAGGGACTATGTGGCCGCATTGGGCTTGGAATATGTGCAGCCAGAGAGCAGGGTGCCCCCCCTGCCTTTTTCCCCCCTTCCCCCAAGCAGGGTGTATCGCAGACAAAGTCATGACCTTCCTTTCATGTGGAATTTCTCACTGCATGCATAAGCACACTAGGTTCCCTGTGTCTGCTGCTAGGGAGTTTTATATCAGGCAATGTCTGGATCAAGAGTTTGAGCTGTCACATGTCCGTGGGGTTCCATCCTTGTTGAGCGATACTGTCTGCAGGTGCCAGGTGCCGAAGCCCTGGCCGCCATAAAAGGATCTGTGTATGTGAAGTACAATGCGGGAAGCAGGAGCTCATATGTCAGCTCCTATTCCGGAAAGGACAGAGGAGTTTTGATGTCGTTTGGGCAAGTGCAGGTGATTCTCCCCACTCGTCTTACCCTTCACCCAAGGGCAACAGCTCAAGGCTACACGTTTGCGAGATTAGTATTTGGTTTTCCACAATGCGCCAGAGAAGGTTTCGGCATTCTCAGGAGCTCTTGGGTTGACCCGGAACTGCAAAGATCTCGAGCATAAATGCCTGTCTGTACAAATCTCATGCGGCATGTGTCAGATCTGCAGATACTGTGTGTTCCTCGTGGAGTGATGCTTCAAGCCCTGAAAAGTGGGAGAAGGGGGCCGGGGGGGGGGGG
>QAXI01000446.1:222269-233984 GCA_004335615.1 Chloroidium sp. JM | reverse complement strand
CCCCCCCCCCCCTCCCCACGCCTTAATGATGACTTGCGGTGGTTTTCATCTTGTGCATGGTGCACGCCTCCGAGGCAAGTGAAGACACAGCCCCACCTTCTGAGGAACGTTAGTCAGAATTCGCCCACTTCAGGCAGTCAGGCTCCGACACCCAGTGTACAAACGTACAGAAGAGCTGCCAAAGCGCTGGAGTTGTTATTGACAAGAGCTCCAGTATTGAGAACCCCCATATTCATATAAGAAATCAGTGGATGCCCTTCAACAAGAAAATACGACCAGGACAGAGATACCTGTGGCCTATTGAAGGCACTCTGGCCATTCTTCAGTTTCTGCCGACGAGCACCGTGACTTGGCAATGCAAGATCAGCTCTGATTGCTGTTTTGGCTTGGCAAGGATTCGCAAAGCCAACGCCCAGGGCACTTGGCTTTGTCTGCATGGCGTTTACCCCGCCAAACTAGGTGTGCATACGCCTCAAAAAATGTACTTTTGAGAATGACAGGAGTGCTTCTATCAAATAAGAATGTGAGAATACTTTCACCCAAGTTGCATTCTCTACTCGCATGCAGTAGAGAAGAGATTACTCCGGCTGGATATTTAGATCGCGTAAATATGTGCCGGGAGCTTCGAGAAGTCAAGAATGCTATAAGAGCTCGATCAACTTTGAGCAGTAAGGAAGATTTGTTGTGCGATTCTGGTAACAAACGTTCACGTTATCTATCCTTTGTCGGTTACACAGTCACCTGAATCTCATGGCAGTATCCCGTGCTTAGGAGGGAGCAATTAAAGGCTTTGTGCGCACGACTTCCTAGATTCGCCACATTGACTACACTTGGTCTAATAGACTAAACTTGATCTAAGAGACTCCACTTGATCCTCACAAGTATATATTTGATGTCTATTGTCACAGTGATTGAACTTTTTCTTCACAAGGATCAGCATGCTTGTGCAGCATATCATTGGATGTTCATTCCACTTTCTGGGGTTTGGGGCCATTGATGGGGGCTGTGGTGGCCAGATTCGTCCCCCTGACCTTGTCTCTAAACTTGAAGAGCATCCACACCATTGCTAATAGCAACAGGTGGCCAGAGAACATTGCGCCATACACGTATGGGGCGCTGGGAACGTTGGCGTTGAGAAACTGCGAGACACACATTTTTGAGGGCCAACATGAATGAGAGATTTTGTGAAGTCAGAAATTGTTTTGAGGTGCAGATGGACATACAAGGTCATCAAATGATGACACACGAGGAAAGCAATTTCATGTGCAAGCAGTACCTCCAGTATGCACCATGAAGAATCAAGTGATGAAATAATCAGAGCATCAGACAGAAACATTGTAGAAGATGTTGAGACCCTAAATTTGTGATCAGAGACAGTGAGATGCCTGCAAGCCTGCAGCCTCATAAGGAGGCAGTAAGGGGTGCGGAAATACCGGATAGATCCATTTGCCGGTATTGCTGAAGAAGGCAAAGGCCCAGAGGGCGTACGAGGCGCTGTACAGGCCCATGTACCCCATGAGGTACGGCAGGAAGGGTATGCTGTTCAGCATCATCTCCGCCAGAATGAAGACCAAGTTCAGCCCGTGCTGCACAGCAATCCAGCTCTCAGAATTCAGGTATTCTCTCTGAGACGGCGTCTGCTGCAGAGGGCTATACTCAAGAGTGTCTCTCAAGGAAGCGTGTCAGGGAATACAAAAGGGGAAGGGGAGCCCATTATGCACCACAGAAAAGCGATCAGAACCGTATCAGAGCTTTGGCAACACACAGCACTTGCTATGCTGTACGCCAGTATGCTGCCATGTTTTCCAGCAATTGCAGGCCATAGAAAAGGTCGGAAGGACAGGCCAGGCCAGGCTTACAGTGTTGTAGGAGATCCAGGAGAAGGTGGTTCTCGTGTGGTGTGCTAGGATCTTTGGATCTGGCGTCTTCCGCAGCAGCGGCCACAGCAAGCCCCAGTGCAGGATGTCAACCACCAGACATGCCTGCGTCAGATACTCCAACTCACGCTTGTCCCCCTCAATTGAAGCGGATCATTGATATGCAGTATACCAGAGCAGATGAGGGCAGAGCATTCTGCAGGTGGAAGGGAGATTGGCGGGGAAGAAGGGTGGGGGAAAGGCAACAGCAGCTTGATCATGTGATTTTCCAAGCCGCTGGTGAATCGCGACTGCCTGCCTGAATTCTCAATCACACATAAAAAATGTGTTGCTTGGAGTCCACCAGAAGCGCTTGTATTATGTGGGGAAAGGGCCATGACGGAGCTGGGTAAGCAGTGACCTGAAAAATGAGGGTTGGAGGGAAGGGGGGTTCACCGCTATGCTGACGTGAAACAAAATGATGATCAGCGCCCCGATATTCCCAACTTTGCCTGTCAACGGCTGCTTCCACGCCATCAGACTGGTGCCAGCTGCGAGGAGGAAGTAGGCAGTCTCTAGGAAGAAGGACCTGCTTGCAGCACAGATGTTTGACTGGTAGCTTCAAGTCATGGGGAGCAGTCATGATGCAAGTCAAGAGCTGTATGATACGAAGCCCACAAAGCTGCGCTGACTTGTGATGGCTGGAAAATAGTCAGAACCTCAAATTGCTCAGTTATGTAGTGCGGAAGGGAATAAGTTGCAGGGGTGGAGTGCAAAGTTATGTGGCTTGCAAGGTTTCATGTAAGTTTGTATTTAACACGTCAAGACCCTGACTTCTGAATTGTATTTTGCCATCAGGAGGAAGCTCACCAGTTTGTGTAGAAGTACAGTATCTGCAGCAAGATCTGAGAGCTGAATAGGGGGACAGTGGCATTCATATGGGATTACTGATTTTGCCTGTCAAGATCAGAAGAGGTAGCATGCTTCCCTATGCCTGCATGCTTCACAGTCCCATGCACAATTGGATTGCCTTTGTGACATGATTGGCTTTGAGACAGATCAGGCTTGCATCCATGCATGTCCAGATCATCTTGAGACTTGAGCTGCTCTGTGGGGATTGAATCGAGATTTAATCTACAGAGAGCTGTCTGCGCTCACCGAGATCCCCCTGAAGCTGGCAAATTGGCCGATGATGGTACAAAGATGTAGCAGGGTGTACAATCTGAAGACAAGAAGCAGCCTGTCCCTCCCTGCAAGCCAGAAGCGCTCTCTGGCCTTAGATCGCTTCAAGGTCTTGCAGCTGGTATCTGTACTGATGCCCACTGGCATTTCTTGTCAGAAAATCTTAAATTGAAAGTATTCAGGCAGGATCGAACTGCGAGCAAGTCTCAACAGGCAGGCGTGACAGGAGTGACTGAGTGGCATGAGTCATGCTCTTCATTCATGCTTAAAGCGGAATGATGCAGAATGATGGGAATTGTGTTTGCGAGGACTCTCATGTGGACTGGTTTTGAGGGTGCAAAATGATGGCTGGACATTCGGAAGCGTGGATTACAATTCCTGGCATTATGAGAGTAGGCAATAAATCGCCGGTATTGGTGAGGCAACCAGCATGCTCTCGTCCAGTTGCTATGAGGGTAGATTTTGGGTCTCATTTTGTGCAGAGGATTGCAATGTGGAGGCAGTCACCTGAACTTCCCTTCGTCAAGGCACTGGCCGGTACGTTAAGCACTCCCTGCGGACTGCACACGAAATGCTCTAAAGGGCTTGCATGCTCTGCTAATTTTTCATGTCTGATACAAACGCAACATACATCTTGATGGACATTGTGACCGGGAGCAGCCCCTGTGCGCTGCAGAATCATCAGGTGAGATACCTGCGTACACTTCGAAGCGTTCGAGGTCCAGAACAAGACAGTACCTGTGAGCCCAAGGCTTGGCGTTGATAAAAAGGGTGCTGAAAATGAATCCTCCCGCCACGATTGCTGTCACTTGTATGGGGACGATGCGATCACCGTCGATTGTTGTCATGTAGTCCAAAGGCGACATCAGTGGTTCGCTGGACATCCCGAAAATCGACACTCGAACTTAGAGCGATACTTGCAATCACAATGCGCTGCCAGTGGGTGATATTAGTATGCCGATCAAGACGTTTGTGACTAGGAAGCTGAGCTGAGAGATTCAAAGATTCCTGAGGCATGTTGCTGCTTGTTCTGTTACTAACGATCATTTCTTTCTTGGCTTCGGAAGCTTAGCAAAGATGTTAAGGATTAAGCCAAAGTCCATCGAGCTACTTTTGTGTAGAGCAGCAGCTCGTGGATAAGCAATTTTTCGCTGGATTTAGCAAGATAGATTTTGGCTATTAATGGCAAGGCAAAGCTTCTGTGAAAGATACAGAGGCATGATTGTGAACCCCCGGAAGTCGCCATATTTATAAAGTCATGAGCATGAAGGACGCAAGGTCAGGCAAGTGCTGATTTGTGGAGGGTGACTGTTTCCTGATAGGAGCAAAGGACAGCCAGTAGAGACAAAGGTAATCTCCCTTGACATCCTTGACTTTCAGACTGTTGTGTCTTTTATAAGCGGAAATTGCTCCATCGCATGCTCACCCCTCGACTTATTAGCCTGCAGATGCTGGCTCACGTCGATACTGCAGCGTTAGATTAGAGGGTAGATCATTCTCTCTATTGCCTCAGATCCGCCATTTTATCAATTGATCCATGCATGTATTCTCTTCTGAGTTTCCATTTTGAGCACTGAGCACTGCACTCTCCAGGTTGCCACCATGGCCAGGATCGCCAATCCACAGCCCGAGCTGTTGTCTGCGGCCAACGACCAAAGCCACACCTCTGCAACACCTGCTGGCGTTACTGATGTCAAGGAATTCGCATCAGATGCCAATTTTGGTGTGGTCGCACCGCCGCCAAAGGATCTGCCTCTGCTTGCCGGCTGCCTGCCCTATAATCCCGCGGTATGCCCCTGCAGTAGGTGTACCATGTTACTCCGGAGAGAGACTTGGCAACGCGATCGGGCTCTCTGTGGTAAGCCAATCTAATAAGGTGCAAAATCAGGTGTAGAAGGTGCCCCAAACCCGACGCAACATGCCTGCAGTATTTTTATTTCTGCTGGAGAAGTGAACCACAATCGGTCAATCCGGTGGCCAATCAAGAAGGTTGTACCTCTAGCATTAGCATCAGATGTGAGTAAGGGGAGAACCATGGGAGACAAAGTCCATCCCTCCTGCAGTGCTGTGCGGAGCAGTGCGGTCAGCGCATAGGCGACGCACACGTCTCCACGCAAGCAACCCCCGGCACCTTCTACTGCGGCCACATGTTCTACGCCACGCAGAAAGCCGCCAGCATGCCCGGAGCGGGCGTCGTTCGCGACTCCCAGGGCAACACCGCAGTGGGGTTCATACACACCCCCTGCGACCCATACACGCGCGGCGACGTGCCCTACGATCAGCAACAGCGTCTGTCCCCCATGCAGAAGATTGTGGGGGCGGCCTTGCGTGGCTACTACGACACCGCCGTTCCTGCCACGGGGGAACACGGACCCGTGAAGATCATGCTGAACGGCTATGGCGCGTTTCGAGACGTCGTAGACAACCCCACGGCTCAGTTCGTGAGCAGTCAGACCAATTTGGACAGCGCAATGCGCAGCGCCTTCGGGGGCCGCGTGGTGACGAACTGGTCCGAGCCGGTAGTGAGCGGTGCAAGCGCCACCTATCGCTACGTTGTCGCTGTGCGTCTTCCCCCTGGGGTATCTATTCACTGACCCTCTCATGGAATGAGTCGATGCATCTTGCGCAAGTGTAGCCATATTACTCCTCACATGTGGGGTATGTGATTTGAGGCAACGCTCTTTGGTGGGTAGCAGGGAAGTGGTGGCCACTGTCGTGGAGACTGCTGAAAAGTACGCTGGATCAATCAGGCGTGAGAACCCAAATGCATTCTCTGTGCAGGACCCACCAACTGGCGGATGGCATGAGGTGCAGCTGCACGCCACGGCCTTCCCAGTGGACGACTCGGCCATCAACGGCCGGCTGGGCTCCGTGCAAGACGTGATGGCGCAGTTCCAACCGCATGCCGTGCTGTCTCTCGGGTACTGACACGTCTCATTTGACCTGCTGCACTGAATGGGGGCAACCGCAATCATCAACTTCTGTGAGATGTCAAAGTCAGGCTTATGTAGGGCTAGGTCTCCTGAGGGTCCTAGCCAAATTATGCCAGGGGTATTGGGCCATGGACAGGTCAGGCACTGTGTTACGCTATGAGGATAGCTCTTGACCCCATCCCAATGGCTTTCTTAGGCAGGATATCACAGGTACATGGGTTCTGCTGCCTGTTACATGGCGGAGCACTACGCCAGCAACGGCGAGCTTGCGGCGTCGGCTGCGGGCTTCAGGCGCGAAATCGGGGCGCCGGCCACGGAGATCGGCTACAACTACTCCCTGCTCAACGCGCTGTCTGGGTATGGAAAGCATTCAGCAGCAACAGACGAAGGCAGGGATGGTAGCAGTGATGGCCGCTTGGTGATCCTGTGACGCTGGACGCTTGCAAGATTTGTAGACTTCTCAGCTTTGATGTTTGTCGTGCAAGACAGAAAGTTAGGAAGAGGCTGTGAAGGGCGCCAGACATGACTGTGTGACACCTGATGCAACTTAGTGGGTGCAAGTGCCAGACAGGCACGACTCTTGCTGTGCTTGCAATGATCTCCTAAGAGGACTTCAGACATATGTGATGGATATGGTAGATCAGAATGCATGCATAGGGCACTGGCTTTGAGAAATTCAGGCGCCATCTGGACAAGCAACCATTACTGATCTGCATGCTGTGAAGAATAGACGAGTGCCCCACCCTTTTTGTCCTCCGGGGATATATATGGAGGTCAGGACAACCTGATTTTCCGGAATTTGATTTTCCGATATTCGAATTTTAAATGCTTTAGGGCACCTAAATCCCTAAACCCCTATGAAGCGCTACTAATGCTCGAGCTCGTTGCACGTTCACTACGCTGGCTGTGGCCGTTAAGGAATTGACTAGTGCGCTGATTGAGGATGTCGGAACTGGTCAAGATTCCGGCTAAGTATGGCAAGGCGACGTTCCTGAAACAGGGTCAGAGCATCAAGGTCAGCCTTATGGAATCAGAGCCTTAATTCTGCCACCCTCAAGAAATGCTCTGAAATCCCTTTCATTTGCTAGCAGTACACTTCTCAAGAAGACAAAAGAACAGTTCCTGCAGGTGATCAACCCCTCAGGGACCCAGGTCGTGGATACATGGTGCTTCAACTCGGAAGACCTCCAGGTGAGCATCCTGCGAGAAACCACACAGATATGCGTACATGTGCATCACGCTGAACAGCTGCAATGATACCAAGGCATACGAGTGAATAACAAAAGGAAAGCGGCTGTTCAGGAACTGATGAGCATGGAACACACAAGGTCTTACATCAAGAAGCTCATCCCTGTGGTGGGCGACAGACTCTACACGAATAAACGGCGTCCGATACTGACAGTCATAGAGGTGAGTATTCCCTTACACAATGGCTGCTGTCTCTTGACAAATTTCCCACTCAACACGAGCATTGCAACTAATTGCTTACTGCAGGCCTGTCAATCTTTAAATTCTCAGGTGTTGCACTGAAGTCATACGAAATTTCAGAGGGGAAATTTGGAGCTGAGTGCCAATGAGGGTTAGTGTATCTCTTATTCTTGCTCTATGCTACATTGCAGGACACATCAGGAATTCATGACCTTCTAATGTCAGCTTGCGATATCTACCGATACCAGGTGGTCTTCCCTGCCAGCGCTATGATTTGTCCAGGGATGCTGTCAGCGCAAGACGCAACACCCCAACCCCTCCAATCATTGTTGCGGTGTTGGAAAAGGTAGCAACAATCAGAATTAGATTGCACAGATCCTGAGCCAACAGCTTATTCACAAAGAGGTTGGCTGAACGTGCCTTTCTCTTCACCTTGGGCCTCCCCCCAAGTGTTGCTGCTGCAAACATCCCCTCCCTCTCATCCTTGACTTTCAAAGCTCAGCCTCGAGTTTTCCTCAAAGGCTAAGAAGCACCTCTGGAGCTTGCAGCATGCAAAGCATTCTGCTGTCACTTGTCAAGCGACTTCACATCCCAGATTCATTCGTCCTACAGCACTCCAACCTTATGCTGAATTTACCAGGGGCTGGGCGTGAAGGAGTATCACCGCTCCTGTACAGACAACCTGCATGAGGCATTGAAGGAGATAGGCATCACTGCACCCGAGACTCCAAGCCCACTCAACCTGTGGATGAACGTGCCCTGGGAAAAGGTGGCTTCCCCTTCGTACCATTGTGCATTTTTGGCAAGAAAACGGAAACAGCTGATAATTGAGACCAGCGTCAATTGTTATTCTCTTCTTGTTTAAAAGCAGTACAGTAGAAGTGATCAGTAAGTGGATTTTGTGCTGAAAATAACGCAGGCACAAGGGAAAGCTGACCATTCATGTTCATAGCTTGTGAGACGTATCTGATAAAGAGAATCTCGTCATTATCATGCTTGAGGAGGAGCACAAAGACAAGATGACACCAAAATGCTCCACAAAGAACCAGGTTGCAACACTTGATGAGATAATCCAAATGAGACTTTGGATCTCAGCCGCAATTGACGAGTACAAGGGACCAGAAGCAGTGGTGGTAAAGGTATGATCTGAGTGTGCTTCAGGAGCCTGCCCCACATGGGAGCTTGGATTTTGTGGCCCCGGTATCCAAGCCTGGGGACTACGTGATCCTGAGAGCAGAGATGGAATGCATCATCGCATTTTCTGCATGCCCGCAAGATATCATTCCGGTACATGATCTCCCTTCCACGCCAATCTCATAACTGTAATTGAACACTTGAGATATTCAGAATGTCATATCCTCAAACTTGCCAGTATCGATGTTTTACACATCCTTACCGCATGCAGCGTCAGATTTGCAGCATGTCACAGTATGGCACTCCTACGATATGAGCAAGCAAATTGTCAGTCATTACTGAGCAAAAGCGCTGGCATAGTGAATTGTTTTGACAACTGGCTCAAGGAGGGAGATAGTGTGGATTGTGTCACAGCATACTCCACCGTATACATTGAGTAGGTTTCACTGGGATGAGTAAAACAGGTTGGACGAATTGAGGATATTGTCCTTTAAAATGTGGTCTCTTAGTGACCTCCAGCTTGCAAAGTGATGGCCCTGCTGACAATGCAGGTGAATGGATTTGCAAGTGCTGGCTCAAATGCTGGGAAGTTTCGTGGAGAGATACACGACTGTCAATTTCAAATCCTGGCTTAGCTGGAAAGCCAGTGATGTGGTTTTCATGGCTTGGCGTCAACCACAATGTGACAGTGCCCGACAGCATATTTCTGCCTTTGTTTGTGTGGTCATACAGATCTTGGATGATCCTTCCTATGCTGGGGAACAAGTCTTGATATGCGCAATTTCATTTGCCACAAATCGTATCTCAAATAATTCAGTCAACTGACACTGAGATGCTGAATGAGCCAATGTGCTTTCTTCAGGTCATTGAAATTCTGTCAGGTGTATGTCCCCATTTTTAAAGACAAATGTACATGAATTTACTGGATCAATCATGATCAGACAGAGCAATTTTGAATTCAATGCTTAAATACTCCTAGGAAACGACAGGTTTCCAGCTGTAATTTGGAGGTGTCGAATTGCTACGGACACGACAAGAGATATTGTACTGTCAACTTTGAAGCTCCTCAACCATCCTCAGGACTTCGACATGTACTCAGTGCAAATTGACCAGGACCTGGCAAAGCGTTTGACGAGAGATGGGGCAACGCTGTTATTGCTTGACGTTCCGGCAGGAACGGTCATTGGCATTGATCAGCAGGTCGATCCGCTAATTTGAAGACTGCCATCGATACCGGCATGCAATTCGTTAAACCGATTTTAAAAACTCTGCTATTCAGCCTTCTTTGCAGTCTCAATTCTCAGCAACTTGATGAATATGGGCGCACCTCCGATTATTCATTGACCTCTGCAAGGGACCAGACCAGTGTTCCAAAATGTATTGCAATGCTCCAGCTTTTCCTTTTGAGAAATGAAGATTGATTGCAAAATTCTGAAACGGGATTTGATCCTTGCATATCATTGTGCTTTACTTCAGAGAGCTTGTGAGGCTTTGGTCTTCTGTCAAAGCACAAAGCTGCAGAAAGCTCTTGAAAAATTGAACAATCCGTTGGGATGTATCCAGCCCTGACAATCACGTCTTGAAATGCAGAAGCAAATCACAGGGCCAAAATTCATGGGTGTGAAGATGATCCCTCCAGGTGTCCACATGGTATCGTTCAACAGTGTCAGCTCCCAGGGCGACTTCTCGCCCACCACCAGCTTCTTTGTGGCCATGGAGAAATCCCAGGTCCCCCCTAGTCTCCACCAGCGTCCTCCATGACCTGTTTCAGCCTTGATTTGCCCGCATTCCCTGCTGAATTTGACCTGATAAATGCGCAGTGCAGCAGAAGAGCTAAGAGAGGAGGGCATCAATACCTATTTTGCTCAATTGTCAATGTGGACGCACACAGAGGCTTTTTCGCATTCTTCCTTGTTGCTTCCCTGCAATTCAATGGAATCTTATGATTTTGGCCAGGTTGTGGTGCGGAGATGGGACCATCAGTCGGAGATGCTGCTGCCGCTTGAAGACGAGGACGAGGTAGCCAGAGATCCTGTATTGATCACGATGACAATCCAGATGTGGAAACCCTGCCGTGGCTGGCACTGATCAACTCCCGACACATGAGATTTTGCAGACCTGCCACTAAAACATATATTCTACTGCCTGATTCCTGCAGGCTTATTCTTGATTTCCTCCTCCTCCCTTCAAGGTGAAAGCCAAGCAAAATGGCTGTGATTGACTCGTATCTCCTGTCATTCATCGACCCAAATTGAGGTCCAATCGTTGTGCAAGGGGATCAGCATGCCCGAGAAACTCAGGAACCGCAAGGGATGTGTGCTTGCCTTTTATGTATGTATTCTGCAGGTGAGCAGGTATGCCCAAGGTGTCGCTCGTTTTGATTTCGACCAAGGATTGGCGCCCTACAACCTGCATGCCTACCAGCAGTGGCAAGACCTGGCAGGCTACATCAGCGCTGAAACCGTAAATCGGTAGTTCCCTGCCCTCATTCCCAACCATTCAGCCTCTCAAATCTCTCTCCCCACGGAAATCCATCTGGGGCATGTGTACGACGAATTCATGATGCCAAAAAGAGCTGAGAAGGTTTTGGTGTCTTTCGGCGTTGATTGTTGAGAAGCTTATGATTGGGGCTTGCAGATCTATTGGACACAAAGCGCCAAGTCTTGAAGATAAAGCTGTTCAGGCACAACTGCACAAGAAAGCTTCCAGTCTCTCTTGGCATGCAAGCGGGGTGGTCAATCTCGAAGCTACCCCAGCCTTTGCAACCCTCTGCATTGTCACCTATATTTTTAGCTGATTTTGAATGATCCACTGAGTAGCCACTTCTTCCTCCAGCTGCGCGGTCAAAAGGCGTGTCCAAGAAAAGACAGAGTCATTCATGCCGTGGTCAGTGTCGAGGATAAATTGTTGGCAGGTTGTCACCAGCCGGCAGTGGATGCATCAGCATCACGGCAGAGGCAGGGCCGGCGGGGAGCGGACCTGCCACGGAAGCCGAGGAGGCGCTGAGTCAGCAGCTGTCGGAGAGCCGCCTGCGGGAGGAAGTCTCTGGGGGAGAGACACAGGCCCAACCCTCGGGCCGGCAAGCAGGTGAGGCTCAGTGACAGCAGTATCTCGTTAGCTTGAGAGTGTGACTGCATGCAAGGGGACAGTGCCAAAAGAGAGGAGTAAATCTGGGGCCCCGG
>QAXI01000446.1:194190-208985 GCA_004335615.1 Chloroidium sp. JM | reverse complement strand
ACCCACACACACATGTTGTCCCCTCTCAAGTCTGTCCAATCCGCTGTTAGCGTCCTTCGGCAGCCATGCAGTCACAGGCAAGTATTCGTTGAATGCCCAAATCACAGTTCCATTGCTCAAGGCTGGGAGAATCAAGCAGGCAGTTCTCGTTGCTTGATTATGGCTCACTTCCCCTCCTGATTTTCAGACCCCCACAGCCCCCATATCCTACAACCTTGCGATCATCTTGGAGTTGATACTCAACTCACATGCAGAAGCACTGCTCAATCCCGCAATGTTGATGGTCGAGCGGCTCAGTATAGCAAACGGATTCCTCATCTGGCATGCAATTAGCACCAACACACGCACTTCCCTGGGATGGATGGGAGATATGAAAAAGCGAGAGCCCTTTATGACTGTCAGAGCACATCCCAAAATCGCTGATCTTTGCTGCAGCATTCGGCATCTTTGCGGTGGTGGTGCTACCGCGCCTCAAGGTCGACCCAGAGGAGCTCAAAGAGGCCAAGGAGAGCCTGCTGGGGGGTGGGGGTTCCGCCGAGGCCAAGGGGGAACAGCCTGTCGTCAGGAGGCGGAATTGACCTCCAAAAGGGAAGGGCAAGTAGAGGTCGTGTGGTGGGTCGAGTTTGGAGGGAGGAAATTTTGATTGTAGGCCCAGGATTCTGCTGAGGCAAACAAGGTACACTTGACCATCAGGAGGCGCGCAGGACCCGCATCTGAGCCTTACAGCACGGGGGAGATTGTTTCTTGCATTGCTCCCATCCCTCAGCTGCGGTCTGTCAAACCGTCCCCCACTTTGTTGGAGAAATCTGCGCCAGGAAGGCTGTTGGCATGAGGAAATGACGGATAAAGGCATTGGATGTAGGATGTGAAGGTGCAGCAGTAGATGAGGACCATGGCAGACAAGGTGCCTCACCCAAGGTGTGTGTGAGATGTCACTATTGATCCATTTTTGTCCTCAAACTGCTCTGAAGCATGTTTTGAAGTTTGGGGGTGAGGAGCACCACTTCTTGGAGGTGTTGAGTGTGTACAGATTTCTATTCTACTGGCTCTGCACCATGACAGCCTTTTTGATCATCTGTCATACAGTCTTTGAGGGAAGGATTCATACATTTGGGTCTGTGAGTGGTGACGCCTCGGGTTCTGCCTCAATAAATTCCGCACACCTAAGGCTACTATAACAGAGCTGTTCTGACGAGATCTGAGCAGTATTTGGTAACATCGGTCCAATTAAAGTCATGTTTCTCAGGCAAACTCTTATTGTGGAGTACTGTTTGTTCGTTCCTGCTTTCTGTAGTATTCATGTATGCAACAGAACATGCAACAACCAGATAGGCACGCAACAGCAATTTTGAAATGTCAAAGTTGTCCTACAATTAAAAGAACGGCATGCGCTCTATGTGCAGACTTGAATCCATTTCCACCCCTTTGGTCTCTTGCAGAAGTACAGAGACCCAGTAACCTGTAAAGAATACTGCATAAGTAAATGACCTCCAAATTCACCAATTCTCATCAATCTTTTACAGAGCTGTCTTCCCTCGAACTTGACCCTAGCTCTTTGGCTTTCAGCAACTCCACCTCTGCCTTCCTCTTCAGGTACCAGTCTGGTGGCGGCAGGACGCACTTTGTGTGGTCGCACATGTGCATCACTCCAAACCCAAAAGCACCAGTTCCTGCAACAGACGATTCGCATTGGAAGAGCTGCATCAGGCATCCAGCGCTTGGTTCGTTAGTGCGGATGTTTAGAGGACGGCAGTGGGAGAGGAAATGGAGGGCAGAGGGTCCATTGGTGAAGGGGAAAGGGTCTGTTGGCACATGTGGCATGCAGATTATGGCTCACCA
This sequence comes from Chloroidium sp. JM, assembly GCA_004335615.1. NCBI lineage: Eukaryota > Viridiplantae > Chlorophyta > Trebouxiophyceae > Watanabeales > Watanabeaceae > Chloroidium > Chloroidium sp. JM. Next base: position 207,146 of record QAXI01000446.1, on the reverse strand, counting down.
ACGCCTCGACACTAGTAGGATTTGCTACAGCACAGTAAGCCGTTCTGTTTTTGTTTCACACGACGGCCCATTTTCCCTGCTGTGGTGTAGGATTCACGCCAACACGTTTTGAAGCAAACAAACAATACTGCCAGGCAGATGTGCAACATGTACTGCACTGTGTATTGTCCAATTGCAATCCAATTTTGTGCCTCTGCATTTCAATGATTTAATTCACCGATCAAGCTTAACTGGGTGAACGAGCTCAGTCACTAGCTCAGTTTTTAAACAGAAGAGCTTTGAGCGCACCTGCTTCAGGTGCATGACTGACGTTCACTGAACCCAAAAGATGCTGCTCCTTCCGTGCCCTGCCTCTAGGCTTATGCTGTGCCAATTTCCCTCCACCTTCCTGAATGTTTGAACCGACAAAGTATTAATGGAGGTCTATCAACATACTCACAAATTCTCAGATGAAGCAAGAGGAAGATAGGCAGGTCAGCATAATTTTCACCCACAGCTCCCTTGGCAATCTGAAACACTCGCACAGCTTGTTTGGACAGAATCCAATATTCTCTCAGGAAGGGAGGTGTGACTATTTGTGGATGTGAGCAAGGCACATTCTAAAAGCAGCTAAGCAGTATAACGAAAGAAAATTGTTGTGACTTCATGTGAACAAGAGCCCCTCCCTATATACATTTCCAGAAACACCTCTTCAAAAGAGGACCACCATATCAATCCTCCCTTGTGCAGATCCAAGACCTTGATAGGCATTTTTTTTGGGAAATTTCGGTGTTGGAAGTGAGTTTTGGAAAAGTTTTTGCCTGTGAAGCCTTGGAAGGCTCTGGTAGCTGCGCACTGGGCCTGCCGTCAAATGATGCTTCTGGATTTGGCGAGCTGGCGGTATTTATGCTGGGCTGTGAGCTGCTCTTTGCTTCCCGCCTTGGTGGCGTGCTGGGCCTCTGAACCTCAGCCTCGATGATCTGCTGCAAGCGAAGCACACGTCCTCTCTCTTTGAAAACAATCTTGTTGAATGCAGGCAGTTCCTACCGCCTGTTGGGAAAATTCCCCGACCTGTGTTTTGATCTGGCCCTGCCAATCACGGTCATTGCATGTTGGGGTTAGAGGGTTACCCCTGCAAATTCCTCATCACAAAAACTTAGTTTTTGCAAATTGGTGAACGAGCTCCTTACAGAGATGGAGGTCAAGGTTTGAACAAGGGCTCACCGGATCGGAGGAAGGCAGGGGTGCTGCAAGCGGGGTGTCTGATGACTCCAGGAGGTCCACGGGAAGCTCCTGGGCAGCTACACTGGTGGCGGCTGAGGCAGGAGCCTGCGGTCTCGAGAGGGCTGCCAGGCTGGACAGGGGGTCTGAGGGGGTCTGGTGGTGGTTCAGGGGGTTGAGCAGGGGGCTACGCCGCAAGGACTGCTGACTCAGCAGCTGCTGTCTGCCCTGCAGCAGATATGCGCAAAGTTCACATCAAGACACCCAGGTTGCCAAATGAGCACGAGAATGTAATCTGGCAGGGGCAAAACGGGGCGCTGTGCTGCATGGCCTGTAATGAGGCTCTGATGGCTGAAGATGATGTGGATTCGTCGATACTGGATTATGTCATGCAGGTCACCAACCTTTTGTTGCCAAGAGAGAGCCAGGTGGTCATGGAAGTCCCTACGTTCGTCTGAGATGAGCTTTGGAAAGAAGTGCAGGCCTGCAGGACAGCATACGCTTCACCCAGAGACCTGATGGCTTGGGTTAAGTGGTCATGTCAGAGGTTGTGTCACCCTGAGTCTAGCCTATGAAACTCAAGAAATTGCGCGCAGCGCTCTGAAAACTCTGAAAGGGCAGCACACCTGAAACGGCTTCCAGAGGCTCCAGAGGGACGGCGAAGGCGGTGAGGGGCGTTTCCGGATCGATGGGGGCGTTGGGCATGACGAAGGCGGCGATGGCCACCTCCGGCGCGGCGCCGCCACCGCCCTCCGGCCCGCACTCCCCCAGGACAACCTTGAAGAAGTGGGTGGGCACATTGACCAGGTTGGGTGGCTCTCCTGCGGGAAAAAGTTTATTGGATTTGAGCCACCTTAATTCGCTCTGCCACTGAGCAGACTGCCTCTGTAAAATGTGTCCACATCAATGGAGGCACGTGCTAGTCATTGAAAGTATTGCAAGAGCATTCCAAAAAATCACCAGGAGCAGACGAATACTACGGATTATGACACATTAGAAGGTTGTCAGGATCACAATCAGGCCACAGCCAAGCTTGCTACCAAGACCGGTATTGACGCACAGTTGAGGTAGGGGGATGGGTGCAGGGTCACCTATGACGGGGTGCCTCATTTCCATGCCATTGGGGGTCATCTGGGGCAGGAACAGGGGGCCGGTGACGATGAACACGCTCTTGCAGCTCTTCTGCAGCTGCTGGGTGAACCTTTCAAAGCGGGCCCAGTAGTCCCTGGCAGGCACAGATAACATTGAGAGCCATGCTTGCAATACAAGCTCACGGGTATTTGTCAAAATTTTGAAAAACCCAGTGTTGTCTTGGTTTGGAAGAGTCTGCATGAGCAATTGATGGAAGGGATAATCTGCTATTGCCCACCGTCAAAATCTGCCCATCGCCGAAAGGATTCTATGATTCAGGGCTATGACTCTGCTCTTTTCGAGTAAGACTGATCATTGGGAGAAGGATTTACCTTTAAAAATGTTCCCAATTACTGATGCATTCGTGTATCAGCAGGATCGGGTCGTTCCTGTGAAAAAACTTTCCGTAACGGATAGCTGATTGGCCGAGTTCTACAACACCACCAGCGTGCAGGAACAACAATGACAGTTCCTGCCTCTTGAGGTAAAAAAATCTGCAAAGCAGAACAAGGTAGACCGAAAAAGTAAGATTCACAGTTCAAGAGGTGCAGGCATGGAGGGATTTTAAGACAAGGGGTGGGGGAAGAATTCACCGATTGAAGCCAGCTCCCACCTGGGGGCAGATGTTGGTGAGGAAGAAGGTGTCCCTCATGGCTCGCTGGTCTGCCTTGTGATTGCCGGCGGGCGCCTACTGCAACAATCTCGCCTTCAGGCCTTCCATTTCCTGTCGCTGTCTTGAAATGAAAAATGTTGAGATGTACTTGTTGCTGAAGTCGATGGTAAGGAGTCTCGATTGTAGTCCTCTTCCCCAAAAGCTTTTCAGCTGTTTTTGCTTGGGGTCTTGTTCTTGCACTCAATTTGACGAAACCGCTTTCCTGCAAATCGTGTGGTGACCAGCATGTTTGTGATTGTCGGGAAGCCTGTCCGGAAGAAATGCTGATCTCTGACGATGTATGCACGTTGTTCAACGTTCTCTTGCATGGAAGGCCGTTGGTCGCGCAAGGTTGGTGGCATTGATATCTGTCTTTACGAAAAATGCAAGAGGGAAAAGGGAGAACATGCAGGGGTCACCATGTGGCCCCTGTCGTATCCTGACCCCCTGTAGTCCACCAGGCGGCTGCGGAACCTCTCCTCAAAGCTCAGGTCCTCCTTGAATTCCGTATTCTTCCTGCCACAGGAGAATTGGAAAGTTATGGCGCGGCAAGCAGCTCTCCATCAGGGGTGAAGATCAAAACCTTGCCAACCTCTCATTTGAGCAGATGCTCCTACACAGTAAGGATCACCAAAAGTCGCAAGCATACTTCCTGTATGCGTTGAGGTCAGGCAGATGGCATTCCACTAGCAAGGGCCTATAAACGCTGTCTTTTTTGCCACCTGTAAAGATGTTTTCAAACAGCAGAGAGACCTTTTTTTGCTCAGAACTCCTCAGAGTTCCTGCTGATAAAGTTGACAGGGCAACGTGCGAGGGATACCGACCCTTGGAAAGGCACCGCAATTCACAGAATTCCACACCCTTCATCCTTGGAGGGGAGAGAGGAGGATTTAGCAGGATTATAGTCCTGGCACATGCAGCTTTGACCGCATCCACCTGCTTTCTTGCCTTGTATGGGAGGGGTTGCTCTGACCTGTCACCAGTGCGAGGGGCACCCTCCTCCCAGGTGAGCCGTTCCAGCACCCATGAGGGGCACTTGGTACGCGGGTCGTAGGCCACCACGAAATGGTCAAAGACTCGCAGCGTGTCCATGGAGGGGGAGCCGTATTTGAAGGTAGGGTGGCGCAGGGCCAGGCTGGCTTCCGATCTCCTGCCTGCATGGGGAGTTTTGTTTGCCCATGGAATTCGCTTGCACTGAGAATTGTCGTCTATAGCCTGTGAGCTCCCACTGGAGGATTCATGCTTTATCAGGTGGGCAGCCAGGTTGTCATTGCCCTTTGAGAGTAAGGTGGGTTAGTCTGGCATGGGAGGGGCTGGATGGTGTTCGTGTACGAAGTTTTGCACCCAGGGGATAATTTGAGCATAACAAGACAGGGGGCTCTTCATTTGCAGACGAGCTGTTTCGGGTCCCATGCACCTTGCTGCCAAAGCAGAGTGGCTGCAACTGCTCCACCCGCACCTACGGCCAAACCCACACCGAAGTGCCTGCATTTGGATGCAGACAAGTGTGTAGAGCTGGTACATCGCATGCATTTGATTCAGGAAGAGCAGTCGCTGCTTTTCATTGAAGACGGTTGGCATCACGAAAAGTACAATGTGCAAGACTTGTAGGGCTAGAATTCACCTTGAAAGGGGCATGGCATGCAAGTCACTCGACAATTATTCGAGCGAAGCAATCGAGCATCACGTATGCAATTGTACGATGGGGAGTACTGAAGTCTTCTGAAAGTAAATCGATTTTCATTGGTTGATCAACAGCTCACGGAAGTCCAAGGTTTCAACATAAGCTCTCGAAATTGGCCACGTTTCTTAAAACAAGTGAGGAGAGAAGAGAAGCAACGACAGTATCTACTTTTGAAAACGAACAACTTTTTCGAAAGACAGATTTGCTTCTGTGGAGAAAGTATTTTAATTGGTCGACATCTCTTGACCAAACTTCCAAGTACACAGGGGGCACTGATGCCTTGCAATCGGGTGATTGGAAGCTTGAATGCCAAGCCATGCAACACAAATCAATTGGTAGCGCGCTTGCAACCAGCACGGCTGGTAGTCATAGACAGGCCCATTTCCCTGGACACCAGAGTTCACAGCAAAGCCAGTGACATCGCTGCAGCCACCGCTACTGCAAGCGAACCTGTGCAGCATCTGGATCCCCCCACCACCCCAGCTGCAGCAGGCCAGCTGCAACGGGAGATAGAAAAAGGGAATGGAGTCTTGGAAGGTGGGGATCTCCATTCTCGACAGGCAGAAGCAAGGGAGGCAGGGGGAGACTGCGGCTCAGGGAGGAAGGCGGTTAGTAAGGGATTCTTTGCGATGCAGGTGTCTTGAATTGATTTGCAATCCTTTCAGCCATTTGGATGCTGACCTAGGAGATGGCAGTTTTGCTGATAATAGTCCCACATTAGAGGTCAAGTAATTCTGCTGCGGATGTTTTGGATATCTTTGCATTAAGGTGGGCCAATTAATCTAATCAATCAGCTGAATGAACAGCAAAATTGATTAAGGAACAACTACAACTCTACCAGGGCAACACATTCAAAGTCATTTAATAACCTTTATGTTTGCAACCTGAAGGCTAGAGTACTCATGGAAACGAGTGACCCGAAAGCTCCCAGAGAATCCAGCAGGAATTTTGTGCAGGCACCTGGAGTTGGCGAGGTCACAGCATAAGGTATCAGCGCTGCGGGGAGTCTGGACCTCCAGTGCTTCTCCTCCATGGCTTTGGAGGAAACTGGTGCGCACCTCATCATTGAGTGTCAATGGGATTTTAGTGTTATTGCCTCCCTTTGAGACCAAAATTTTTGCCAATCCTATCTTGGATTCTTTGTAACAGTCAATCCTAGTTGGGAATAGTGGCGTGTGGCAAAACAATTGATTGCAGAGGGAAGCGTAGCCGCTCAGTCTGGTGGGAACCTCCAGCAAATTGATTCCTTTTGGAGGGGTGGTTTGAAGCTAAGCATGCCAATCCTCAGCTGCCAGTCGTTGCTCGAAATGAATTGAATGAGCCCACACCCTGCTAATCAACTGCAGTGATCACTGGCGGAAGAACATCCCGGTGCTGGGCCGCACCTGCCGCGTATTTGCCATTGACCTCCTGGGGTACGGCTACAGTGACAAGCCAGACCCCAGGCACGTCCCACTAGACCCCCCTGAGAAAGACACAGGTCGGCAAGGTATTTACAGTCACATGAATAATGACCATGGTGGTTATGTGATGTCCTACTCCTCAAGCGCCCGTTCGTGGTATCCTGTGGCACCTAGGGGTGTCAGCTGTCAGCCTTGGAAAGGAGAAGGGACGAGGTAGCGAGCGTCGTGTGAGCAGCCGACCGATTAGGGGCGATAGGCGTGTAGTGTAATTCCTTTCAGCAAGCTCATTCTTTGAGAGAATCCCTTCCTCGCCGAAGAGATCCCTTTCCTCTCTCACAGCCTGCATAATGCAAAGCAACTCGTTCTTGGTGTATGAGAAGGCGGAAAGAATCTTTTGGAACTGTATGCCGGAACCAGGCAGGCGACGATCACTCTACCTGCTACGGCAAGAGCAGCCGCCTGTAGCATCATAGCGTGCTGAACAGTGGAGCTGGCATGCATGCAGGGGCTCGGCCCCCAACTCGATATACAACTTCGAGACCTGGGGGCAGCAGGCGGCGGACTTCCTGAGGGAGAAGGTCGGGGAGCCCAGCGTGATCATCTGCAACTCGGTGGGGGGCCTGGCAGGGCTGCAGGCCGCGCGGGAGGACACCAAGCTGGTGAAAGCCGTGCAGGTGCGGATCTGAATCCTCTACGCCCTGCACCCTTCCCCCTGAACATCCAAGCATCAGGGTGTGTTGGGGGCGGGAGGGGGGGAAGGGGTGGGCTGGCGGGGGTGCAGGCGGCGCAGGAGGACACCAAACTGGTCAAAGATGTGCAGGTGTGGTCATCCTGTGCATAGCCACACCACCTTTCTGCCTCCTGAGATCTGGAGCTTTTACGGTGACTGCTGGCCGTACACAAGCTCCCCAGGCTAGTCAGTGCAGTGCAGATATGTTTCAGACGCAAATCGACCATCTTTCTCGAGTTTCCAAATCCAGAGCATGGCCGATGATGGCATCAATGATGCTGGGAGAGGGAGGGGCACGAGTCAAGGGACCACGGAGGATTTCAGTGGTAAGGGGCACCGGCTTGAGCAGCAGGTTCCTTAGGGGCAGGGTATAAGTCCCCGCATGGTGTCCTTGTCTTTTTGCTGAAAGGTTCCAGATTTGCTGAAAGGTCCGGATGATCATCTGGTTCTCCTTCGCGATTTGAATTCCTTGTCAACAATCCCACAACATGGCCACAAATGCTGGGTAGATTCTCCTGGCAGGAATGAAATTGGTTGTAGCGTGTGCCGCCTGCCAGTTCCTACAAATTTGTTTTGGTTAATCTCCACAGTAATCAGATCATGAGTCATTATCCTCCCTGAGACTGGTGTACCCTCCCTGTCACCAGGACCACAACGGTAGCAAATTCCGCTGACAGAAGTCAATTTAGTCATGACCCACATCTGTTGCCTGCCAGGTGCACAATATATCTCTGCGGATGCTGCACTTGAGCAAGCAGTCCTGGTTCCAGCGGCCCCTGGTGGCCAGGCTGCAGCGTTTCCTCAGGGAGACGCAGATCGGGGTGGCCTTCTTCGGGCGCGTGGCCAAGCCAAAGGTGCCACCATATGCCCTGCCCTCTCCTTCTTGGGAGCGTTTTGAGAATGGACTTCTGGTCATGTCTGTGCAGGTGCAGCCCTGGTCTCATGGAAAAGCTTCTGAATGAATTCTGTGGAGAAGGTTGGGGAGAATGTGCTTGGGTGCCCATTGCGATCACAACTGGCTGTTGAGGGCTTGAAAAGACCTCCTGAGGAGCAGATTGGCTTGGGACATGCTTACCTCGCAGCCCGATCCTGTCCCTCATAATACTTCTGCTCATCAGGTTTGCATGTAACAGCGCAAGAGGGGTGCCGAGGGACAGAAGGGTTTTAAGCGGTGTCGTTCAAACTTTGCAGGTACTGAAAACGTTGTCATTGGTGTTTTTGCAGGCAGTGAAGAACGTCCTGCGGCAGTGCTATGGCGACAAGGAGGCTGTGACGGACGAATTGGTGGAGGCCATCCTCAAACCTGGTCTGCAGGTGAGACACAGAAACTCAATGAAGTTCGAATGGGGTGCGGCACTAGTGGTCGATCCTGGCAATCTCTGTTTCATGGCGGCCATTGCTGCAGAGGTCAGCGCTGGAAAGTACTGGCACCCTTCTGTCCTTGGGAGCCTGATGGAACGGGCAGAGATAATTGTGTCCACCTATGTAGCATGCAGAGCGGCTCGTAACCCTGATGATGGCTTGGGATAGGGATAGGGGGTGTTGAAACAGCAAAACTCACTAAATGCGCTTGCCTCCTGCAGCCAGGGGCAGCGCAGGTGTTCCTGGACTTCATATCCTACTCGGGGGGCCCACTGCCAGAGGACCTTGTGAAGGATGCGCCCTGCCCGGTCAGCATCCTGTGGGGCGACAAGGACCCCTGGGAAAAGGTGGGCTTCTTGGTGGCAGAGCACCGCTTCGCATACTGCTGGAGTGTCATGTTGGCAGAACAATTGAATCTGATTTCTCAATGGGTGAGCAACTGCATGGGATGGGGCAGATGGTGATGGCATGTGATCACTGCAGCGTGAAGCAGGTGACTCAGGGTGAAAGTCACTGAGTCTTGGCTTGCTTGGTGTCCACAGATGCACACCATACATGCAGCAGAGTTTGATAGCAACAGAGCAATTTTGTGCCTTGATTTTCTCACTTGACAGGATATATAATGCTTTGATGACCGTGCAGGTGGAGTGGGGACGGGAATTCAAGAAGTACGACACTGTGGAGGAGTTTATAGAGCTGCCTGGGGTGGGGCACTGCCCCATGGATGAAGCCCCAGATGTGGTCAACCCTAAGATGCTAGCATTCGCAAAAAGGCACCTTGCCCCGGCATGACTGCTATCAGGTTGGGTGTGTCTGATGCAGAATTTGTGATGAGCCTCAATTAAATACCTTATATCGAGACACTGATGTTAGAGACTAATTCTTCGTAGAGGTGGGTATTTACATGCTCGCCTTGTGGTGCATATCGATTATCTGGCAAGAAAGAATTCCTGAGTCGCTTTTTGGGAGCGGCAAGGTGGCGTTTTGTACACCGGGTCGACTTGTGAGGGAAGGTGTAACTTTCGCCAGGATGACCGCGTTATCCCCCAACCCTTCCTACCCAAATTTCCCTCCATTCGTCTTATGAAAGCTTGCAATCCATTTTGTTGCTGTAAGGAGTCCTTGTGCGACGTGATCTTGACTCACAGTGATCGACTATAATCGTAAGACGCACAAGCCGTATGGGCACGCTACACCTGTGCTGATCACGCCAAGAAAGCATGTCGAGAGCGTCCAAGCAAATTTCAGCCTCAGCAGCTATTGAAGAGGTGAGATTGTAATTGATGAACCAGCTCGTGAGTGTTCGAACAAAAGCCATACCCCCACTGAAGGCATTCTGCACAGCATCGACTTGGTTCTTGTGCACTCTTTGTATGATGACTCAGAGATGCTATGATAGGAAGTCCTAATTCAATACTCACAATGCATTCAAAATGATGCTGCCAGACTCTAGCAGCAAATTCTTGCCATTAACTTTGCTGCAAGAGGCAAGTTTGTTTGCAGGCTCTGGCTGGTTTGGACAGAAACAGCTTAAGGAAAGCGCCTGTGGTCAAGGTTGAGAGGGCCCTTTTCGAGATAGGAGAGGCTTGCCTGATCGCAGCCTTGCTTCCCATTCAAGCCAGCTCTGGGAACAAATTAGGTGTGGAACTACAGATCCAAAGCGGACAGTCTCTGCCAGTGCAACCTCTTCAAAAACAGCCAAGTGATTGAGAGGCTCCTCCCAGATGCGGAGTTTGAAGCGTAATCATGGCGGCAGTGGGAGACTGGCCTCTGTCATAAACAGATGTGCTCACTACACCTGAGTCAATCCATGACAACAGACGCATCTAACGATTCCTGGTGTCCCCATAGACTCTTGTCTTTGTGGCAGTGCTTCCCAGCGGCGCACCTGTGCAACAGATACAGTGCGCCCATAGAACATAATCTTGCTCTGATTTGAGACAAAATTCAAGAGATGAAGCCAAAAGGATCGCAGTATACCACTATTGAATATGAAAGTTGTGCTTTGCAGGCCCAATGTGCTTTGCAGGCCCAACACTGGAGGGCAAACTGCCACTCCTGCAGCCCCTCTACTCACTGGTGAATGTGCCCCAGGTGAGACGATTGAAATTGGAACCTTTATGTATGCACATTTCTGGGACCTGCATCCAAAAAGAACAGTCCATGCTTCTTTTCTCGCTGAGAAAGCTGAATCTCGGTCTTGGCTGGGCTTGTCATATCTGGCATGTTGCTGTCGCTGGGATGTGGCTTGTGATATTCATGAAAGTCTCCATGTCAGAAGTCGTGATTGCAAATTTTGCATAATACGACATGCATACCCTCTCTGTGGACCACTGGGGTGAAAACTCCTCCCCTCATTCCTGACTGCAACTGATGCAATTGTGCACATTTCCTCTGGAAATGCTTCCTTCTGGAAGCACCTTGCATTCTTCCAAAATACTCCTGTCCAAGCGTTTGCAGTGTAGTCTCAAGTGCAGCGCATACGTATCTTGTGATATGAGATTGCGTGGCTCTTATGCTGCCTGCAGATTGCCATTCGTGCCCTGATTTGCACTACCTGGGAGTTAAAAATTTGAACCATCAACAGAGTTTCTCCTGCTACGCAGGAGACCTTCAAGCATGCCGTCAAGAGGATGGCCGGAAAAGCTGAAGCAGAGGGGGAGAAGGCAGTCGGGAATTTATTCTGCCTGCTGGCCCGCACAGTCAATGAGCTGCAGCAGAAGGCGGTGTTATTGGACCTGGAAGATTTGCGTTACATGGCACGTTCCTCACCTTTCGCAGCACTTCTCATTCCTTCTTGTGGGTCTAGAGGGGTATTGGTGACGAAGCCCTTGTGATCACAAGACCCTCGGAGGGCTTACCATTGTTGATTCTTCTCAGCCCAGCTAAAAAATCAGGCTTTGCCAAGGCAGCAAGCCAGCAGGGAGGTCACGAACCCCTTTGCGGCCAGTGTTTGGAAAAGGCCGTCAGGGTTCAGAGGTGGCCCAAGTAATGCTCAGATCCCCCCCTCCTACTTTCGGCCAAAATGCAAACGATCAGAATTACTGCTGATTTACTGAAATCTGATAAGGTGATATGAAGGCTTCCTTGCCCACAACGGCCTCTCTTAAGAAAACCATTGATTGACACCTTTTGGACCCCAATTGTGTGATGCACTCCAACAAAAGCAGGTCCAAGAAGGCTCCTTTATATTTCCTCCCTCCCCTTCCACATTTTGTGTGAATCTGCACATTCCCTTCTCCCCCAAAATTACAAGGCTTGTCGATATTGAACGTGTTTTTGCAGATTTGCTTGTTGCTTTGGAAGTTTGAGGAGAGCACAGAGAGGCTTGGCTGGTCAGCGTCTGCGCTCATAAGACATCTGAGGCCAGCAATGGAACGCAGCGACACCCCAAGGATATCCAACTGCCTCATGGAGGTACCGGCAAAGCTTGAAATTGCGGATGCATTTTGCTGTCCTGTTCCCTAATATTGTGACTTTCCACAGCCTGAGGACAGATCATCTAAAATTGCTTTTGCAGCGCCTGTTCGAAGCCAGACTCTCATTTCCAGTCACAACAAGCAAGAATTGTGATCTATCACTGTGAACAGAATCAACTGTTTGACTCATTCCTTGCACGCCCATATGGGCATGTGCCCAACAGGGTCGAGGTAATTTTGAGCGTGGAGTCTCTGTCACAAGGTTGTCTGCAGCAGAAGCATAATGCTTGCTTTGTCCCGACAGCATCTGCCAAGATTGACACCAAACTTGCATGTGGAGGTCATTCAAGCTAGTATTGCGGGCTTTACACAATCGCATGAAGGAACTCCTGCTGCTAACAAATTGGTTTGACAAACCACCTGATAATTGCGGGCAAATCATTCTGGACATGCAAAAGATCCATGGAGCATGAAGCTTTTAAGAGGATAGCAGCCAAACAAGAATGGATGTGAATGTGTCCGGTCTAAAACTCATATGATTTTGCTAGGCGCTCGGAGATCTGCTGGGCCGCCTCTCGTTTGAATCAGCAGACCAGCTGCGAGCGATGCTCAATGGGGACACGAGGGCTATGGAAGACGCTTTTGGTTTGGATGAGCTGCTGTTTTGGGAAGGTAGGCTCCATAAAATAAATGCTTCGCTCAAATTTTCTTGCCCTGCTCTGAATGTATCCATGTTAGCTTTACACCATGATGTCAAGCACTGCAATGTTCTTTTGGCATCATTTGCTTGCTGGACAGCCAATTTCTGACCAACCTGTATTCAACTGCCCACAACTTGGGAGTAGTCGGCTGGAGCATGACCTCGATTGCCCAGGCTCAGACTTCGCATGGGGGTCAAGATAGCTCCCTGGGATGTCTTAATTCGCTCAAAGAGGAGCGCCCAGTCTCTGCTGTATGTTTTGGAGAGATTCATGTTCCCAGTAGCTGAGGTGCTCTGCAGGTGTCCTGTACGACAGGATGGAGAGTGATGGCTCTGTCATGCTCAGCTTCTGTATGAAGCTGAGGAGTGAGGATATGGTTCCACACCATATTTTCGGTGTCTTGAAGCTGGTGGCCATATCAATCGCGAGATTGGAATCAGAAGGGGTGGACGCCAAAATGGCAACCATGGTATGGGACTGGTGCGAGCGTCTGTTTGCGCGCTTGCAGGGCACTAAAATGCTCATGTTCTACATCACGACCCTTGGTGAAATAGCAAGAAGGTGCAGTGAGTTAAAAATCCCCTCCTGCACAAAATCCAGGTAAGATCCATATCGATTCCCCTTCTAAAATGCATGTGATAGAAATCTTTGGATTGATGTAGTGCTTGGGGGGG
>QAXI01000446.1:149206-162091 GCA_004335615.1 Chloroidium sp. JM | reverse complement strand
GTGGGTCAAAAGGAAAGGTCACCCCAACGGCCTGATCACCACAGGTGTCCCAGTGAAGCACAGAGACACTCATGTGTCAGGATAATCAAGAAACGTGCCGGGGAAGGGGGGGGGGGGGGGGGGGGGGGGGGGGGGACAGTGGGTGTGCTCTTTTGAAACAATGTAATGGGAAATAAGGATCTATCGTAATCGACTGTTCACAAGAGACCAGTACTAGAGTTGTATAATTTATTGCAAATATCTCTTGAGTTGGTTTTGGGGGGAGAACAAAGATCATGAAGCAATTTTCACTCTGAGGTGGATGCATAATTTGTGTATCTTCAGCCTCTGAAAGGGTAATTTTTCAGATGCATAGGCGGTCCAGCATAATCTTTCACAATCCCTCAATTGGCGAGGCACAGGACTAGGACTACGAGACCTAAAATGAAGCTTTCTGGCAGGAGTGATCTGACCGGGGCTGACATTGAGGGTGCAGACTTCACCAATGCACTAGTGGACAGGACGCAGCAGATGGCGCTCTGCAAATACGCCTCTGGCGTCAACCCTGAGACAGGTGCGGCTTTGCCCACCCGCTGTTTGGCCATTGTTTGATGAAGATTGAACAGAGCCTCTGGCAATCCTGATTCAAGTTGCTGCTGCTATCCACATTCCCATCTTCAAGTGATCTTCACTCATTCGTAAACCCCAGAAATGTCCACTTGAACAATGTGAGGAATGCACAGGCGTGTTTCTGCTTCCTGTCCTTCACCCAGGCGAGTAGTGGGGCATAACAAGGGGAGTACGGAATCAGAATACAATGCATTGAACCAGCATGTGTGCTTAATGCTCTAATGGCAAGCATATGTAGGAGCTGACACCAGGAAGAGCCTGGGATGTGGCAGCAGGAGGGCTTTCAGAGCCAGCCAGCCCAGCAGCGCAGAGGGCCCTCAGGTGCAATACCTTTTCTGTTATTAGAGCCTCTTGTGAGTGTCTCCACAACTTTATCGTGTAGATTGTCTCCCTTGAATACAGCGAGTGAGACTGAGGCTGAGGGATGGAGTCTGCACACGGTAGGCAGCAGCCTTACTTCGAGCAAAGCTCCTATATATTGCAGCCTCTAAAGGTCCATGGTGGGGCGTTTTTATGTCTTCCTGCAGAATTTGAGGACTCAGACAGCCCTGTTGTGACTGCAAGGTTTGCCAGAACGGAACGTTGGATTTGTACCTCACTGCCATCCTGCATGAGTTTGGCCATGAGAAATTGAAAGAATTGTGCCTGGATGCTCAGTCTAAGCGCATCTTCCTGCAGGTTGAGGAAGCAGCTAAGGACGCCTTCAAGAAGACCATGCCCACCTATCGCCAGTAGATTTGGACTGGCGTGCAGTTTTGAGTGTTGGTGCTGAGCTGTGAGGCTTGGGCATATAGAGACCTTGTTGCAAAGAATGGATATGAGAAAAGGCTCAGCTGCATCTCTTCAGGAGTAGAAAGGTGGAGAAGTGCAGATGCACATGAGAATTTGGCGTAAGCACTGTGTGGCATACCCCGAGACAATTTTGGACATAACAAGAGCGTTTTCTTGGGGTAGTGGTAGTGGTTGTCAATTAGATTGGGCACATGGAAAGCATTCATGCCTCACCAGAGCAATGTAAGTTTAAAGTGAGTATACATGCCCACTCCCCCACCCCTGCTTCTGTTACATAACACCAGCATAACAACAGCTGAAGAAGATTCAACTCCGGAAACATCGAGAGTCGGCACCATGCATGATGCGAGTCAGCTTAGAGAAGATTTGGAGTGCCAGCAACAGGCGCTTGCAGAAACACAGGAGCTCCTCAGGGAAGAACCCACAGATGCCGAGGTGCAAGGAATGGTTACCGAGCTTGAAACTTCCATAGCGGAGCTGCAAAAAGATCTCATGACGCTTGAAAACAACGGCAGGCCATCAGTTGCCGAAGGGCAGCCATGCAGGTGATTCTTGGTTCTCACGGTTTTGGAGTAACTCGATGACCTTGTTGATCTTACCCAGCTCCTCTTTTGCATGTAGCAAAGTACAACACAAATGGAAATATACTGTGGAGCATTTAGATTGCCTGGGCCAAAGTATCGCAGCGGCACAGAGACCACACTGCAGCCATGGTTCTACCATTCAACAAACCTGAACATCGCAGAGGAGGACATCCTTGCATCCACACCTCCCCAAAAGACTTAGTTGTTTAGATACGAATGCCTAACACCATGCTATCTCCTGTTTTCTATTCTGGACATGATGTCCATATGAATGATCGTTGCTCCCATATGGCTCCCTGTTCTAACTTGTGCAAACCACAATTCAGGTCCCCTGGCCTGAATGAATCTTGGCATGAGTTTCTCCAATCAAGATTGAGATGCGAGTGGAATCAAATCATCGCCATGCCATGCAGGTTTCGCCACATAGACGGGCGGTATCACCATGGGACAGTGGCGAGCGCCGGCCCGGGAGGCATCCATGTTTTATTCCAGAGACCCACCAAGAGCCACATGCTGGAAGGGGTGCTGGTGGATCCAGGACTCATAAAATTGCCTGGAAAAGGCAGGTCACGCACAGCTGGGCTGGCTGCCGGAAGTCGGGTGGTTGCCAACCGCGGGTGAGGCTCGTTGTCCAGGGGCCGGGAAAATGCATCCTTGTTTTTAGGGATGCAAAGGCCGTTTTGTGTTGGTTGTGGGGGGAAAATCTTGGTCCAAAGGCGGCATCAGTGGCCTGCTCGCCAAGCGGCTACCCTGGAGTGGTTCAGCCTGCTTTGAAAAGGAGAGATGGGCGTCATGTCCCTCCTTCGCAGATTCCATCCTGTCTTCAACCATAAATGCAGATTCTTGTAACAGAAGATTTGGGAGATTCTGCAAATGCAAGGGGGCCCGAAGAGCAGGAAAACGGGTCGGAACAAGAGCGTGAATGATTCATGAAGACTCCCAGAGGGCAAAGCGACCGACAATGCAAAAGAACCTGTCAACTGTCTCCCCCAAATCCATTGTCTGACTGAAGTGACACTGTAAAGAATTATGATGATGTATGTGTCATATCATGCAGACACGGAAACTGAGCTCCGATTCTTGAGATGAGTTTATTCATCCCTTTGCTGCTACCGATCAGGGGGCAGGGCCGGCTGTGGGAGGCGGCGGAGGTCCAGTCCAGTCATGGCGACACGGTACTGTGCACTTTCTGCGCGGGCGGGGACACTGTGGACCTGCCGGCCGACAGGGTGGCGTCCTCTGCATACGCAACGGACAGTGACTCCGAGAGAGAAGATGTGGGCCTTTCCCTCCTTGCATTGAGCTCATCTCTGCACTCCCAGCTGTTTCAGTACATCTTGAATTTGTTGCCATCCTCCCTGCCGCAATCCGAATTACAGTGTTGAACAAATCTTCGGGCCACCTGTTGACCTTGAGCGATGTCTGCTGCCCATCTGGAAATACTCCCCTGAATATGGCGCCACTTTCAACAGACACCCTGAACTGTTGTGTCTGGTTTGTCTTGGCTACTGTGTACACCACATGTGTCAGAAGGTATGTGCCACATTTATTGCACTAATGTGATGGCTTAAAGTACAAAATCACCTTCCTCTACCAGACTCCTGAGAATCATATAATGACACGTTTTTGAACCCTGAAATCTGTCTCTTGCAGTGCTTGGGAGCTGCCATGCCAGTCGATCGGGAGGGTGAAGCGGCCACAGGGAACCAGGGGCTGGACTCTGGCGATTCGGACAGTGAGGTTGAGGCGGCGGACGAGCAAGAAAATTCCGGAACCCCTGCTGGAGAGTCCATCGTATGCGCCTTCTCTCTTGCCTCTCCTCCTGTCCCCTCGTCTCTTCCCCGAGAGTAGGGGAATTCCTCTTCCAGTCAACTACTCTTGTGCACAATTGTGTTCATGGCTGACCTGTCCCAATTCAATGTAACATCTTACATTCGTGACAAAAGGCTGACATTGATTGCAGCATCATAGTGATTCAGGCAACGATCATGAGTGATCTGTCAGCGTCACTGATATTCAGCTGGCGTTTTGCAGATTGAACAAAGTTTTGCACCTGAAAGTCCATTGAGTCATGACATCATGACTCATGTACGGAAGTCAAGCCAGCAGCAACCAAGACCTGCTTGGTTTTCATCCGTGTTGGGCCCCTAAAGCTGTCTGGCCCACAAGTGGAACAGATTTGTGAGCAGTCAACGCGAGAATCTCCCAAGCCCACTGCTCTCCCAAGCCCACTGCTCTCCTGCAGGGCGGCATGCAGTCAGAGACGGCCATATTCTCTGGCTGGGAGGGGCACACCAGGGGGATGGCTTCAAAACTGATGGCAGCCATGGGCTTTGTGAAGGGCGCATGCCTGGGGAAGAGGGCCGGGGGGCAGCTCAATCCCATCCAGGTCCCCCCTTTGCCCTTTTCAACTGCACCAGAAAGCTCCGGCCATACCCCCCCCCCCGCCTTCCCCACAAACTGCTCCCCTTCCTGGTGAAGTGGGCCACCAGAAAATGCAGAAGCGGTATGCTCGACCTAGGCATACCGTTTGGAGCCCCTGGTGCACCCTGGTTGTGCAAGGTGTAACGGTTATCTGGCTGATAGCGAGGTTAATTCCTGAGAATCTCAGGGAATGCAGGAGAACTCTGCTAGATTGGAGTGAAAATCAAGCCCTGCAGGTCCAATTGTTCAAGCCAGGGGCGGGGCTGGGCAGCCAGGGGTCCCTCCTGGGCACTGCGGACCACAGCGGCAAGCGTAAGAGGAAGAGAGGCGGGGAGAAGAGCCGGCGCAGGTGCTCTCCCAAGCAATACTCACATTCCACTCCAGGGTCTGGCTTCCTGGTTTTGGCTTGCTGATTTTGGCCAGTGTCACTCTGACTGTAGCAGAACACTCGTGAGTGCCTACAAAAGTCCGTCCATCACAGCAAGCTGCTGTCGTTGGTGGTCTAATATTACAGCCGCAATCGCAAAACGGTTTCAGCCTTACCCTTCCCTGTACTTGATCGATTCGAAGGAGAGCGCTGTGCAAATCACCATTGGTGCTCAAAGTTGCCCAGAGACGCCTCTTTTCCCTTCTCTTGCTTCCCCAGGCCCTTTCCTCTGCCTCCCTTCATCCACCCTCCCACCCCTTCTGCTCGCAGATCATTGAAGATCCAGAAGAATGCTTGAAATCGATTGCCGTGCAGCAAGAAAGCCAAGGCGGCGTTCCTGGAGCGGCAGGAACGAAGGGACGAGGAGTGGGAGGCAGAAAAAGCTACTGGCGATGCTGGCGTATTTGCGCTGGTCAACAGGCGGCTGGGAGATGGATCCGAGGTCTGAGACCTCCCCTTATCAGACGTGTGCTTGCGAATCTTTTGCAACAAAACCTGGAAAGCATCTGTCTGTAAATGAGAAGCAGATATGATTCAAAATCAAGGACAGGTTCTTCTGATATTTTAGCAGACTGAAAGCTAGCGAGACGCTGACAAGTCCTTAGCTTCAATTTGACACTGCCAGGACATCTAGACATTTTCCCAGCTTTCTGGTGTTCAATTGAATGCAAAATGCCCTAGCAATCGACCTCTTGTAAAGGCTGACCCATTGTACACCCATGCTGCTTTCAGGAGGATGGCCTCTGATAGGGAGGTCACAAGTCTGTTCGCAAGCTCAACTGCCAGGGAACTCCGATGACCATTGCGGCTAAGATCACCTGGGTCACACAAAGAGCGTGATGCTGATGTCAAGCAATTTTGCTCCTTCAATAAGCTGTCTGACTTTTGCTGCTGTCTATGAAGGCGGCGCGCATACGGAGCAGAGGGGAGGAGAGGCAGGGGCGGGGGCTGGAGGGCAACAAGAAAGGCCACTTTGGCAGTCAGACCTCTGTGCCTCCCAAGCAGCACAGCAGGACGTCGCTTGTGGCAGGCCAGGCAAGCTTCGCACACAGCACAAACAGGCTTCTTAGACTTTCACCTCTTCCCAAAACGCCGCGCCAGCATTGCAGGGGTGGAATGGGCTGGGATGTGGGGTTTTGGGAAAGAGGGGAGGGGGCCAAAGAACACTTTAACAACAGTGTCTAGGTTTCTGCTGCCAAGCATCTCCCGCCTTTCCTATCGCAGAAGCTTCTTAGGGTTTTGAATTGCAGATTGATTTCAGTTTGCTGCTGTGTACTTGACCTCTTGACGTTGACATCTTCCGGCAATGCCTTTTAATGGTCCAGGCTTGCCTGGAAATGATAGTTACCTTTTCTTGATCCAGGGGTGAAGATCTATGGGAGGAGAGAAGGCCGTTTGATCCCCAAAAAGAGAGTGGTGGATGCCAATGGCGTCTGATCCGCTTATGTGTAATGCGCCCTGCAGGAGGGTGTGGGTGCGGCCAGGGCCAAGGTGGCACAGCTGCAGGCGATGCAGGCCCGCAACCAGAAGGATGCGGTCTTTGCCAAGCAGGTCCTTCCTCCTGACCCTTTAATTGGCAACCTCTGGAAGGGGTGTGCCGGAGAAAAATCTGTGAGGGCAAATGTCTAGTCGATGGCATTGCATATCCCCTAGAAGGCAGTGCTTCTGCTGTGCTCAGGTGCTGCTGAATTATGCAAGATAAATCCATACAGTGGTGACAAAGTTGTAGGCATGATACAACATGGAGAATGGTAGGATTGCAGCCGGCATGTACCTGTTGTAAGCATGGCAAATGCTTTATACTGGAAGGTACAAGCTTTGAAGTGCTCTTAGATAAAAAGCAAATGCGCATGCAGATCACCAGAAAGCTGCGGCAGGCTGAGGCTGATCTAGACGGCTTGATCGCCGAGCAGAAGAGTGGCATGGCAGCAGTGCAGGGCAAGGAGAAGCAGAAGAAGTGGTTGAAATTCTGAAGAGAAGACGTGGGTGGCATTGAGCTGTGACTCAATTCTGCTAAGACCTGGGCATTCAGCCTTTCCTTTCATTTATGATATGACCAACATTTTGCAGCATGTACCAAGCCTGACGCTGGTTACTACCAGGATGCGATTGTTGGGTTACCTGCTGATTTGCATACCTCCACCCTCTGCCAAGAGTTACTGATACATTTCATTCAGATGTAAACAGATGGAATTTACGTAACCAGATCCCAACATGGGTCTCACTTGCCGTTGCTATTTTTGGACACTGGGTGATACACATTAGCCACTGCCACTGCTTCCTTGAGAAATGGCATCCTTCTCTGTGCCTTACAGTGCACTACGTCAGAATCTTTTGCCCCATCAAGCCCCTGCCTTTGCTTCCGCATGGAATGATCGAGCAGCCTGCTGCATGGCATGCCCCTTCCTCTGCACCGTGAGGCTCTCCCTCTTCAGGACGTCCAGCAACGTCTTGGAAGAGTCCAGGATCTTGGAGTACGCCCCCTGCATTGCAGCTTGACGCCCTTAAAGCACCAGCCTGGGTCTGCTGAAAGAAGGTTGCATCTTGGCAGCGGGAATTGATTGAGTGCTACATTCTGCGTGCCAAACCTGGGCCATATGACTCGGTTTTTCAGCGCCATCAACATTGCACATTGATGTTCATGATCAACATGTTCTGGTATTAAGAATGCATTGCTGGCAAATAAATGTCCTATAGCACCTGCAATTGGATGGCAGGCATTTGCATCAAGTCAGGGTGGCACTCTTGCTCTGGATTCTTGAGCAAGAACCGGGACCTGAGTAGACTTGGGGTAGAGAGGGGGAGGGGGGGGGGGGGCAGGAAATGCTTGCCTCGGTCTCCTCTCGGTCTCCTCAATCACCTTTGTGTAATCGGCGCGGGTTGCCATCTGCAGGAGCACTCTGTCAGGGCCTCAGACACTCTAGAGAGGAAGTCATTCAAGTCTTATCTGCCTCCCTCATAAGGACTCAGCAGGAACGCGGAAACAACTTAGTATAAGCAAACTCTATTGTAGAATTGCTTCGTGGAGGACCATGCATCATGACTTCTGGTCACACTATCAATGGAAACGATTTTCCTACAGAAAGCGCTCATTCTGTATGACCCAAACAAGCTTCTGTCAAGCTAACGGCATGGCAAAATCATGGGCCTCACAAAGCATGTGGATTCCTCAGAGGATGTGCCAGGATGATGGCACTGGCAGGTCAGCAATGAAGATGAGCAATTTTGGGATGATTACCTCTCATGATAAATGCCAAGACATAAATGGCATAAATTGAATTAGGCGTTCCTGTGGTGGGCTTTAGGGCTGGTACAGTGTATCACCAAAAGTCACAGTGACACAAAAAATATGCAACACTGAAATCGGCCTTGCAGTGCAGGGAGAGCTCTGGAGAGAGTATGGTGCCTAGTACTGAAGAAATTGATATGGGTGACGTTCACCTTCAGTATCTGAGGCCCAAAAAAAATGTGTGCAAGCAATGCATGTCTACAGTGGGCTTTGAACCCAGCGTTGGGACAACTCTTGAGTGTATCTAGTTGCAGAGCCCTCATCAAAATTTGATTACACCACAATATGCTCGATGCTGCAGTTGAAATAAAGCTGATATCCCTTGGAGATGTCCAGAGCAAGTATTGGTCCCACTACTGCCGCGGCTTCAGTGAGTGCGTGCTGTAATTTGTGTCACAAAGCCCCAACAGACCTTGAGATATACAGAATGCTCTGGTGGTCAGCTATTTTGGCACAGCTGGCTACTTGGAGCCATTCAAATTTCTGCACACCGGCCCGAGGATTGCGCACGACAGGCCATGGGGGTCTGCTAACCTTCCTGGAGAGTGACTCGTTGATCGCGCTGAGCTGCCTGGTGAGGTGCTGCTGCTCCTTCTGGATCCTGTCCCTGTGCACCTCATCCTCCTGGATCTGCCTGTCCACCTCATCTCTCCTCTCCTTCAGCTCTTCGATGCCTGGAAGAACAAAATTTCCCCCCCTCATATTGCTTCTCAAAGTCATCTCTTCAGTCGCTGAACGATCATGTTTCCTGGATCTGCCTGTCCACCTCATCCCTCCTCTCCAGATCTTCAATGCCTGGAAAGACATACTCTATTTGCTTCTCAAAATCATCTCTTCAGTCGCTGACTAATTATATTTCCTGTATCTGTCTGTCTACCTCATCCCTCCTCTCCAGCTCTTCAACGCCTGGAAAGACAAACTCTAATTGCTTCTCAAAATCATCTCTTCAGTTGCTGAACAATTATATTTCCTGGATCTGTCTGTCTACCTCACACCTCCTCTCCTTCAGCTCTTCAATACCTGGAAGATGAAATGTCAGTAGACCACATTCTCCTGACGATAGCATTCCCCTCTCAACGGTTCTCTCATCAGTTTTCAAATAATACTTCCACATGGAGTGTCCAAAAAATTGGAGCTCCCTTGAGTGGGTGCTTATTTGTCGCAGTTTGACTTTTTATAAGCATTAATCTCAACATTTTGGTGGCCAGCTATTCGGGTGAACCACGGAGAAGAACAATAGGCACAAGAAACGTTCCAAGCGCCGTGTAAAGGCGGTATTTCCAGTTCTGGTTCAAGCTTCAGTAGCTCAAGTGATCCTGAGAGGGCCAAGTCCCCATCTGAAATTGAGATGCCTGATGCCCCTATTGAGGCACCTAAGCCGTATGCCTCTGAGGCAGAGGAGGTTGATCGCCGTGAGAATTACCGCTTTCGAAGCTGAAGTGAAACTGTTGAAGCGCCTGGAACACTGGCGCTACTACCTTAAAGGAGCAGCCAAAATGAGGGTGATCACTGATTGTTTCACCTCAGTTTCAAGAGCGGTGATTCTCACGGCACTCAACCTGCTCTGTCTCAGTGGCATCCGGATTAGGTCAATGGGGGCATCAGGCATCTCCATATCAGCTGGGGACTTGGCCCACTCAGAATCAGAAGATGGGCAACTGGAGCTCAGACTGAAACTCAAAGACACCGCCTCAACTTGGCGTTTGGAACACTCCCTGTTCTTATATTGAGTATCAGATCCCTGGTTGTGCCCCATGAGCAACAAGGATGTTGGCAGTGAGGGGTAAAGACAATTTACAGTTCACTTTTTATATGCCTTTTTCTTAACAGTATTCTCCAAGCAGGGTATCAACCTCCACAGCAGCACTTTCCTCACTCACATGGAGCGTATGATTGATTCTCTTTGTCTGCTTGTTCCTCAATGTCAAACAATTGACGGACTGGATCTAATATCTTGGAGGGACGAGCAGCTCAAAGCTCTGACGTACCCAAAGCTCTGAGATTCTATGATTACAAGATGACCTTGATGAGGTCAACTCAGAATGCGGGGACTGCTTATGCCCCTTGCGAATTTAGTAACATGTCATCTTCGCTTGCACTGGAGTGGGGCGAGTGCCTTACAGCTGACCAACTCGTTGTTGTGGTTCTGGAGCATGGCACCTCACTCCGCCATCTTTGCGCCACCCTGACAGCTCTGTAGACAGGTCTGCTGCAACTTGCCGGGCTGCAGCACTCGCCTGAATGATCTAGGTAATATCCAACAGCGAAAATTTTAGAAGAATAAGACAAGACGCGTGCGACTGCTCCACAAAGCAAATAGCAGTAGCGTAGCTGCGATAAACGATGATGCAGCGAAGATCTTGTGGGAGGTATGAGGAGCCCAGTGGGCACAGAGATTGCACAGCCTGGCGGTTGATAACACGCCTGGGACGACCTCCTATCTCGTTTCGCTGGAATTATTTGAGCAAATGCGAATGGAAGGTCTGCATAAAGCTTGGTTGCTGTGTTTGTTTGCTAAGTTCAACCTCGTGCAGCGCCAGGAGAAGGCCCTGCCCCAGTCGTATCCTATGGAGCTAGGATCAACCTTGGACCATTTCCAGGACACCAAAGAATCTCTGCTGCACAGCCTCAGGCGCCTACAGCTGCTGGCACGCGTACAAAAGGGCAGTTCAGAGCCTGCAGGTTTGCAGGTGTGCCACTGATGCTTAAAGTTCGACTTGTGGGAGGTAACACAAGTGTATTTTTGGTGAGAGGGGAGTGGCATTAGTCGATAAGCATAAAAAGGGCAGAACCATCTGGCAGTCGGGACATTCCTTGCCCCTGAATCTCCTAAACGGCGTCCCCTCGCTCATCAGGATAATTACTTCAACTGCAGCTCATTGACAATCAATTGTCTGCAACGCAGGCTCAGATTGCGGGAACCGGCCATCGACTGCAAGAACTTTCAGAACTCGACTGCAGTACTGCTCAAGCGAGTCCCTTGACCCATTTCCCTTTTACCCATACCTTCAACCTTCTGTGTCACTGTCACTGCCCAAATGCCTTTGGCATGAAATCATGAGGAAGCACTCAAAACTTTGGTGGCACCTGTCAATCAAGCCTTTCATTCAATGCAGCACTAGGGACCCATACTGCACTTGATAACCTTGTGAGCAATATCACAGAAAGCAAAGTGATGAGCCCCCTATCATAGGATTTAGGCTGCAGGCAGCGAAGTGTTCCGATTGCTCAATTCTGATTGGGAGGGCCCATGCAGGCCGGGGGGAGCGGGTCGCAATGCATGGACACCGGAACTTCTGCAGGAGAGAGCGGCGAGTCTTCTTACGAATCGGTGAGGTGCAATGGAAGCCAGGACGTATTGGACAAATGCTTTCACAAATATGTATGTCTCAGGAAAGGGAGTCGATTCAGCAAGCCTTGCCTGTGCTCAGGTGGATCTTGGCTGCATGATGCATTTTGCCAACAAGTACATGAAGGAGGTGAGCGCTGTGATGGATCAGGAGCGCACCCAGATGCATCAGTTGGTGAGCCCCCATCCCCCTTTTTACCTCCACTCTGACCTTCAGATCCTTCATCTTATGCAATTCTTGCAAATGATGCACCTAGCAGTGCAGTAAAATAGTGCATGCAACCATTCCTTATCTCTGCTCAATGTGCACAACGCATTTGGAAACACAGCCAGTTGGGAAAGGGGGAGGAGAGGAGCATGCAGGTGTGGGTTCTCCAGCGCAGGAAGCAAGATTTTGAATCATGAAACTCAAGCCAATGCAGAGGTCAGGCATGACTTGCATGCCCAGCAGCTCCCTTGAAACAATTGCAACTATATTCTAAGCAGATGTTCTCTTACCAACGCCCTCCTGGATCTGAGCGGACAGATCAACAAGCAGGGGGTTTGCAAATTGTGTGAGTGGCTGTGTGCAGGTCATCAGCAGGCAGATGGAGATGCAGGAAATGCGTGATGGTGCCAGGCGGCTGTTTGCTGAAGTCAGGTGCCTGGCACACATCCCACAGCCACCAAGGTGACAGCCAATCAATTGAACATCACAATAATGCAAATGATCATCTGCAATGATGCAATAACGAAGCGGTAAGATATATCAGCTTGTGCTTTTAAATTCCTGAAAGCAGATTTGCAGGGACAACGTCAGTGATATTTTGATCCACTGTGATCTTCGTGCTGTAAAGCGTGCACATGCCTGTTGGTGCTTGTAAAGCAGGTACCACCTTGTGATATGGAGTCTGGATCGAACTTTCACTTCAATATATGTCTTGACTGACAAGAAGGAGAAGAAGAGCGAGTATCCAATCTCTGATCAGATGCGGAAGAACAAGAACTCTTTCTCCGGGATCTCATTCCCGTGGTCAAGATTCTCCATCTTCTGCGTCTCATCGGAATTCAGATACTCGCTCTTCTTCTGTCAGCTTTTTCAGCATGGGTTGTCGATCCCCCATCTTTGATGGGAGTCATCCAAAAAGCCCAACACATTCAGATTGAAACCCACCTGTTGCATGTCTGGTCTGTCGACTCAGCAAGGGAGGCTGGTAACTATGGCAGGTGGCTGGCTGAGGAGGATGCAGCACGGGAGAGGCTGCTGCACAGGCTGAGGCAAGAGGTCGGCATGCTGCAAGAGAGTGTGGTGGTGAGCTCTCAGACCCCCCCCCCCTCCCCCTCCTCTCCACTGGCCAAGATAAGAGGTCAGAAAATGCAAGAGAGTGTGATGTTGATCCATCAAAACATCCCCCCCCCCCCCCCCCCTCCC
>QAXI01000446.1:82897-99873 GCA_004335615.1 Chloroidium sp. JM | reverse complement strand
GGCAACACGAACAAGAGTGCCGCTCACATTTCGCTTGCCAGGACTTTCGCCACCAGGGCCTTCAGGCCTTGCCCAGACCGCAGTTGAGACACCATCTTCCTGTTCTCGACGCCAATGAGCGCGATGGCATGCCTCCAGGCGGCAGCATCGGTCGTGGGTCTGCCTTGCTGGTAATGGAATCCCGCTCCGCTCTCTGCGATCCATCGTTCTTATTAGGGAGACTGGCTGCTAGGGAGAGGGAAAAGGTGGGTGGAGGGGGGGGATTCATGGGGACTTTGGTGTATAGTATGTCTCATGATTACACTCTTTGGAGGAAACAATTGAACAGCTCTATACTGTTCCAGGTGCATGGACTGGGCAAGCATCTTTAGGCATTCCCAGTGTGCGCTTATTGGGACCTGCATGTCTCACCAGTCTTTGGAACGGAAGAAGGCTTGCCTGCAGGGGGAAGAAAAACAGGCACACGACTGTACGCGTTGCCGTAGTAGCTGGTCATGGCACCTTCCGTGAAAACATTTGCTTCGTAGTCTATCACGTCAAATCCGACCTCCTTGATAAATGCAGCCTCCTGCGATCAACAGGGTTGAAGGCTGTATGCCCCTGTCCACAGCCTACGTTTGTGCCAAACAGGAAAGAAAGAATATGTGCACTACTTGCTATGCACTGCAAGCTTCGTTCTCTTGTCTCTATCCTCCCACGCTCCGCAGCAAGGGCGACCAGTTGCGTCTAAAAGACAGAGCACTTGTATGGACAGTGGCTTTACTATGTAATCTAGTGGAGAAGCAGCGAATTAGCACACAATCTGTCAAATATAGCCCTGCCGCAATTTTGACATGGCTGCAGAGGACTCAGGGCAGGCACAGGATCTTAGTGTCAGCCATGCTTCCCTTGTACAAGTACATTCACATACCTGACCAGGCAGTGGGAGGCCCGCCGACAATCTCCTCAGGCACCAAACGATGCCGTGCACCAGGTCATGGGTGGAGACCTGGACGGTGACACCCCTCCCCTCAAGCTCTTCCTGGATCTTGGCCTTCAGGTTTGCTAGGTCGTCCCTGCATTGCAAAATAGCAGGTCTGGTTCAGATAGACTGTCCAGGTGATCAAACTGCCATAAGAGGTCTCAATGACTTGGCCTACAGAGTTGCCAGGTCATCTCTACGCAGCAATGAAGCAGATCTGAACTGTTTCGAAAATACACGTCGTTGAGGATTGCCAGGTGACTGAGTGACTTGCATGAGAGGGCAGAGCACTGGGTGGACTGTTCCCCTGGCAATCATCTTGGCTTGGTCCTATCACAGTCCTGTCTTATGACAGCCAGGCATCATCCACCAGATCCAGAGTTTACATAGAGATTGAGCACGAGTTTTGGGGGGAAGGGTGGGTAAGGAGGAGAATGCTGACCGCGGCAAGTGCAGAATGGCGTAGCTCAGGCTGCTGGGCCCCCGCCCCACATCAGACATTTTGGCAAGGAGGAGGGCACAGCGATCCTGCACGAGGACCATTGAGGTTTCAGTTGGAAGGGGAACAATTGTGGGACTGTTATGGCAAAGAGTCAGTTCAGAGACAAATTCGCTAGGAAAAGCAGGATGCCCAGGGCGGTACGCCTCCATGTTCAGCGCAATTTCTGGCAGCACATGCTTCTTTCCAGCTTTGCAAGCAGTACTCTTCCAGATTTACCAGCCATCCTTGCACAAGACGTGTTCCAAATGTACAAGTGAGAGCACCTCTCCACAGACTCATTGAGCACTGCAAAACTAAAACCCACAAGCATATCAATGCAATTGAAGACAGCTTGCATCCTGTCTCATACACCTGACCAACTGCCCTCTTCTTATACAGAAATTCATTGATCCACATATAACAAACCTCTAATGAAAGCATCAAGGCGTGCTTTCATAGCCAGCTCAGGCATGGCCTCCCATCCCTGCCTGTGAAGGAATTTCTGGAGCCCAGGCCTGATGGTGGAGCTCTCCCCATTGTGTGTAAGGTCTCAGCTTATCGACACTCATGAATACACGCTTGCACAAGGAAATACCTCAACTGCCTGCTGACTGCACGACACAGGATCTGCCACTCTCTGGCTACAACAAGTTGGTGCTGCAGCCAGGTTTCCTCCCCAGTCCACCCACAGCAAAGCTGATCTCCAAGTGAAACAAAATTCCGGCGAGGTGTCCTGATAGTCTACAGCTCTCAACACTTTCAGTCTGCAGCTCTAACCACTTTGTGGTCAGAAGCGGGCATGTGCCAATCCTTGGGCTGGGGTAGGCAGAGCACACAAATGGCAGATTAGATTCTGGAGATGTGTTCTGCCGATCTACAGGGGGCTGACAGACTGTGCACCCTACCTTTTTGAGCTCTCGCGGCCCTGGCCCCCATGAATACTTCAAGACCCTGGAACCCCTTCCGCTTCTTGCTTTCTGGCTCCCAGTAGCCAGAAATTTAAGTTGGGCATTGAGAGACCGGAGAATCCTGTTCCACTTGTCCCCTGAAAAACGGCTCTCTGCTAAAGATGGCTGTAGCCCCCTCCGCCGATCACCAGGCACTCCCCCGTGACGTAGGAGGCCTCGTCTGATGCCAGATACGCCACAGCGGCCGCCATGTCCTCTGGCGTCCCTAGCCGCTTCAGCCACGTGCGCTCCTTCTGCATCTGCTCCATGGCGGGATCCTCCACCAACGCCGCCGCAAACTTCGTCGGGACAGTTCCTGCAATGAGAAGGCTCGAATACCAGCTATTGAAGAAAGGAGTAAGGGAGAGAATTTAGCTGGCTTTACAGGTGATTTGGTGGCAAGAAGTATATTGCATGTAAGCCACGTGCGCTCCTTCTGCATCTGCTCCATGGCAGGGCCCTCCACCAACGCAGCCGCAAACTTGGTGGGCACGGTACCTGCAATTGTTTTACTTGCATTTCATCGGCTAAGAAATTGAGTGAGGGAGAGGGATCAGCTGGCTTTATAGAGAAGAAGCACATTGAATGTCATCATCTGCCAATTTTATTTCGAGGTGGTGGATGGATGACATTTTTGACAGCGCTTTTGATGTTAGGTTTGAGAAAATATCGACAAATCCTGTGCGACAGAGGACATGGGGGCTTACCGTCATCACCTACAGATTGGCAGATGCCCAGAATGACAACCAGGGCATTGATGTATTTCAGTTTGAGCAAAGCCTCGGCGATTGCTGCAGGCTTGCTTTTGATAATTGCCTTCCCCTACATGCCTTCTCGGAGTACAGCTAAGCCACTACAAACCCCAGCCTCATCCCCAATTTAGGCCTGAAAATTTCAGACCGCACTTCCGACGGGGGGGGCCCAGGGGTAGGGGTTGTGTGAGGGCCCCTGAGGAGGAAGTGTGGGCTTAGATTTCCTTTATCGCAATATGAAGGATGAGAGATGCGCTTCCTGGGTCCACAGGGTATGCACTCGAGACCCAGCTCGCCCTCTAATGAAGAATGCTGGGGGTAAAATGGAGGGAGGGGAAAAGGGGAGGAGGGGATTCCTGACCTGGGGCAACAGCATTGACCCGTATGCCCTCTGGGCCCAGCTCGGCGGCCAGGGCCTTGCTGAGCGACACCAGTGCCATCTTGGAGACCCCATACAGCGAGATGGGGGGTTCAGGGGTATACGCTGCGACAGAGGCCACCACCACGATGCTGCCGCCCTGCACGTATTGACGGCTGGCAATATTTGACTTTCCAGACCATGTGCGATTTCTCTGGTCATTAGATACCACAATTTCTGCTGCCTCATGCTGATTCTGAGGCATCCCGGTCTAGACATCTCGCCGTTCATTGGCGGCATACGGATGTTGGGCAATTGTAAAATCACCCTTCAATCAGAGTCATTTCCGGGAGAATGCAACTATGAGCACGGATTGGTTTAGTTGCTGGGATACCATCCCCCTCATAACCACCACAACCCTAATTTTAAGCTCATGTTGCTGTCGAGCGAGATTCTCAGAGGAAAGATTCAGGAGTTCACATGTCTACATTCTTTTATGCAGGCAAAGAGCAGAGATGAAATGTCGGATTAAAAGGGGCCGCACACCTTGGCCATGTGGGGTTTGGCCTCCCTCAGGAGCTGGATGGCAGACTTGATGTTGACCTGCAGCAGCTTGTCGATGGCCCAGTCCGGGTGGTCTAAAATCGCACCTGCAAATGGATTCACCTGCAAACATGCGATACTTTCGCGGACAGTCTGGGGATCACACAGGCGTACACTTTCATTATTTCTGGACCTGTCTGGCAAATTTCAGGGTAGGCAGCTGAATTGCAATTTGCAAGTTCCTATTTTGTTTGTGGCTGGATATTGATTGTGTTTTGGCAAGGGGATGCAGAGGATGGCTGCGGAAAATTAGCAGTCAATTTAAATGTGTGCAGATGACAAGAGTCAGAAAGTGGACAGCACATTCTACAAACACCTAAAATGCAGATAGATATCTCATTTGATAGACTTGATGGAGAAGAAAGGCATGGTCTCAACAGTTGAATCCGCTTCACAGAGAGCATCAATGGTCATCTTGGTCTTACAAGCCCGCAAAGACAGCGCCTGGCAATCAGTGCAGGGACAGGGAGTCAGGGGGTCTTACGGCAGCGTTCGACACCACAACATCAATGCGCTCTCCAAACGAGGTAGTCGCCAAGCGCACAATGTTCTGGATGTCCTCCAGCTTGCTCACGTTTGCTGCTGCCCCCACCGCCTCAAACCCCTGCCCCTTCAATTGCTTCAGAGTGTCGTCCACATTAGCCTGCAAGTGAGGTTGTGGCATATCGAGGCTGTGGGGAGGCTAGTAAATTTCCCTGCCAGGCCACAGCACTACTTGGTTTGGGTGTCAACCTCCAAAGAAATTCTATGGGAACTGCGAGACCATGCGTAGCTATGTAGAGCGCAAGAAGCAGTACGAGGATTCAGATCTTGTAAGCTTGCACCCTCGCTTGGAAGAGTTTTGGCTGGCACTAGTGCTTCTTAGAAATTTTTGATTCGTCAAATCACTTGTCAGCATACCTGCTTTCGGGAGCAAATCACAAGCTTTGCGCCTTCATGTCCAAATCTGTGCGCTATCCCCAATCCTATACCTGCTCGAAAGTGAACGAATCGGCATGAGTCGAAAGTGCGTGCGGATAAGCTGCCTGCAGGCCCCTTCCGATGGTCTGAGCGCACCACTTTAAATGTAGTATTCAAATGCATGTTCTCTTCAACTTTGCAGGAACGCATGCGACCTCCCCATCTCACCAGCTGTTGACGCTGTGATGAGTACGACTTTCCCCTCGAAACGCCGATTCGTGACCATTCTGCACTTTTCAAATCCCTGCACGTCGTTGTTCAAGCTCGTCTGTCTCCTCGTCTGAATCTGCCCGAGAACAACCTTGTACTGTGTGAAGAGGAGAATTTGAGCAGAACAGCATTCAACTGACGGCAGCAATCGTAATTCTCCATTTAGTAATCGATTTCCTACATTCAGTACTTAGTACCTAAATTTGCAGATCTCCGAGACCTTTACGCAGTAATTCTCCGGAACGCTGTATTGAACACACAGCCCAGAGCAGGCACCTGCATCTAGGCTGCCCTTGAGATTGCCATTACATTCTAGCGGGCTTAGCTTCAAACTCTCTCAGCTGAACCATTCAAGAGTGCTACAATTTCAGACTACATACCTCACTGTACAACCAGACCAGCTGGCCCATGAGCCGTGAATTCAGTGGCTTCAGCCCACTAGCAGTAAGGTTCAGCGATGCCAGCAAGGTTCTGAGTCACCTGTTCGTGCGGCTACACAAGCAGGTTGGGCCCTGGCCTCCACCCCTTCAGCCTCCCATTCTGCCCTTTCAGGACAGGGAGAATTCCAAAGCCTGACACGCTCAGCTCAGATCGATATGAAGGTGTGGGCCTAAAGTTTCATGTGATTCACAGCAGCCCTCATCATGAATCACTCACGAAACAGCAGTGGCATGATATAAGGCGAATGTGCCAGGTACAGAGGGAGGAAAGGGGACAGCAGGTTGTGTATGATAGTTATGGGATATAATAGTTGTGGGATCAGACGCTTTTGTGTGGCAGGCCGTTTACACACCGCAAATCCAAATGACATCTACAGAGCACCCCGAAAAGCTCTTGCTTCCTCAAACAGTCTAAGCTTCAAGCCCCTCTCTATTGCTGCATGGTAGGACAAACTTTAGGCCGTGTTTCACCACCTCTGTAGACCTGAGAATGACTGCATGCCACACTTGCGATGCGCGGGGAGGGTTTCAGATTGGGGCATGCGCGCATGCAGGAGGGATCGGAGGATGAGGGCAGCAAGGCACTGTTCGTCACGGGGCTCCCAGTGGTGCACCACCCTATGCAGGAGGTGCTCGATTCGGTGTTCTCTGCCTTTGGCGTCGTCAAGTCCATCGTCCTGCACCAGAGCCAGGTCCTCTCCCCCACCCCTCCCACATTTCTGCCCCCAGTCCCTACTTCACATACCCCTTGGACTTCTCCACCTGCTGATAGCAGTGAGGAAGAAATCGTTGATGCAAAGCGGCTCAAATAGCCGTGGTGAAAGGCCATGCACCTAGCTGGCAAGCCCAGCATGACCATGACTTTTCAGTGTCCACTTTCAGGATTTTTAATGAGCATTGCCACAATTGAGGCTGGCAGAATTGGACTGCTCCTCAAGTGTGGAGGCATCAAGTGGTCATGCATCCGCGAACAGCTCAATCACGTGGGTCTCGTTTTGCTTCTGTCATCTCTGTAAATATTGAAGAGAGCTATATTGCTTGCAGCTCTCCGCCATACTGGTGTTTGAGAGGGAGGGCAGCACTGGGAAGGTGCTGAAGGCAGCCGCCCAAAACAGTGTGCTGGAGGCGCCCCTAGTGGAATCGGTCAAGCCCCATGGCCTCAAAGGTCTCCCCCCCCCCACCCCACTCATCCCTCTCCAAATTCCCACCCCTACTCACACCTTTCTCTTTTCTCGTGAAAACCCCTCAAAAGTATTGGAAAGACGTGGCGTCAAATTGCAAGCATGACTGCCAAATTTGTCTGTGTTCAAGGATTAGGATGGTTCAGCGTCCATTCCTCACATTGGTGTCAAGAGTGAATAACACGAAGTAGAAAACTTTAAGATATGCTACTCCACCTCTGATGGCTCTCAGCACGCCAGAGGGGGCATGCATTCTGGTGGCAATCACGTAATCAAAGACCCAAACTCACCTGAATTGTGACTTTTTAACATTGTCATGACTTTGAGTGGTTTCTGTGCGCAGGATGGGTGCTGGCTCACAAGGCCAAATTCCCTGGCAATGATGTCCTGCAGAAACAGGTGAAACTTCAGCAGCTCCCCACCCTGCCATCATAGTCCCCTTAACCTGATCCTCGGGTTTCATACTCAGTTCCTAGAATTCAGAAATTCTACCAAGGTGATTGTCCTGTCTATGGTTTCCGTTTCAGCTTGTTAGTGATGTTCGCCTTCTGGCAATCAGAAGCGCCAAGTCAAGCATCAATCAAGCTTCCATGCACTCTGCTCCGTCATAATGGCATTCGTTCCCTCATGCCAGGATACACCTCGTGTACTCAGCTTTCCCCAGAATGCGTGACTTGATCCAAACCCCCTTGCAGGAAGCATGTATCTATCTCAGGACGTGCCCTCTTGGCAAATCAGAGCTCTGTATGATTGAACTCCACCCACACCTCCAGTCCAAGCCCTACCTTTCGATTGCAAGACTATTTACAGCCAGCTGACCGGGTAGAGGGGGTAGAACCAAATGCCCTCAATGTTTCTGTGCTGAGGTTTCTTGGTCTCGTTGCAGCTCGACACCTGGATGGCAGAATTTGAGGACAGGGAGGCGGTGGCCAAAGCAGCTGCTGCTGCCAACGCTGATGATGGATGGACAGTCGTCACGCGGAAACCTGTGAGCACCTCACCTGATTGTAGGGCACACAGGCGGAGTAGCACACAAGCATGGACAGATGCCTGCAATCAGCGGCAAAGCACCCAAGTCTGAGTGTTCTTGTTGGTCCAGTGGTGCTTATGATGCAAAGAGCACGATACTCTTACAAGCATTGGCTGATGAACACATGCAATAAAAGTTGCTATGAACAGAGGCTGCGAAGACGCTTGCTGCTTTGGTGCATCTATTGAAGCATTTCTCTCCTTGGGATGCTTTTTCTTGGCCTGCAATTGTTTTCTTCCTTCGAGCAGGGAAGGCGGAAAACCACAGATCCAGAGAGTACCACAGCGGTGGGTGGCTTGTCAAAGGCTGTGGCTGAAGCCAGGGCTGCCAGGAAACCTGTGAGTCCGGCCTTGTCATCGTCTTTCAGAATCATTGTTTTTGGGCTTGAATTTTCATTGCCACACCATTTCTGTTTCTTTACTGCATCTGCCATATCCCCTTTCCTTCCGACCCACAAGAGACGCAAGATGTTCCATGCGATTGGCCACTGCTTTTGTCCGAGACACCTGTCACCCCGGATTCTAGGAATGCAGGGGACATTACTGCCACTAGCAATGAAGTGCGTCTTATCAACAATGAAGCGCGTCACACAACTCAGCCTGAGCTGTGTCGCAGGTAAAGCAGCTTCAGAATTTCTACAAGCATCAGAGGCGCGACAAGCAGAGAGCAGGTGGGGAATCTTGACACCTTATGTCCTTCGGCATAGAGCCATGCACTGAATTTGGCTCTCACTTTCAGTGCAGGAAACATCAATGAGCCTGAGTAGCACTGAGACCTCAGTGAAATAATGGTTGTAGCAGTGAAGTGAGGGAGGGAGTGGGAGCAGTCGTGATCCGAATACCACCGCCGCGTTATCCAGGCAAATTCATGTCCACCTTCCACTCAATGATGGTGGATGCAATGGGTGTCTTAAAAGTCGCTCTTCTGCAGATCTGATGAGCCTGCAAAAGAAGTTTGAGGAGGACAAGAAGAAGGTGGCTG
Organism: Chloroidium sp. JM; assembly: GCA_004335615.1. Classification (NCBI taxonomy): domain Eukaryota; kingdom Viridiplantae; phylum Chlorophyta; class Trebouxiophyceae; order Watanabeales; family Watanabeaceae; genus Chloroidium; species Chloroidium sp. JM. The sequence continues at coordinate 90,969 of QAXI01000446.1, read as the reverse complement.
AATTGAAGGCTGCGAGGCGCTTCAAGCCATATTGACCTGACTGATTATGAGTCCCGGACAAGTGTTCAGCAACCTTTATTGTCATCCTGCTGAGAAAAGGTGCAAGAAGAGCAGAGTCAGCCCGCCTTTGGGACGAATGCCTGACTCACATTCAGCATGTCTCCTTGCAATCATTTCAGCTCTCACGGCCATAATGGACCCCCAAGACTGGCTACAGTCTTGACAAGGATTGTGTTGATTGTGTGAGCTTCCATATGAATGCTGGAATATCCACCAAGGATATCCCTCTAGGTGATGCACTGCTAGTGGTGGCGAAAAGCTCTTATGTTCAGATCGCTATGTGGACAGGTCAATTTTTGATTATACTTTGCAATTGCAAGATGGAATGTGAGCCTCTCAGACATCTAGCGGTATCTTCACATCCACTACAGTAACATACATCCCCAAAAAAGATTCAATCAGGAGAACAGCATCCCCCAAGAATGCAAATGGGGGTCATGAATGCAACCGGGGGTTGCAATTAGCCAATTGTCTCAAACTGTATATCTGGGTGTGCCTCCCCAGGGGCCCATAGACATCGGCCATAGCATGCAGAAAGCATGACGGCCTACAAGTGTAGCGAATATAACATGCGTAAGCAATACATAGGCCACAGGTACCGCCCTGAATGAGCCACCAACATGAACCTGCCCAACACAGCACAGGCGTTCACGCAATGCACAGGCCATCTTGTTCACGGCCACCAACCCATCCTGTATAGTTGTGGCTACAACCACACCGTCCTCGTTGAGGATTTTCACATTCTCTCTGCAAGGCATAGATATTCAACAAGGGAAATTTTGTACACTCCGTCATCTCCTGCCCCCAAACCTGGCAGAGTGGACCCCTCGATACTGGATCCCCTCGGCAGGGGGATCCTTGAACCTGCCTTTTGCCACAACCAGCTGGGTATTGGGAGGCTGCAGTCTGGTCACGCCCTTAGGATCCACAACGAAGAGACGAGGGGCCTCCACTACCTCAGAGCTGCACAGGCAAATGACTCAGCATTGCGGAGAAGTCAGCAATCAAAGTCAAATTTCCAAAATCCTAATGGAGCTCAGCAGCAAAGACACAGGATGGTGCACACAAGTGAAGAGATCATACTCTTATCAAGATCACTGGGATTGTCTTTTACCATCCTCAGAAGTCCTGGGGTGTTGTACAAGCTACATGAATATTTGCGGTGTGAAGTTTGCATGAGCCTCAGCTGCACATGTGATGATGAGGGCTTTTGTGTGCTCACCAGTCGCCAGAGCTTGACAATTGGGGATGGCCTATCTGGAACCTTTCAATGTTGGCAAATATCAAAAGCAGAGACTGAAACTCTTTCTGCCCTTGTTCTTCGTCTGGTGTGGCCTCATGCCAAGTAATGCTGCTCTGCAGCAAGTCCTTTAACACCTGTTGGGACAGCATTCAAGTTCGGCAGGTCCAGTTCGTCCAGTAGAAGCTGCATCTGCACGGTTGCATGAGAACATTCACTTATGAATGCCAGGAAAGATCTTTGAGAATGTTTGGAGGATTCATACTCGTTCTCTGAATCCACGTATTGGTTTTTTGCGCTGTACAGCACTGAAGGCACCGCCAGTGACTTTAGCTGAGATTGGTATGATCAGGTCTTGGTACAGAGCACTTAATGATCAACAAATCAGCAAGCACATCAATTACCTGTAGTCTTCTTGCAGCACCTTGCATAACCTTCTATTCCAATCCTCTCGATGCACCAGCCTTGCAGAAAGCTGTGCAGCATTGCACAGTGAAATCTGCAAACCACCAATTCGCCTTGAGAAAGTGATGAGAAGCTGTCCCTTTTCAATGAAGGACTCTTCATTTATTATTCTGTCAATCAATGCTATTCTACCACATCCTCAAGGTTGACATTACCAGATAGGATCATCAGGAGATGGATTTTTAGACTGTCAAGACTGTTCAATGTCTGTCTTGCACAGCCAAAGAGGGCTTGAGCAGCAAGCACAAGAGGAGATGGGGCGTCACATAATGTGTTGAGAATCAGCAGCCAGTCCTTGGGGGGCCAGCACTCTCCCCGCGGATTGCAGTTGCCGAGGAAGCATTTCATCTGCTGAGTGGTGTATCTCAGCACTTTCCCTATCTCAACTGAAGTCAACAGGTTGCTGCTGAAGAGTCGCACTGCGGGCATGCTTCTTTTTCAGGACTAGTGGTGCAATCTTAAAGGAACAACAGATGAGAGTATGCTCATATCGAAACACAGGTGTTTTAAGAAAACCCTCACATCACATGAAGGGGGGGGTGGGGGGGGGGGCGGACCTATGGCTCTACATTTTTGCAATGCATGTGCCTGGCTGTGATATCTCAGCTTGAAAGTGCAAGTTCGCACAGACATTTCTGTCCTTGGAATTCAAGTGCTTTTGCTGTACCCAATCCCCTTACAATTTGATCTCATACCATTGTCTCAAGTGCCTCTCATCAACACATAACCAGGTCACATCCCCTTGCACTACTACTTGAGAACACCATTTCTCTCCGACCAAATAGAGTATTATTTAGATGATACCTACTTTGTTCTAAGGTAGGTGCGGCGAGAAGTGGCAAGGGAGACTTACAGAGCCAGTGCCAAGAGAGGGTCCTGGTCGTGAAGTCCGTGAACTACTTTCCTGGGCTGCCTGAAAGCGAGGTCACCCCAGCTCGAACCGTAAGTACAGAAATCAACACCGAGGCAAACTGGTTGCCAGTGCTCTTCATGACCTGCTCTGCGAGATCCATCGGAACAAACAGGGGGGAGTCTCTTCCAAGCAAGGGACCACTAGGTTTACCCATGCGATTGATGTCTTCAAGAACCTGCACCAATACATGTATGCCGGTGAGCAGGGTTTGCAAAGAGGTGAATTCTCGCTGATTCATCTCAAAATTAATTTTAAAGCAAACAGCAGTTGCCTAATCCATTCTTGCAGGAAAAAGTCAAGCTGCAGGTCTCAAGATCGGCATACAGGAAATTCACGGCCTCAGGTTAAAGCCCTTCTCATGTTTTTTCTGTGGGAGATTACCTGGCGTATGGGAAATTGGAAGAAGTTATACAGGCCCCAGTAATACAGAGTGGCCAGCCGACTGTCGTTTGTTGTGGCTCTGTGGGGCGCCATCGTCTCGGTGTTGTGCTTCAACCACAACGCTTGCTGCAGAGAATCGGCGACGTACGGCAGCAACATGACCCATCTCTGCAACACTCCAACATCTTGTTATGTACATTGCACAACATGGTAGCCCATGAACATGTACACTCTCTGCAACGAGATGCAAGGATTGCAGCCCCATGACTATATATGTATGATCATACAGTGCATGATGGGCGTTGATATTGGCTCAAGGCAGTCATCTCTGTCTTTCAGAAAGGTAGGTTCGTAGGAAGATAATCAGCATCTGCACTGTAAGATCACAGCGGAACTGGCAATGTTTCATGTACTCAATCTGCTGCTATGCTGATTGCAATGCTTGCCATGCTAAATGGATTTTCCACTGAGTTTCAATCTTCGGAAGTGCCGCTGAGTCATGGCCAATCAAAATTGCTTTGCTCAGAGCCAAAAAATCCCCGTTCCTTCAACGAATCTACTCAATTGACACAACATCGTGAGGCATTCCCTTGAGCTGTGAATTTGAGAGGAGCAGCTTGGTTGACTCTTCAGTAACTGTACACTTTTCTGTAAGAATTGATACTGGCATTGAATATTTATCTGTGCAAGCCAGCGTTTGGCAGGTAATGATATTGACTCTGCTGACCTTGCTGAAGCGGCTGAATGCGGGATACGCAGCAACAATGAATGCCAGCGACCCGCAAATTTCACAGAGTTCTATCGAGCAGCCTCTGCTGAGCTGCCAGTCCTGCAAAGCATGTCATTCTTGTCAAAATTGTGGCAATATATGGTCCTCAGAGACCTTCCGGATCCGAGATTTCTTTGGTGGCTTCGTGTATATACATAAATAGATTTGAATGAAATGCACAGCAGTGATGCAGGTATGAAACGGGGAATTTCCCTGAGGCTGAACGTTGTTATTTAGAGTCCATACTTGAACTACTTAAACAGTTGCATACCTCATTTTGAAAGGCCATCACCACTTTAAGCATGATGTTGGCATCCCTGCTTTCCAGAAGATCCTTCCAGATCTGCATCTGGACATTGGAATGAAAAGTTACTGTCAGCTGTCTTCTCAGCGTTTGATCGGCCAAACGCCAGGAACAGAGATGCTCTTAAGCTTTGTACTTGAGCATGCACTTTTAGGATGATCAATTGACATGACACAACACTGTATCTTCCAGTTAGCAAAAAAAACATTATTGAATCACCGTCGTGCAGAAAGAAATGGTTGGACCCAGTTCAGCAGCTGCAATTGACATCTCCGAGAGTGTCGCCAGGTACAATTGCATTTCCTTGGATGTACGCAGACCCTCCTGATCTTGCAATCGCTCAGTAAGGCGATCAGACCACAGTCTGAACGCCATTGCAGTGCTCTCATCGTTCAGTGCAGGGTCCCCAAAAATCCTTCTGACAGACAGAATGACAAGCCTTGGAATCTTCCATATGATGCTCCTGAGGACATAGATTTCCTCCTCTGGAACCCATTTGTTGCCCTCGTCATCAGTGTCTCCAGGACAGCTGCAGCTATTGCGGCTCTTGATGAATGCAGTCACCTTCTCAAGTCTCACATGTATCATGCCTGCGTGAAGTATGTCAGATTGTCATGCAGAATGGCTGTCAAGCGTTTTCTTGCGGAGCGCTTTGGGAGCAGCATAGGAGCTCTCATGATGCAGATGATGTTGATAAATCCCCTCCATTTTGTCTGCAACGAGCATGACTTTGGTGCAAGTTATCAGTCTTGCAGTATTAGTATGGCTATAAAACACCGCATTGGCCTTACGCTGATAAACACCCATTACATGAATGATGCGTTTGTGAAAGCAAATTTGTTCTCTCACACTTTCGATCTCAAAAATGACCATTTTTCCCTGACAATTCTGGCTGGTTAATCGCGCAATTGGTTAGAAGAGTGCCAAACGCATCCACAATGTTGCAAGAACGAAGCAAGCAAGGGAGATGAGCTGGGCTTGGGCAGGATGACAATGATCGCAGCTCACCTTCCAAGGCCAACAACTCTTTCAGATACTCGAGATCTTCGGCGCTTGTATGAATGCCCATAATCTCCTCTCCTTGCTCAATCAACTGGCCCAACAGGCCAGTGACTGTCAAGTATGTCAAGCACCTGGACCCAGCCAATTGCAAATTTGAGGTCGGGTTTCACCATAAAGTGACCAACATGTGGGGAACTTTGTCAAAAATATGCATTGCTAGAAGCCAAGCAAATGGCATATTACTGTCCCAAGATGAGACATGGTTATGACGCTGCATGTACTCATGTGTATGGCAAAAAGTTGATGTTGCGGCAAAGCTTCTATCATGGGTTTCAAATAAGCTCTTAACAGCTTGTCTGTTGCGCAGTATCAGTGGCTGGACTGTCCAGACCGTATGTGTCTCATCAATCGCAGGCCTATCACAAGCATATTGATGCATGTGTGCTCATTTGTGGCGATGGAAGTCACCTTCCATGATGTAGCAAAGCTCGGAATTTGCCTCAAGAGTTGCCACTAGTTTCCCAAAAAGTTTGAGGAACCCCAGTACTGGGCATTCAAGGCCGGCTGAGCTCTGTACAAGATGCTTCATGACCATGAATAGCTGCAGCGTCAGCAGCCCATTCACGAAACCTCCTTGAGGCGATTTGTGAAGGGAAAGTGACACATGAATTCAACTTCCATGTGCAACTCACAAATTAATGCAGAATCTCATCGCGACAAATGCTGTTGGATTTAGTACATGCTTCAAGGAGTGCATGCTCGCACCAGATCACCAAGATGTCCCCGTAATCCTTTGGCTCTCCAAAGCAGCAACAGCTCAGTGATCTCGCCACTCAATTCTCCCACTGCGCTGGAACCCTGCCGCTGTAAGGCTTCCGACAGAACCTCCTAAAGCAAAGAAAAGGTGAAATATACAGACAAATGGCATTTGGACTACATTGTCACACAGATGTATGTTTGTAATCCCTCTTGGCAATGACCAGCACATCAGTGGAAGGGGAGGTCTACAATGTGTAAGCTGGCATGATTAAACACAAGCTTTCTTGATTGGAACAAAGGGTACCTAAGTAGGGATCTTCTTTACATAGATTTTATTTTCTTTCCATAAAGAAACTCTGGGAAGGTGAACGTGTCATCACCTTTGGTGCAGCCATCAACGATGCAAATGGCTTCAGCGAGACTGTATCGCCATCCTCGACTTCAGATTTCTGACCTGCAGGTAAAATCACACTTGCCATTTACTCTCAAGTCACTGTCAATGCCTATTTGAATGCATGTGAGGCTGCATGCATTTGTCAGTGATTCAGCTTTGACAGGGCCGATTGCCTGTCTGTGCCTCATTCTACAAATGAAAGGACGATGATATCATACCATGTTTGAGAGTTTGTATGGCATCTCTCCATTGCAGGCAAGTGCTGACAATGTTGCGAAGGGTGAAGTCCACTTTCACTTGCATGGTCAAGTGCAGTGCCCTAAATGATTTAAACCTTTCCGTCGGTCTTGAGCTTCATTGTCGAGAACACATCCTTCAAGAAGCGATGTGACATACTCCAAGTGTGCAGCTCTTTGATCTCGATCTAATTCTCCCAGTAACGCCCTATCAGATGATGACCGAAAGCCCCAACCCCCTTCCTCGGCCATGCGAGGAGGGGCAACAGGTCGCAAAATCGAAAGGAAATTACTGTTGGCAGAGCTCCTCCGCTGATCCTCCAGAGATCAGCGCTGCTTCTCATGGCACTCAAAGAATTTTGAACCAAGCTACATTCTGTGCTCCAGGAAATGCTCACCAGTTTTGAGCACGACAGGCTATATGTCAGTCCGATCACAATGCTTTCTGTCTCACATTGCTGGCAATTGGCAATCAGTGCTCATTGGTAGCTCACTTTGCAGTGGTCATTTCAAGGACAACTGAACAAAACAAAGCAACTTCGTGCCAGAATTACTGAATCCACGCTACTTGTGCACGATCTGGAGCACGTTCTTCCCTCGGCTGTGGCCTCCTGTCACTTCGTCTTGAGCAGCCCTGCAAAGAAATCCGGGAGCAGTGAGGCATCTCTAAACGTCTCTGAATACATGAAATGGGGAGCAAATCTCATCAGAAATTGTCAATGCAGAGGAGGTGAAGGTGCATCAATCTGTGATTTGACATGCTCAGAGGTTGGGAGAAGCATTCATGAAGCATTCCAACCTTCCAATGAACATGGTCATATCCATTCTGACAGGTAAGCAATGACAGAAAGCAGCAAAAGGATCCCACAGAACTCCCTCACTGTTCCAGGTGGCAACGCCTTGTGCACATACCCCTCAACATGCAAGTGGGATAGCAGATTTTGAAAAGACTGCCTGTGTCCACATGACAGGACAGGATGCACACCTGGCTTCCTCCAGGGGCCAAACCTTGTGGACAACGACTTTGACCTTGCCAGAATCTATCAGCTCGACAATACAGCTCAGCTGCTCCCCGTTGGGCTGTACGTATGTGGTGGTGTACCTGCAGCAATTCATGAGCTCACTTAGCGAGGCCAATCCGTTGGGCTGCACGTATGTGGTGGTGTACCAGCAGCAGATCATGCTCTTTCTCAAGATCGATGGCAATTCAAAGCCAAGCTCGTGCTGGGTCAAAATCAGCAATGGAGTGCGAAAGGGGGGGGGGGGAGGGGGGGGACAGGCTATCGCAAATCTGTTCAAGCGTGTTGCACAGGTAGAGGGCATTTTGAGGTCCTGTGGGAAATCTTCATCATCACAGTGTTTCGTCAACTCAAGCTTCACTTTTTATAGACCATCTTGTGATTTACTTCAAATGCTTTTTGCTTACTGTCTGAAAGGACCATCCTTTCAATTCCATGAGCAAGGCAGGGATCCCCGGTCCCTATCAAATTCAGCACTTGTACCGCCCCCCCCCCCCCTTCCCCCTTCTCAAATTTTCCTGACATCACGG
>QAXI01000446.1:70898-82149 GCA_004335615.1 Chloroidium sp. JM | reverse complement strand
CGGTGGATCCGTACTTGCACATCTATCACTAGCAGAGTACAGCACCTTGCTCATCGAGATCCAAAATGACTGAAACTTGAAGAGCAAGGCAGGGATCCCCGGTCCCTATCAAATTCAGCACTTGTACCCCCCCCCCCCCCCCTTCCCCCTTCTCAAATTTTCCTGACATCACGGAAACATGGAACTCGATCAGAATCTCACTTCTTGTCGGTCCACTGCTTTCCTTCGTCGATTCGTGCCTTGTCGGATCCCGAGTTGAGTATGTGAGCCAATGTACCCCCTGGTTTCAATATGTTGCTGGCCTTTCCTTCCGTCTCCCCTGCAAAAGATAATTTGGTTTTGCCAGAAATGAACTAGGTGCATAGGAGTGTCTTCATTTACTCCTGCTACCTCCTCACCTGCTCATCTTATCTGCAAGTGTACACTAACGTCAGCAACGATGCCTCAGAGGGAGCAAGGGGCAACACAGATGAGACACTTGAATTTACCCACAGGATTGCAAGCACAACACAGCCAAAAATTCCACACCGAAAGCGGAGGTGTGGAATGTGAAAATCTCTTGTGTCCAACCTGGAACTTCCGCCCTAGACCTCCAAGGATATTAGGGGAAGGGTGTCGAGCAGGGAAGGGGTACAGAGATATTGTAGAGGCAAGGGGTGTAATCTGAGCCTGACCTCCCACAAGGTCCACGATGGCGTCAAAGTGCTGGCTGGGGTCCTTGAAAACCTCGGCAATGTCCTGCTCCCTGTAGTTGACCGCCTCATCTGCTCCCAGGCTCTGCATTTGCATGAGTTGTGAGCACTCCATGCCAATACTGCTCTCAAGAATCCTTCGCCGATGTTTTGCTCCAGTTCTCACAGCGGCTTCTCGACGGGCAAGCACTTGCCTTAGAACGATCAACATCCCTTATCTCCCCCTCACCTCACCTACCATGTTTTAAACTCCTTCGCTTGGTTCCCCATCTCACCTTTCTGTCATCCCGGCCGTTTGCTGTCCTGCCACATGCTTTCCCGCATACCGACAGAACTATCATCATCTCCGCCTGATGTCACATTCGATCCCTCTTCCTGCAATCCCTTTTGTTTTCCTTGTTTGTTCACATTGCATCCCCGAGCAAAGCCCAATTGGCGGTGACCTGCCACCAAACTTCCCACCACCAACCGAAAGGATGCACGCCATGCTCTGAGGGGATATGTCTCAAGTCCCCGCGACAGCTCACCTTGACAAAGTCCAGGTTGTTGGGTCCAGTGACCCCCACCACATATGCGTCGTACAGCGCCTTGGCCAGCTGCACGGCGAAGGACCCCACCCCTCCAGACGCGTTAAGGACCAGCACGCGCGCCCCCTTCTTGGGCTTGGCACTCTCTAGGGCCTGGAGAGGTAGTTGAGATATTTCATTTGATGATTCATGCAGGTCCAGACTGAGTCAACATTCTAGTCCCAGCCCTGGTCTTAAGCAGTGATATGACCTAATGATACTGTCTCCTGGCCAAGGATTATCCAGATATTAGGGAATAAAGAGATATTTATGCTGGCGAAAGCGCCCGATCCACACATTCTTGGCAGATCGATTCAAGGCTTTAGTCAAGCAGCTTTGGTTTCGAGGTGGCGTAACGTGGCATGGGGAGGGGGTTGCCTGGAATGCCGTGAGAGACACTAACGGGAAAGCACCAGCCTCAGTCTCGTAGGGAAAGATTCTTGGGGGCAGGAGCTGCCCACTCCTCATTGACGTAAGCGTACTCCGCATAGCTTCCTGCAAGATGGCACCCCTGTAATACGCAATTCCTGCCTGTGATTGCACCGCTGGTGAGCACATGGCGTCCATAGATTTGGACTTGTTTGCGAGTGCTGTGGTATTTACATATACCTCAGTGGCATCAGAGGGTTGCAGAAGAGGTATGTGAACCACACTACCATCCTTCCTGCATCTCACCAATGCCTGTGGCATGTGAATGCTTTTGGCGTCCTTCTCGCCATACTGCTGGACAGCTGAAACCATTCAGTTCGGTTCCAGGCGATCGTGGAAATTTCTGAGCAAAACACTCTATGGTTTTGGAAGTGTTGGTCTCAGCGACCATCAGAATTGAGGGAGGGTGGGGGGCCCGGGGGGGGGGAGGAGGGGGAGGGAGAAGGTGTACCATCCTGCTTTGACCCAGAAAACCTGTCCGTCATTGCGACGACGCGGTCCCCAACCTTCCACTGCAGGGAATGCCCTCGGAATCAGCCACATTTTCCCACCTGCTACCTCCTTCAGTGCAATTCATGAAATGGTGATGCTACAAGCTGCCAGGTCCCAATATCCCAGCGACAATCTTTGCCTCTGAATGAGTGCATCGCTGAGAGACTTTGATCGGAATCAGACACACGAGTGCTAGGTTCCTTTCAAGCAAATGATTGAATGGTAGAAGACCTGAAGCTCATCTGGGCCATCACTACAGGGATGACTTGCTATTGATCCTGAACTGAAAAGCAATGTCAAGGCACACCGCAACACAATCAGTGCCCAGCTGAGCGTTGCTAGGGCACAGTACCTCATAGAAAACTCAATTTGTATGTAATTGCAACTATAAGCTGCGCAGCAAATTGCGAATGGCACAACGTGCTGGATTATTGACAATGCTGAGCTGTTACAAATGGGAGCATGGGGGTCGTTCTGAACAGTTTCGGAAGGCTTTCTGCATGGGTCAATTATGGCTGCCTCACCTTGCGTCCATCATCAACAACCACTCCTGCTACGTCGCCACCAGGCACCTGCAAATTGATGAGCAAAGATTACGCACCCGCCCCTTGCCTGCAATTGAGCTTGCCAATAAAAGAGGAGAGAATTGTGCCGGCCTTGTATGCTTTAATTTGGAAAGAATGGCATTTTGGGCCGTAAGTTTCCTGCTTGCCAGCATCAAAGCATGCCCCTCATCACAGAGAAGAAGCAGGAGGATGCTGCTCACCCTCGGCAATTTTGTGCCATATTTATTGTTCACTTTTCTCCTGATTTTTGTGTCTACAGGATTGACACTGGTCGAGTGCACCTTAACTTTGACCTGCAAGGTCCACTTCAGAAATTTCGATCCAAAAGCTGTGAAAGCATACAGATTAGGTCCAGGATTGCACTGCATATCTTTGCTTGCAGGAAAAACGCAAGGGAATGTTAAGGGAACAAGCACGTGCATGGCATGCTTCACCTCTCCCTCCTGTTTGGGCGGTAGCTCGTAGTCGTCAATCACTTGAAGTACATCAGAGTCGCCCAGCTCTCTAAACACCACCGCTTTGCTCATAGCTACAGGCGAGCGACGAATCCTGTTGGACTCTTTACATGCGCGACGTCCAGTCTTGCCACTAGAAATGCAGGACCTTGTGCCAATAATGAGCGCTGGAGATCGTACTGACACCTTCATGATTAGCAAGAGTTCACAGGTGGGTCGGTATGAGTAAAAGCATTCACTGGAGAATTCTAGGTTTTGCCAGTCATATCACCCCCTTCCCATCGGAGAGCTTGAAACCGGTCATTCCCTCCATTAGATTGGAGGTGATCACTGTAGCTATCCTGCAGAATTACCAGTAGATCATCAAGGCGCCCTGCCTTGCTCTTCAAGTTTCAGTCATTTTGGATCTCGATGAGCAAGGTGCTGTACTCTGCTAGTGGGTGGACCAGCAAGTAGGAGGCAATGTGCAACTCACCAGCACCTTAATTTTGCACTTGGTGGGGAGACGAAGCTATGATACAAAAGAAAAGCCTCTGCAAGCATATGATGCTGTGGACAATGCTGATAGTGAATGTAACCGCAACTCACAAGTCAAGCAGAGAGCCGTCACTTCTGCACAAAATGAATTACACAGTTACTTTGGCGGGGGTCTGTTACTTCTGGATCTGGCACGGCACACCATGATAAATGCCTGGAAAACACAGCGAACAAACCCTTGCCAAACTGGTATGGCTTGAAACAGCACTGAAGATACATCCATGCTTTGATTGTATCTTCAAATAGAAGTTCCGACGCGCCATCTGCCGCTCAAAATCACCTCTACACTGCCTTCCATAAGAGCATGCAACCTCAAGTGCCAGGGATTTGCAGACAAGATACATACAGTACAATTCTCAAATCTGAACATAACGTAGGTTATTATTACCAAGCTTCAGAAAAACCCTGTATGCAAATTTGATACACTAGGTGGCTTTGCTGGTCAGAAAGGATAAGGTCTTGCTGAAGCTGATGTTGTTTGGATGATAATTCAGCCACAAACTTTCCATCTTTGAACCTATGAACTCTCATAATTTAAGTACTAGACAATCCTGTCGACAGCAAGATCACCTTCATGATGCTCGGGTGTTTATGAGATGAACATTGCCCACTGGAGGCCACTTCTCACTGGTAGAAGTCGTAGCCTGCAGACATACAATCGTGCTCAGCTCCACTTACTGAGCAAGGACTACAAATGAGCAGTAAGGCATGCAGAGGGTTACAAAGGACTGCAGGACCTTCATACCACATTCATCTATCACGGTGTTTCAGTGGTGTAAGCAACACGGCAATACAAAAGGAGGAACAGGACAGGGAGAGCTCACTCTTGGAATCCTGGATGATGCCTGGAAGCACAAAACGGGGGGGATTCAGTAAGGCTCTTTAAGACCTTGCTGCTGAGTTGCATTCAATCACGGCGACACATAGACACTCTGCTTTAAGCAAATTGGAATGCAATTTAAACAGCAGAAAGGGGTGCCTCACCGTACATGCCACCAATTGCACCAACGATCGTGATGGCAATGCCGAACAGCACCTGCAGGGGCATAGAAATCAGCAACCTGTGATGCAGATTCCGTCTACAACAGCTGACCTCAGCCTTAAGCAGGCAACAAACAAAAGAAATTTTGACTCACAGGCTGGAGGTTCATATTGACCCCACTGATGCATGCCAAAGCAGAAGATGCACAGCAGGTATCCAATCAATCAATTGAGGTGCAGAATGCAATGTAATGAAAGTGCCATCCTCAGCATGCACGATCTTTGTCACTTGCACAGCAACAGACCAGAAACAAAAAGCAAGCTTGCTTCCTTTACTGAGTTGTAAGGGGATGTGGGATGATGGGACTCACGCAGAACCAACTGGCCCAGAACTGCCAGGAAGCGGGGGAGGGCTTCTTCAGGATGAGCCACATGGCAGGTGGGTAGGTGAAGGTGGTGGGTCCGAAGCCCACGGCACCTGCAAATGCGAGCAATGGTGTGAAGAGGCATCCAGGCTCTTCAGCATCAATGCAAAAACAGGAACAAACGGTTTTGTCTTTTAACATGAGCTACAGGTTCCCCTTACATAAGGGAATAGGGGGAATGGAAACCTCAGGCAGCACCCCAAAGCGCAGAAAAACAAGGCTGAGGTTCACACATGACAAGGGCGCCCTGAAGAGATGCACCGAGAGAAAGAGGCAGGATCAGCAGCAGATTCTGACATGAGAATGAGGAGAGACAGGGAAAAGAACAGGATCAGGATGGGAACTCACCGATGAAGCCCAGGAGACTGCCGAAGAAGGGGATGGTGATGGCGATGAATGCCACTGCCACAACGTAGGCCGTGCGGTAGATCAGACGGGAGATCCAGCCGTTGGGGATGTTCCTCTTCACCATCTGGTACTCCAGCATATCATAGATGGGCATGGCGTACACCTGGAAGCTGCCTGCAGGTCCCAAAATTGGAGGGTCAATAAAAACACCAGGGGCTGGGGAACCCATGGCTATAATGAAATCAAAATGGAGGATTGTAGTGTTGTACCTGTCTGCAACACCTCTCCCATTCCAGGTGCTGACAAGGGAAGGGACGTTATGGAAAAGCAGATACTCAGCAAACAGTTCTGTGAAGACCTTGGGCCATGTCTGCTAGTGATAGATGTGCAAGTACGGATCCACCGTAATAGTGTTTAAACAAAAAGGCACCATGATACACAGCTACAAACAATGCAAGTGTCCGCAGTCTGCCCCAATGTAGGCAAAGCATGCCCCGGCGGCCAGAAGTCGAATTGGAGGAACTCAAGACCATGATGCCAGAGTGTTTGATTTTGAAATCTAGCAAAAAGAGACAATGAAGGGGTGGTCATTACCTAGCACATGGATCACGACGAACAGCTCCGCTGTTACCACAGCCCATGTTGGGTGCTTCAACTGCAGTACAGAGCAGTTGTGAGGACGGGGCAGCCTAGAAGTTTGAGATTCCTGGATACGGCTGAACGTCTGAAGTAGTTGAGGTAAATGATTCCGAGATTACAGCCATTGTGAGTCCTTTCGGCTCTTTGGGGCTGCAGATACTTGGTCGCGCTTGTGACACCAAATCACACCTACTCGCAAGGTGGTACCTATATTGAATTACTTGACGAGACCTAAGATTCTGCCTTTCTACCCTGCCTGTACTGTAAAGATGATCCGTGATATTGTCTTTCGAGAGATGATAGCCTGCAATAAGAAGGGAAGGGGGGGGGGGGAGGGGGGGTTAGGTTTACGCTGTTGAGGATCTGGCTGGCAGTGTTCCTGCCGAAGGCTGCATAGCCGCTGAAGGTGACACCAAAGTAGCAGTATGCCACAAGGAAGTATGCGACGTAGACTCCAACTGCATTATATACAAATTCGCATCAGACGACTGCATTTTTGTTTGTCTTGCATGGTCCATCCCCAGAGCAGCAAAAGTGACAGAACTCCTTTCCAAGACCACCTATTGGTAAGCGGGCTGCAAACAATCTGAATTTAGTGAAATAGTGATATTTCACTGATGAGAATGTTTGCAGTGACAGGCAAGTTGTGTGTGTGCACAGCCAAGTTGTTGGTTGCGTTGGATTGCGACGACACATTCCCCACCACCCTCACTTTCCTGCTTTTCTGGAAGCAAAGGATACATGGAATTCAGTGCCACCTTTGCAACAGCTCGGAAGGACTTACACATCATTGGCTTGAGGGTTGCGTTCTCTTTGTGCTCTGAGCCAGCGGGCTTCTTGATGGTGCTCTGAATCTCCAGCACGACATTGCTGCACAGAAAAGCGTGTCAGAGATGCCCAATAGCCTCACATTCACGAGTCAACGACCCACAGTCAAGAATACCCGTGAAATCCCAGAAGTTGATACACCTGACCCTACCTAGACTTCAACATTTCACTGTGCACATGTCATGCTTGTGAAGTCTGTTGTAACGATGCAATCTTTGCAACAGAATTCACAAGGCAAATTGGCCTTTCCTCCAGCAATGATCTAGATGTCCTGGCCAGTGCTGAGGAATCCATTTCGCTTCGATCAATACTGCTCAAGTGCTCCAAGAAGAGCACATACACATGTGATGAGATGCTGAGGAGGGAACTCACTGTCCTCCGTAGGCGAATGCAATCGTTCCGAGGGCGTTGAAACATCCGAAGACGCCCTCAGTGAGGGTGAAGCCGTCCAGGTTGTAGGGTGGCCGCTCAGCTGCATGGCCTGCCTGGTGGGAAGCGACGCCGATGGCGATGGTGGAGTAGCCGATAGACATCACGGCCGCCAGGAGGGAGATGACGCTCAGCTTGTGGAAGTTGGGGAACTGCAAGAGGCGGAGGGGGTTGGCTATTTGAGGGTAGCAGGTGTGTTAGGCTTGAAATCCCAAGGGGGTAGAGCCCAGGGGGAGGCAGGGGGGGGGGTGTGCAGCTATTTAACAGATATCAAGAACATGACAGGAGCATAAGGTTTAAAAGCTTGGAACCATAAGATGTCATGCATGTATGTGACTTCAGGATTGAGGATGGAAACCTGGGAAAGCATCATGGAGATCGCTGCAAAGACCTGCGATCCATGGACGAGATCAGTGGAAGGACATGACTCAGAAAGAGACATGAATGACCGCATTCAGTTTGAGCACATTCGCCTTGAATGGGTACAGCAAGCAGATATTGCAATCAGAGCACTCCATGGCAACCATGGGAGGAGGGAGATACGCACCACAATCCAGGCAGAAAGTCCAAAGGAGACGCAATGGTTGGGGCCACATTGGGACTGCAGGCATTTGGAGATCTTAGCTGTAATCTTTGCGCAAAGACAGTCCTTGGTCAGGTGGCGGCATTGCATGATTGCAAGCACATGGGCAAATGACAACAACCTCGGCATCATTTAATCTGTGCATGATGCGTGACAAGGCCCCATAAAGAGGTGCGTGGGAAAATGGAGATTGAGGGGAGGTGTGGGGGTTTACATCAAATACATACTTCATGGCCCTCCCTCCGGTCACGCAGTACACTGCATTACAGGTAAGAATGGTCAGCGCAAAGAAAAGTGCTTGTGGAACATCAACCAGGTGGAGAGGAAGCCTCAACGTGTGATTTAGCCGCAAATGTACTTGTAAAATTGTGGGTGATGCTGACCAACTGCAAACCAGGGTGGCAAGTGCACTGCATCGCATGATGGCAAGCCAGAAGCTGAGAGGAAGGGAGAGAGGAACGAGGAGACTAGCTCACCAATATCCAAACCAATCATGACGATCAACTACACCACAAAAAAGCCATCAGATATGAAACTTTGGGGACCAGCGCAGAAGCAATTTCGGTGGCATACAGGACGCTCATATGTTTTCAATCAATCATCACACCTGAACTTTCTTTACTAATCAAAGCAATCCAAAGTCTTGTTGTTGTTGAGACAATGCATCAGGCTGCTGTCAATGTCTATGAACATGATTACAGTGCCGGGAAATTTAAATGTGGAATATACACTTTCGTGAATGTGAAAACAAATCAGGACTTCAATTTTGGACAAGGGTTTGCTGCCCTACCTGACACGGAATGACCAGCCACAGCCCGAGCTTCTGCCCGAAGGCATACTGGCCAAGCTCGTGGTAGCGGTTGAAGCGCTTGCCCTTGATCTCGTGCAGGGCACACATCTGCCACAGGGTGTAGAGCGTGGTCGTGAAGGACAGCAGCTGCAGGAAGATTCCTGGGCCCCAAGTGAGGTAGACCAGTGTGTTGGGGAGCCCCAAGACTCCCGCACCAACCTGGAGAGAAAAAAGGGATCAGTCTCACAATGCAGAGTAGGATCTGACGTTGGTCTTCAAACGTCACACGTGCAATGGCCATAAATGGCCGTAAATGTAAGAAGACTAGAAGGGGGGGGGGGGGCACTATTCAATATGTGGACAAAGAACCATATTGGCTTCCTCCATACCCGGGGGGGGGGGGCAAGAAAAGCGAAAGATCAGACGCACCATGGCAGTGACATTGTGGAAGCAGGCGTGCACCCAGGTCCCTGTTCCGTGCTTGTTGGCGAACGGCAGGGACTTCTCTTCATCCAGATTGTTATTCTCTGCACAAGCAGCAATGATTGGGACGCACGCCCACATGTTTGGAAAGTCTTTTTAGCCAATAATGTTTCATTAAGAGCAGGCGTACAAGGTATGCTATTTGCACCAGAGGAGTCATTGAAGTGTAGGTCGAGTTTGGAGCCAGAGTGGCAGCTGCCTTAGATAGTAACCAAATCTAGAAGGCATATGCTGTGCGTCAACCAATACAACATGGGCCTGATGCTAACACAATCAAATTACCATCGACGTCCTGTTCGGTGACAGCAATAAAATCATCTAGCCAAAATATCTGTAGGCTCCATGCTGACGTTGCATGACCTACCTCTAATGAAGTCCAGGGCATTTGTGCTAGTGCCGCTTGGCTCTGAGTACTTCACAGCGTCCACCTTATTGTCGAAGCTTGGCCTCTCTTCGTAGCCCACCTCCTTTGGTGCAGCCATCGTAGCTCCGAATGGATGAATGCTCCGATCCTCTACGCTCGACACCAGATGAGACTTGTCTGGCGGCGTATGTGAGGAGTGGACGACTCTTTCTTTGTTACGAATTTTTTGGTTAGGACGATTTGCAAAGGGGGCGTAGTCATGATGGGGGGGGACCCCCCAGATTTTTGCTGTCACCCCAGCAGGTGAAGTGAATAAAATCCAATGGTTGACATGAAAATTCAATTGGGAAATCTGGATTGGAAAGATGCTGTGTGGCTGTGTGGGAAATCTCAGAAGGGATGTGGCACAGGGTTTGCCTCCATTCACCTCACATGTCAGGTAGCTCCCACCTCGAGACTAATTCACCAGACCCTTGCCTCACAGCACATCTGTATATTCCATCAACGACCGCCGCCCTTCCTCAAAGACACACCTGTCCAACCTTGATAATACGAAGGAATGCTCATTTCCACACTGCCTGACACAGAGCAGTTTCTTCTCTTGTCAGAAGAGCAACAGGTCTGCTCCAGCAGCAACAGCCACACCAATCCTCGTTCACGTAAGCAGCAACCTCTCGACATGACAAACCAACCGTCACATTCCAGGCTACTCCCCGCCTGGCAGCCACGCCACCTTGGCCTTCATAGATTTCAGGTCCACCCTCATGCCCTTCATCTCTATAAGCATCTCCCCCATCTCCTCGCACGCCTGCGGCATCCGAGGCACTGCGTCCGCCAGCGCGCTCAGCTGGGCGTGCATGAAGGCAAACATGCGCAGCAGCCAGCCTGAGATCGCCAGGAACAGGCAGGTCACCCCCACCAGTGTACAGAGCCTCCTCACCTGGAGCAATGCCACTCATTTCTGCCTTGTGCAGCTGGGAAATACACCTGGTCAGGCTTCACTTTTTTTGAAGAATGACTGAACACGAGGCCAGCTCTGGTATGAGATGCGACTCAAATCAGGGGTCTTGAATAATCACCTATGCAAGAGGGGGGGGGGGATAAACCTGTAGAGGCGCGACTGAATCGGATGACATCTCAATGATGCCAATTCTCCTACTATATGTAACTCGGACTAGGTGTTGAAGATGGTCATCGAAAGCAGGGACAGCAGGAAAGGGTGGGGAGGGGGGAGGGGGGGGAGGCAATGAGAGCAATGTTCTCACCGATAGCAGGGACATGAGGAAGGGCAGTATCCAGTCCCAGTTGCCGGCCAGCAGGCAGGCTGCGGCCACGGCCAGCAGGGAGAGGGGCCGGTCCATGAGGGCGCTGACGAATTCCAGGGGGGTGCCTCGTAGGTTGTGGTGCCACGGCTTGCCGCCGTCGTACAGGTAGCGGTTGACTCTGCGCTCCAGGCGCGCCAGCCGGCTGCTGCTCAATAGCAAGCTCTCTGCAGAGTGCATGGACTTGTCATTATTCCTTCAGTAGATGAGGGTGGTAGCAGCTACGGCAGGACACAGAGCTGCCCAATCGCAAGCGGACCCTGAACAGCCCTCTGAGAGGGGGCAATTGTAGATTGTCCGTGGGTACTTTCGGTGGTGGTGG
>QAXI01000445.1:280695-344674 GCA_004335615.1 Chloroidium sp. JM | reverse complement strand
TTGGTCTGCAGCTCCGCTTTGGCTGCGGCCCCCGCCTGGAGGGCCTGCTCTTTCTTGGCAGCTTCCGCCTCCCCCTCTTCCTGCAGCATCAATGAGGCTTAGGCTTGTTGCGTTCTTTTGCAGATGTCCTTCCCCAGATCACGCAATCTGAATCTGAATCGAATTCATTGTGGCTGGAGAAGCAAGGAATGACATTCATGCTCTGGCAAGAGTACCGGAAGAACAATGCCATTTGCATGCAAATGATGCCTCCCCCCTCGAAATCTCTCCGCCCGTTTCCCTTGGAACTGCTGTGCAAGTATGCTCGAGGAGTAGCTTCACAAACGGCAAGCACAAAGGGGTGTGATACCTTGGCCAGCTCCAGCGCAGACACCTTCTCCTCCAGGCGTGCGGTTTCGGCCTTCAGGGAGGTTTGCAGCTGGAGAACCACCCCCTGCAGCTCATCCGTCTTTTCCTGCTTCTGTTTCAGGAGCTGTGCCGCTTCAGCCTCGAGCCTGGTGATGGTGGACACCTTGGCGTCCACATCCTCCTTGGCCTTCACCTGCAGTCACCCAACCCATGGCCTAGGTATGATTCGATAGCCCCAAGTTTTGCCTACCCATCTGCAAATAATTGGCTGCAGCCACAAGCGGGGGAGTTCACTCCTGGAGTAAGATACCAAAAACTGATTTGTGAAGAGGCCTTGAAGCAAAGTCTCGGTCCATTTTCGAAAGCCATTTGAGGGCATTCAATGGAAAAACAGCACCTTGCTCTCGGCTGCTGCTGCCTGCTCCTGCTGCAGGACGGACTTGATGCTGTCACACTCTCCAGCGAAGCGTGCCAGGTAGGTAAGCAGCTCTGCCTTCACTCCCTCTTCGGTACCGAGCTGAGATTTGGCCTCGCCCTGCAAAATTGAGTAGGCTTGCCTGAGTGACTTTGAAAGTTTGTTCATGCCAAAGAGGCAACAGGCAGGTGCCCCCCCCTTCTCGTTTCCACTTCGCCCCCTCTACCAAAGTCACCCACTCAAGAGACTCATGTGCAATGACAAGAGAGATGTGCGGACCATAATTGCAGATGAAAGCAGGAGTTGAGGGAAGGCAGTTGTGAATGAAAAAGAACATATAAACTCTTGTCAAATTGCAACTGCCAATTTTACCTCTTTACACCTCGGGATTTGCAAAAGCCAAAAAGAAAGACCCATTTTCTGCAATTCAAGTCTCAATGAAATGTCAAACACCAATGCTCAGGAATGGCAGTGATCAGGCAAAGTGTCCAGGGGGGGAAACAGTACCAGATCGGCGTTGCCAGTGAGCTGCGCCTCAAGGCGAGTGTTGTCGTTCTTGTAGAGCTCATCCAGCTTTTCCAAGGCCCCGTGCAGCTCCTCTGAAGTCTCTTGCAGCTTATCTTCCCTCTCTGTCTGTGGCTCGTCACAGTCGACTCCAAGGAGGCAATTGATTCTGTCTTTGCAGCCAACCCCGCCTTCAGCTCAGCCTGCAGCCACAACAGAAATCAACTCTCCAAATGACCAGAGCTCTCATGTGTCAGAGCCGACGATATGCAGCGATCCTGCTCTGTAAGATCTGGATCTCCAAGTGCTCCATCCGCATCGCAGCTCACTGCAAGGCATTGAATGTTGGAAGCATGGATCACCTGGGCGTTGTCGTCCGCCTCCCGCTCCCTCTGCAAGGTGAGCAGCGAGGTGGCCAGGCGGCTGGTCTCCTCGCCGGTGGCCTCCAGTCAGACAGCCAAGCGGTCCTGCTCATGAAAGTCACTGGATCCACTTCTCTGGCTGTGGGCAGCAATTGGATATCAAGGCCAAGGCAAAGATGAGGACGCCAGCCAGGGTCCCCACCTCCAGGTTCAGAGACTACCTGCTCAGTTGCAATCTGCTGGCGCTGGCGCTCAGATTCTCGATCCAGCGCCTCCTGCTTCTTGGCCTGGCGCTCTGCCGCGCTCTTCAGAGCCTCCTGCTGGAACTTGTTGCGTCAGAACTCTGATTGTACTGCAGGAAGGAGGGAGCCTGATTGGAAGACTTTGAATCTTTGGCAAGCCTATCAGCAGGGAGGAAAAGAAGGTCAGCCGGCAGAAGCAGACAGAAAATTCCCTGGATCTCGTCCAAATTATGCTACCATTGGAGGCAATTTCCTGAGCCCCATAGTCCTCCGCAACATGTTGGCAGCTTGCTTTGCTGCTGGGCCTGGGGGGTGATCGGCAGTTGCCATAGCTCCTGGCCGTAGGAGACTTGGGAGAGATGCCATCTGATGAACACGGGCAAACATCTGGAGGGATGGACCCCAGTCTGTCCCAGCACACTGCTGCTGAACAGATGCCCAGGCTCCCCACATCTGCTCCTTGGATGCACACCAAAACAACACCAGCCCAGAAACTGCATAAAGTCAGTCAGAACCAGATGTCATAGACAGCCCTTATCCCTGACTGATTTCAGAGGATATCCTTGTGTACTAGGCACCTGTTGTGAGTCAGCATCTCTTTGGGGTCGGAATCTCCTGCCTGTTGTGGCTGTTTCGCTGCGCCCGCCCCCTAAAAAGCCACCCTCCTTGACCCAACATGAGAGCATGCACACGCCCGGCGCTGTATGAATGTGGAAGGACGTAAACGCCATTGATAGGCAGCATATGATCCAAATCGCCAGCTTCTATAGTGAATAATGATGGGGTCTGTGAACCTATTAGTCATATTATGGCCTTTCACATAAGCTCACATTCTTACAATCTGGGTGGACCTGATTACCAGCACAAAATATATCATTTACTATAACATGTTCTATCCACACCTCATAGCAATACCGGGCTGTATGCAAGCTTACAATTCACATAATTGATATGTTTCACAACAGCGTTGACGGGCTACAGCAGCAAAACATACAACCAATCCTCTCATCTCTTTATTCTCTTCCCAATACCAGGCAAGCCAACTCAGCTCTCCTCAGTGATCAGTGATTCAGTCAGCATGTCGCACAATCCGGTCGGATTGTCTGCATGCAGCCAGTGGCCTGCGTCCGGCAAGATGTGCAGATGCAAGCCCTCAGAAGCTGCTTCCGCCTTTTCGAGCCTATCCCAGTGATGTTTGGACCACCTGCACACAGCTGTGTGTCGGGTAACGCAATTTTTTCCCGCAATTTTTCCGGATCCATTCGAAGCAAAGCAACACAAGGAGGCAGGAGGAAGACCTGTCTGAGTTTGCTGCCCGAACCAGGTGGAGAGACAAGCTGCTGGGGGGCGACTCAATCAGATTCCAGTATGCGCTGCTCTGATATGAGTTGTACAGATCCTGCAGGCAGATTCCGTCGGATTGCTTTGGATGTGCCGGCTGAAAAGAACCGGTCTTTCGGCATATGCCAACGGAAAGGGCAACTGCTTGCCTGGGCGCATTTTGGATCGAAAGTCCACGTGCCTTTGGTTGTCAAGTTGCTGCCCATCCACTGCCGGAAGCCCAGAGAGAAACCCTTGCGCTCTAGGTGGTCATACAGCCATTCTCTGCGACAAGACCCCCTTCATCCTCTCATCTGAACCCTTGATAAAACACCTCTTCATTTTGGGAAGAATGGCACATACCCAGCATCCGGTCAAAAATCGCAAAGCTCTCACCTGTTGGGCACTGGCAGAGGTATCGATTCCACCTCGCTCAATACTCGGCTGACGTCAGTGGGCTCCTCTTTCCCCACCTTGACAGCCCCAACCACCGAGTCCAGCACCCATGCCTGCGAGCAGGCACTTTACATGGCACTGCAAGCAAGCCCCGAATTCTGGCAGGGAAATCGTCCTGAAGCTGTGAGGTGTACAGCTCAAGTGCCACAAGTAAGGAAGTGCACCTGTTTGGTGGGCGGTGTGTCGCGTCGCTGTGTCAGCAGGTCCAGCACGACTTTCCCGCCCAAGGAGTGGCCTATGAGGGCGTCCAAAGGCCTGCTCCCCAGCTTGGAATCTACGAACCTACCGACATCTGCTGCTGAGGCAGCCACAGTGCTAGGCTGGGGCAGGTGCTTCAGCCCCAGAGAGCTGCCATGACACCGCTGATCCACCCTCAGGAACCTCCAAGGCCTGCATGTGCAACAGGGTCGCTTCCTTGATCTTATTCAAAGCACGTGTGTCCCATTGCTGGAGGTCACGCATCGGCAGTGTAGATTAGTTGATCCGTTCGAAAGCTTCCACAATCTCACGGCGGGTCAGACTGCAAAACAGATGTAGAAATCAAGAAAAGACCTGCCAGATTCCTTTGAGAAGCTCTTGGCCAGCTCCCTCGAGAAGCCTCTCCAATTTCTGGCAGAGCCCAGCAGGCCGTGGACTACGACACCCGTCTGCTCCCCGTCCCTGCTTTCTGAATCGCAGAAGGTCTCCTCATAGCCTAGCAAATCTGCAGTGCTGTCGGTGGCCAAACCTCTGGAGTCCAATCTCAAAAGGGCCTGCATTCCATTTTCGTCGCTTGTGGTCTCATCCGATTGATGGCTAGAATGTGGACAACGAAATCCCAAATGGCTTTGCTTTTAGTGCGTTTGTGCTCACCTTTAAGTGCGGATTTAAAGACAAAGAGCGTCTGTAGAGCAGCATTGTCCTGGTGGAAAAGGAGATAGCATGCGCCAAGGGCGATTTTTCCTTGATCAGCGCCCAATTTGTTTTACATGTTTTCAGCACAAAACGGATGTTACTAACACTTTAGGTTTGGCTGAAGAATTTTAAAGAGCGCGCACACAGGACTTCGTGCGAGAGTGATTGCTTTGTGCGTCTTCCTTCTGTTCGACTGCTTAGCTGGACCCGATGTACCCTGGCTGACCTCCGCCATCAGTACTAAGAACATGATCCTGAATTGTCATCGTCAATCATTGAGTGCTCCTGGGAATGCCTGCGGGAATCTTGTCAGCCGTTTTAATGTCCGAGAGAAGCCCTGCAGCAGAAGGTTCGTCTTTTCAGCTTGCATTGCCACATGGCACTGTACCTTGTCAAGCTGCAGAAGTGACACAAATAAGGTACACCACATCAACGAAAAGCCACAGCATTAATTCTTTGTGGAACGTAAGCTAAGCGACTCTATAAAATTTGCAGGGGCAGGTCAACCCCGAAGCTGCCAAGCCGTGTCCTGGGTCTGCCCTGCTATGCCGCAAGGCTGGACAGGAGCTACACGTTGGGAAATGTCTCTCTAACCGAGGAGAAAGAGATTGCGGTCAGCCTTCCTGCCCTCCTCCCATTCAGTACTGGTGTTGCACAATTCAATATTCTGAGTAACGTGAAGATGTGCTCAGCGAGGTCGGCAAGTTTCTGGCTGTGCAGGTCGATCCCTCTGCTCAGACACCCTTCAAAAAGATACTGTGTGCCAATCGTGGAGAGATTGCGGTTCGTGTATTCAGAGCTGGCATTGAGCTGGGACTACGAACGGTGAGTTTTTCTCAACCTTTCTGCATGGATCCTTGTAATGATACGATACATCAGGCAGTCATCAGACTCCAAGCACCACATGTATCTTTGGAGATAAACAATGCAGAAGCCACCATCAAGATGACGGAATGAACTATCTGCAGCTCGCTATTTATTCGCCAGCAGACAGGCTACAGCCGCACAGATTCAAGGCTGATGAAAGTTATGAGGTCGGCTTCCCTCTCACCGCCGACTGCATCAATTCTCCACAGATCTCCTCAATTCAGCCAGCCTTCATCATGGGCAGCCAGAGATGAATCAGAGCAGTGCATGGTTTTTAGCTTTTGATAATTGCAGGTGGGGACACCCGAAATGAAACCAGTGGCTTGCTACCTGGACGTAGAAGCAATCATCGAGATCGCCAAGGACCAAAAGGTTGACGCGATCCACCCAGGGTATGAAATCTGCATCATCCCTTTTCATTGCAATGCAATAGCAATAGTCTTTGAGCCATGACTGCAGCCTCAATTCCGCTCAGCTCTACCCTTTCCCAGTTTTCTATTTCATGTGTGTTCTCCTTCTCACCTTGTCACGCAAGTCATTGCTCCTTGCAGGTATGGCTTCTTGTCGGAGAATGCCAAGTTTGCAGAGCGATGTCGGGAGGAGGGGATCGTATTTATCGGACCCAAACCAGAAACCATCCAGGCAATTTCTCTCTCCAGTCCTCACTTGACTGCTTTCTTGGCAGGATGCCATGCGAAAAGCCACCACTATGCCGTGCATCAATCAGGTGTTGTTGGTCCCGCTTCTGGATGCTGCAGTGACATGAGCACAGAGGCAAGTGTTGATCCTTGAAACCCTCAAAAACAACAATTGTTTTCTTTCAGGCACTGGGGGACAAGACCTCCGCCAAGGAGTTGGCTCTCAAGTGTGGGGTGCCAGTCATTCCGGGGAGCGAAAAGGCCACGGAAACGGCGGCGGACGCCATGGCTTTTGCAGAGTCAGCTGGGTTCCCTGTCATGCTGAAGGCTGCCATGGGTGGGGGCGGCAGGGGCATGAGGGTGGTCCGGCGCAGTCAGCCCCTCTCTCCCTTCTTCGTTCACAGACATGCCGAGACTTGCCTGCATCAAGATCGAAAGCTTTACTTCCAATGATGCCCTTGTGCCTGCCATCAGTTCATAGTCAAAGTCCTGTATCTTGTCCCACATGCCGCACCTGCCTCTGCTCCTGAACGCAAGCCTTCAGCAACATATCCAGCATGTGCAGAGGAGGAGTTGGAGGACGCGTTTGCGCAGGCCAGCAGCGAGGCCAGTGCAGCGTTTGGGGACGGCCGCATGTTCATCGAGAAGTTCGTGGAGGACCCCAGGTCTGAGCTCCATCCACCGACTGCAGGCTGTCTTGACAGTGTTGTCACAGTCGATGAGCCCCTTTCAAAGCTGGAGACCTGCTGGGCTTTGATGCTGTGGGGTGCCTGCACAGGCACATTGAGGTGCAGATCCTGGCTGACCAGCACGGCAATTGCGTCCACCTGTACGAGCGGGACTGTTCAGTGCAGCGCAGACACCAAAAGGTAGCATCTCCCTGGCCTTCACATAGAGCCGGCAGCCATTCTCACCCCATCTTGTCCATGGGGGTTTGCTGCCGATATGCCTGTCCAGCGTTTTTTGCGAAATGCATGTTTCGTAGAATTAGGAACATATGAGGTCAGCTCCACCGCAGTTCATGCTTGTGGGCAGGAGAAGCGAACGTTTGAGCCAGCTTCAGACCGACAGATTGGGAGATACGCGCCTTCAATTGCAGGTGGTGGAGATGGCGCCTGCTTTTGGGCTGGACGAAAAAGTCAGGGGGAAGCTGCACCAAGACGCTGTGAAGCTCTGCAAGTTCCTGGGGTACAGCAACGCTGGGACTGTTGAGTTCATGGTGGACAAGCACGGCAACTACTACTTCCTGGAAGTCAATCCCCGCATTCAGGTACCTTGTTGGGAGTGAGAAATGGCAAGATCTTCTTGATAAATGAGATCCATAGCATTCAAGTACGTTGACTGCTGTGACTGCTTTTCGTGCAATACATGCATGAAACCTTCTGTGTAGCTTAATTGTCAACCAAAGGTGAAATGCCTTGAAACTGCAGGTGGAGCACACCTGCACCGAGGAGATCACAGGGGTGGACCTGGTCCAGGCACAGATCCGGATTGCCGGAGGCGCCACCTTGGCAGAGATCGGCATTGGCACCCAGGCAATTCCTCTCCCGCTTTCCATCGTCTTGATGCCAGTGCGAACCTGTGAGCCTTCAGCAATTGCGAGGATAGCTCAGATGTGACTGGACTGAAGGAGCCACGGAAGATGGCATGTCGGATGACAGCTGTGGAGATCATGAAACAGCTCAAAGACCGACACATCGCCGTGCTACAGGAAGAGATCCCCAAGCCCCTGGGTTTTGCCATCCAGTGCCGGGTGACCACCGAGGACCCTGAACAGAATTTCCGGCCAGATGCGGGCAGGATATCGGCCTACAGATCTCCAGGAGGCCCGGGAATCCGCTTGGACGGGGCCATGACTGCTGGGAACATGGTCAGTAGACACTACGACAGTCTGCTTGTCAAGGTGAATCTGACACCTCACATACTCCTGGTATGCAGCAAAGCTATGCAGGGTCTCAGGAGGTGGCCAGAACCCTGATTCCTTGTCGGGGTTGCAGGTGATCGTCAAGTCCAGCACCTTCCTGTCGGCAGTGCAGAAGATGCAGCGGGCGCTGTTCGAGTTCTACATCCGCGGTGTCAAAACAAACATAGGTGGGTTGTGCAGCTTTGTGCACTTGTAATCTAATCCAAAGCCAGAGGAATCTACCCATGGAGATCCAACCTCTCTTTTCCCCGCTTGCTGACGTCTAAATCTTTCACCACAGGTTTCCTGGACAACGTTCTTCGGCACCCTGAATTCCTCAGCGGGAAGGCGACCACCTCCTTCATCGAGCGCACGCCAGAGCTCTTCGACTTTGGCGGTCGTCATGACCAGAAAGCTTCCAAGCTGCTCAACTATCTGGCCAACATGGTGACTGTCCCCTCTCTGACAGACTTGATTGACACCTGAGCTTGCGAGCCAATTCTGATCTGCCATTTGATCCATCGAGCAATGCCATTGTAGCTGTAGTGATACATGGAGGAATTTGAAGGGCCACGGACGTCCTCTGAGTAAGTATTGGTGGGAGGGACAAAGGGGAGTTGGGAAAAGGAGCTGACGTGTACAGTGAAGCAGGCATGCAGGGAGGTGAGGTCTTGCATGGCAGAGCTCACAGAGCTCTTGACCCCAAACTATTCCAATCTGGCACGTACTTCAATGCTCTGCAAGGTTGTATGCAGACTGTGTTGCCCTGCAGGTGGTGAACGGTCCGGATCATCCAGGGATGGTTGGTCCGAAGCCTGCAAAGTACACGCCTCCTCCCCTAGTACTGCCCGATGATCTGCAGGACGTCGCGCCTCCTAGGTGGCCACCTCATCACCTCACTAGCAGCTTGTATCTTTGTGCCGAAATACCAGCCCATCATTCTGCAATGCCACATCTCCCTGTGAATGATGTGAGCCTCATGAGGGCAGAAGTTTCATTGTTCCCTCCTGCCAAGCACAACTGTGGCACAAGCCCACCCCTGTTCTGCCTTCCTTGATCATCTCTCATCAATTTCAACTCATGCTGCAGAGGCTGGAGGGACATTCTGTTGGAGGAAGGCCCTGTGGGGTGGGCCAAACAGATCCGGGCACACAAGCCCCTGCTCATCACCGACACCACCTGGTCCGTCCCACACTGCTCCAAGTGGCGTGTCGGTGTTGAGTACATCAACGCAGCAATCCCGAAAAGGAATTCCTACAAGAATCACTCCAATGAGCAGTAGCTTGTCCCCAACAAGAGAGACGGTATCGCGCCACAGCCCTATCCTCCCCTTTGGGTAAAAGGTGTTTCTCCTCCACCTCCGACAGATTGTCAAACTGAATGAAATCCTGATGGGTGCAGGAGGGACGCTCACCAGAGTCTGCTGGCCACCCGCGTGAGGACACACGACATGCTCAAGGTTGCGCCGGCCACCAGGCACATCCTGGGGAAGGCCGCTTCGTTGGAGATGTGGGGCGGAGCCACTTTCGATGTTGCGCTCAGGTACTCTGCTCACTGCCGTACCCTTCTCTGTGTACAGATGCTGCTCAGCCACATAGATTTGTGAACAGACAGATCATCTCATCGATGAAAGCAATGGGCGCGAAGCATGAGGAGGCATACAAAGTAGGGCTTGCAGACATGAGTTCTGAAAGCCGGCCTGCAGATTCCTGCACGAGGATCCTTGGAGGCGGCTGGAGGAACTGAGAGAGCTGGTCCCCAACATCCCATTCCAAGCCTTGTTCAGGGGGGTCAACGCGCTCGGCTACACGAGGTGTTTTGCCCCATACTTTCACAAGCAAATAGGCCGCATGGGATGTTTTCTGCTTGCCTTGTGTCTTACGTTCTGTCAATAATTCTCAATGAGACAGGCAAGCTTCACAGCGACCGGATTGCTGGCTGAAGTTCTCCATTGCATGTGCAGCTACCCGGACAATGTGGTCAAGGCCTTTGTGATGGAGGCGCGCAAGGTAAGGCCAGCAGCTTTGTGAATGTGATCTGCGTTGCAAATGGTATTTTGCCAGTTCAGACTGAAGGCATTGCAGCTTGCAGGCTGGTGTGGACATCTTTCGCGTGTTCGACTCGCTGAACAATGTGGACAGCATAAGATTCGGCTTGGACACTGTCCTGGCAGCGAATGGAGTGGCGGAAGGAACGATCTGCTACACAGGTTTGCCCTCTGAGCTTGGAATGCTCGAGGCGATCTGCCAACATACTTCAGCCATAACCACCTGCTGGGACCGTCTGACTCCACAATAAGCAGAGACAAACCTCGTTTGGCAAATACTACTGCCTTGGGGTGTGCTCCTGATGCTGCCAAAACACTCTGCAGGTGACATCATGGACCCTGACAGGAAGAAGTACTCCCTGGAGTACTACCTCAAGATCGCAGATCAGCTGGTGGAGCATGGAGTGCACAGCCTGGCAATCAAGGTGAGGAGACCCCTGCCTTTAGCGAGAAGTGGACTTGCGAACGTGATCGACAACCCAGTTCAGCTTGTAAACACTTGAGCTGTACTAGACAAGTGGAAGGACAGGGTATTCATTTGTTTTGTAACCGACTCCCCAACAGATCTGAAAGAGTATCAAAAGTGCAGGACATGGCGGGAGTGCTGAAGCCTCGAGCGGCCACGATCCTCATAGGAGCCCTCCGCGAGCGCTTTCCGGATGTCCCAATCCATGTCCACACCCATGACACTGCAGGCAACACACCTCTACCTCTCAATACTGAACCACTAGACCAAGTGTGTTGGGAAATTCTGGCTGCTGCTGTCCAAAACACCCCTATCGTTCAAATCAAGATGCAGTGAAGTGGTACCACATTCAGAATACAATTTGCCACATGCTCGATTCAAAGCTTCAGAACACTCTTGAGCTGCATGAGTCCTCCCTGCCCAGTGGAGTTGGTGTGGCAGGGTACAATGTCAGTGTGCAGAAATCTCAGCTCAAGTTTGTGCTCTGTGCGGCAGGCACTGGCGTGGCAACCCAGCTGGCAGCTGCCAATGCTGGAGCCGACATCATCGATTGCTGTATTGACTCCATGTCTGGTGAGCCTCCCTCTGTAGATACCCCACTGCAGAGGCTGGATCCTGAAGCCTGAATCCTGTACAAGTCGCAGAGCTGGAATGCACTCCATGAAAGAAAAACATGCAAAGTGTTGGCACATGCAGCAAGCACATGAATGCCCATTGTTTCACAGCATGGCAAATTGCTGATGCGATATGGTGCAGGCACGACATCACAGCCTTCCATGGGTGCCATCGTGAATGCCCTGACAGACACCCCTCTAGACACCGGCATCAGCCCCCTGGACATCAACAGGCTCTCCACGTTCTGGGAGGAGACGCGAGCCCTCTACTCGCCGTTCGAGGCCTCCCTCAAGTCTCCCTCCTCCGATGTGTACCAACACGAGATGCCTGGAGGTGTGCATCCTCTCTTCCCCCACCTACCAATCCTTCCACGTGATAGCCCAAAACGCAATGAGCACAAATCCTGCATCAGAGTCCGCCCGTTCTGATGCATCAGCGGACTGACATGAGCAGAAGGACACATTGCACTACCTGCTTCAGGGCATAACGAAGCTGCTAGGACAGTACATAGTCAACATCTGCAGAATATTTTCCAACCCTCCCCTCATGTGGCAGGGCAGTACACAAATTTGAAGTTCCAGGCTGCGTCCCTGGGGCTGGGTGATCGGTGGGAGCGGGTCAAGTCTTCGTATGCCGCAGCAAACAGGGCCTTGGGGGACATCGTGAAGGCAAGCCCACTCCTCTCAATGCCAACTCCCTTCTGCTTCCCCCTTTGGACCAGGACAGTGATAGACAAATGCATGTCAAGTATGTGCAATCCCTGAGGAAGAACACTCCACCTTGCTCAATGAGCTGTTGCAAAGAAGCCCCTTTTGTGCCTGGTCACAGTGCCTGAATTCTATGATTCACTCTTCCAGGTGACTCCAAGCAGCAAAGTCGTGGGGGATCTGGCACAGTTCATGGTGCAGAACGACCTGGACGAACACTCCCTGCTGCAGCGGGCTGGAGAGCTCAACTTCCCACAGAGGTTTGCACCTGACCAAGACAGAGGTAGTGCTGGGAAGGTCATGTTTCGAATTTCTCCATCAGATGGTTTCACTCATTTGCGGTCCTTGACAGCTCCGGTCTGTGCGTCAGCTTTCGCGACACATTGCACTGCTTGCTGTATGGAAGCTTCCAACTCGAGAGATGCTGAGCGTTGTTGTTGGTGCAGTGTGGTGGAGTTCCTGCAGGGCATGCTGGGGACACCAGAGGGTGGCTTCCCGGAACCGCTGAGGTCCCTTGTCGTGAAGGTGAACAGTTGCCCCACTCTTCCCTCTTCTCTCGCCCTCTTCACCCCCTGTGTGGGGCCTCCTCATCCAGGGTGCCTTGGCCTTCTACATGGTCTGCTCAGCAGTCTCAAACGGAGCTTCTCACCATCTCTGATCAGCAATCGCCGATGTCTGTTCCCTTGGCAGCCATTCATTTGGTGTGGCTCCACCCTCAGAGAGCTTTAGGGTACCATAATCGGGGTAAAGGTATCCCATGCACCAGTCACGTCCTGCCCCAAACCTTCTTACGGTGACATGGCGCATGTGGCCCACAGGACCTGCCCAGGATGGAGGGCCGCCCGGGAGCCAACATGCCGCCTGCCAACCTGGAAGCCCTGGAAGCCTCACTGAAGGAGAAGCACGGCGGCACCTCCATCTCCTACCGCGACGTGCTCTCGGCCAGCCTGTACCCCAAGGTCTTCGATGATTTCAAGTGAACCTTCCCTCCATCCTCCGACTTCCGTCATCTGCCATTACATGACCATGCAGCGATGCTGATTGCTCCCGCCTTCTGCTATTACGAGATATGCAATCTTCTCATGCAAGGGCCTCTTGCAGCTCAAGGGTGAGACGAAAGCAACATCTGTCTCCAATCAAGATGGTTTGTCTCTCCAGATGACTCCATCTTGGCTGGGCTGCATGCAAGGGTGAGGTGGTAGTTCCATGATTGCTGGATTTATTATAAATGTCTGAGCTAACATCCCCCCTTCACATCTGACTCACCGAAATGCCCCTGAGTGAGGGTATGCTTTTGCTGGGGCAGGGCGTGGACGATGCTCAATTCTGAGTTCACAGACAAGCTGCCCACGCGAGCCTTCCTTGTGCCGATGGACGAGGACGAAGAACTGGAGGTGGAGCTGTCGCAGGGCAACACCGTCACTCTGAAATACAAGGCGATCTCAGAGCTGCAGCCGAATGGAACCAGGTGCCTCCTTTGCTGTCTGCTGCCTACTACCGTAAGCTGTTTTCCACTGGGTGGGACCTACGGCCTGGGGAGAGGACATGCAAGGGGAGGATCCTGTTTGAGTCGTTGCAGCCTCTTTGGTCTTCATTATTTTGCTTCGGACAGACAACGAACCCTTTGATCTGTCTCGCAGGGAAGTGTTCTTCGAGACGAACGGGGTCCCTCGCGTTGTGGAGGTGGTGGAAAATCTGTCTGAGGAGTCCAAGAGTGCTGGCAGAGCGGTCAGGGAGAAGGGGGATCCCACAAAGGTTGGGTCAGTGAGCGCCCCGATGAGCGGTGACGTCATCGACATCAAGATCAAGGCTGGTGAGACCGAGGGCACCTTGTCGCCAGCTTTGTATGGACCCTTATGGTCTATTGCAAGTTATATTTGAAAGGTCTGCATGTCACCCTTGCGATGCTGAGATGCAGTACACAACAAGGGTCAGGAAAGCTGCAGAACGGCCGATTCTCGTATCAGGGGAGATTAGCGGACATTGAATGCCGCTTTTCAGGGGGGCTGCTCATTGTGTTGAGATGTCAAGATCGTATATCAGGACCAAACCTTGTCTGAAGCTGAAACGATTTGCAGGCGGCGAGGTGAAGGCTGGGCAGGGGCTCATCACCCTCAGCGCTATGAAGATGGAGACCTCCGTGGCTGCTCCTTGTACAGGTGAATTCCTGAAAGCCAGGATGGTCTGTGAAAGACAATCCCAATAATTTGTGCCAAGGACAACAGCACTCGGCACATCTCTCTGCAGTTGCCTGCTGGAAATGCTTGTTCCAAAGCTCTCCATCCTGGCTCAAAGCAGTGTGTTCTTGCAGGGGTGGTGCGTCATGTTGCTGTTGACAACCTGGATGCGGTGGAAGCCGGTAAGCCATATTTCAAATGCTGAAATTGGTGGCACAAAGTATTTGAAATGGTGTATCTCGGAGGTCTTGCTCGTTGCAGACACCAGAATTGACAGACGGTAGTTCGACACCTTTCTCAAGCGTGACAATCTCCCAATCGTTGTGATATTTGGGATGTACTGACATGCGTGCTTGCGTCACAACGACCACAATCATCCTGCAGGTGATCTGCTGGTCGTGATAGACCCCCAAAGCGGTGGCGACTCCAATGGAAAGGCTGATTCAGACCAAGGGGGGCCAACTGCCGTAGCCAGCAGCACAGTCAATGGCTCTGTCGACGAGACAGACACCAGCCCCGTCATTGCCTCGTAATGTGATTTGACCAGGTTTTTTGCTGTTCTGGCGGATGTATAACGGTGTAAAATCAACAGGTTGGGACATCGATGGGGTGTACGAAAGAGATCTTGAGGGACACATTGTGTCACCAGCTCACCATCCTTTTTGGGCCTGAAATTAGTGAGATATATTGACGTTCAGTGACTGGTGGGTTTCAAAATCCTCCTTGCTGTGTCAGGTTGTGACCATGTACAAAAAATGTAAGGACATTGTTCTTGGCGTGCAGATATTACATTTGTGTGTGTTGGTTGGCTGTGCCTGGCTACCGCAAATTTACAGTGCAGACATATTCGTTCGATCAATTCAAGAATTCAAAGGCTGTACTCAGCCCCGGCACAGCTGGGCAACAAAGTGAAGCGTGACTCCTCAGGAGTGCCGTTTCCTAACATGCGTTCCTATGGAACGGACCCTCCTGGGAGATGAAGCCATATGGAGCAAACTTCTAGAGCCTCTGAGTGGTGCGAATGGCAGAATTAGTTCTGCGAATCCAGCACATCGCAGCAAATGCTATCGAGGCAAGCCCCAGACCAAAGTACACAACAGACGAGTTGCTATCCACCCATTCCCAGACAGATGAGACCTGGGACTTGCTTTGCTCCTCCACTTTGTCTGCTGCAGAGGTCTGTGGCTCATTGGTCGTGCTATCATTGTTGACTACCTGCAGGAACACAAGGTTGGTGCGTCTGGAGCCATCGGCCATGGTGGCGCCGGAATTCGGTGTGACAGGCGAGCGATTATTGGATTTCCACCCCTCCCCAGAGGCTGCCCTCCAGATTCAATTTGTCACAAGCAAGTTTGGTCTGGACTCTCAGCTTGGTGAGGACACTTGGTGCTTTCTTCCTTCCACAGGCGCATTGTCAGCATCAAAATGCCGCGAATTCAGCAAAGCAAGGTAGCTCACCCTCTTGGCACCATTGTCTCGCGGCCGAACGTTCCTTGCTCCGGCTTTGGCAGATCCAGGGCGCTTTTTGGAAGGGAGGCCTGGAGAGCTGCCCAGACCCTTGGGTCGGTCCCCTGCAGCTGCGGTGGTGCTTGGTGTCTCCTCCTGCATGCGCTCAACCCTTCAGACAGCCCAATTCAGATCAACGAGTTTCGACACAGAACCCCCATGGCTTTGCCGTGTGTATTTATCAGCAAGCACAGAACCTAGGCACACAGGTCTGTCTTCGCAAAATCACTGCAACAATTTACTCCAAGAGAATGTGGATGCAGGTTGGGGCGGAATGATTGTAGGGTTGTGCGCTTCAGATCTCGCCATGAGAGTAAAAAGTGAGGAGTCACCGCAGGAGATGGCGAAGCAGCCTCGTCGCCCCCCGAAGGCTTGCTTCCACCACCTGTTCCAGCAGTGCCAGCTGCCGGGCCGTTCCCAATGGGGCCTCCTCCCGCCCGCTGCTTCTCAGCCTGCAGGGCCTGGCCCCCAACAACGGCCGGCACATCCGAGACGCCCTCCAAATCTTGCCGCGGAGGGTGGGATGGCTCTACATAATTGAACCTGTCCAGTCCACCTGCATATTGTTGAGCTGGTTTTATGACTTGCAGATTCTATCAAGCTTTAATATTGGTTCGGCGTTCATGCAGGCTGAATGTGTCGCTGCAAGTTCCGATCACTAGGATTCTGTAAAAAGCTTGAAATTTGCACCACAAAAGTGCTTTTGAGATGGAGGACGACGTATCACCTGCCAAACCAGTCTTGACCACCCTGGCTACCCCAGCTTCAGCATCCTTCATGACCTGCTGCCCTGCCTGTACGGCAGACACCTCCTGTTCGCCGTAGGTTGCCTGCCGAGAGGGGTTATCGTCCAAGTTCCCAGAGAGGGCCCGTCCGCCGACCACCGCGGGGACCTGTATATCACATGCAATGCTTGGGACAGGTTGGGAGGATGACATCACCACTGACCCCTTGCTACAGCCATGATGTTCACCAGCAATGTCCCCCCCCTCCCCCCCCCCTTAATGTCATCAGCTACCCACATGGGTGACAGGGTGGCAGCAACAGGAAAAATGCTTGTTCAACAATCTGGTCACCTGCGCGACGTCATCGGTACCCACAGCCGGTATCTGCGAGCCCTCAGCATATGCCGGACGGGGCCGTCGTTGGAAAGATGGCACGTTCGATATCCTCTTGGATCCTCCAGCTTCCTGCCTGCCCGATGTCTCCGCATTCTCTGCCTGAAGCGAAGGACGGCCAGTCAAATGTGAAGAACATGCACATGAAACGACCCGAAGAAAATGGAGGCGAACCGCAGCCACTGCAGAATATAGAACCCGTGAGAAGACCAGACAAGGCAAGCCTACCTCTTGCAGGTTCTGTTTGGCTTCAGATGCCGGCTTTGCGACTGGCGGCTGGGAGGGATCCTGTACGATGTCCGGGTTCTGCTTCTCAGTCGCCGCCCCAGAGGCCTGGGGTGGGGCGGAAGGGAAAGCGGCCCCCCTAGGGTCCTGTTGTTTTGGAGGGGCTCCATTCCCCATGTGATGCTCCTCCCCTGGCGGCTTTGTGCTGGCCTGCTCTTCCTCAGGAGGGCCAGGAGCCTCCTCAGCCGGTGCCTTCCTTGGAGACGCAACCTCCTCAAAACTGCCTCTGGCTGTACCAAGCGTTATGATCGGTGTCAGCCTCACGGCCAGCAGTCAAGGTTCCCTATCTGGCTGAAGTCAAGGTGCCCGCCCTGGTTGCCCCCAATCTGGTGGATTGGGGACGATCGGATAAATGCACAACCTCAACACCAGCATTGCAAGCGCGTTCTCATGCCAAGCATCAATGCAGATCCTGGGTAATGGGCTGATACGTGTCCCCCCAATATGTCGGCAAGCTTCAGGTACAAGACTTCCAAGAGGGACTCTGACGGCCCTGGATGCCAGAATTTGCATGACGACCCTGACAAGGACTTCAGCTTTGTCACCTCAGATAGGGTGCAGAAACCCACCAAGGATGTCAAGACGAGAGGAGCAGAGACAGGCATCAAGCCTATCTTTTCAGGAATAGACGTATTGCCTTGCAATTGAATATGAGATGGACTTCCAAAAGTTAATTTGGAGGGGCTCAATCATCTGTCTTTTGAAAGGCTCTGTAAGAACGGCCACCTCTGTCTTCAGTGTCAATTGAGTCAGAAAGCAACGAGTCAAAAAGTGAAGCTGCTTCTACCTTTTCCCCTCGAAAGCGCGGCAGCGGATTCCAGCTCCTTCTCAGGGCCCTGTATACTCTTGACTGTCGGCTGTGTTGCCTCAGAGGGTGTGCCGGGGTCGTCAGGGCCCTGTATACTCTTTACTGGCCGCTGTGCTGCTTCAGAGGGGGTGCCAGGTTCGGAAAGCGCGTCTGCGCGGGACTGCATCCTGGACATCGTGCCGGTGCGAGCATCGAAATTCTCCTCTGACTCTCTGCAGCAGTGAGCAGGGAGGAATCGGTTTCACCTCGCAGCAGAGCCATTGGATACACTGCTGGAGGACACGGAAGGCGTTGGCAGGTAGAGTCGATACGAGAGCGCAATGCATTGCGCAGCAAGACTGCCACTGAGCAATAAACACGTCAGAAAAGGGAATACTTGTCCTGCACTCTCCATTCTTTTCCCTTCAAGGGCAGTGCCAAAGCACCCCATCAAAGGCATTCAGGACAATCACGGCGTAGAAGAAGAGCAGCGGCGCAGAGCCTCGGTGTAAAAGCAGAAGGCATTGTTTTGAATGCACAGAAGAGATTACCTGAATGCACTGAGTTTGGGTTTGCCAAGCCTGGCATTCGGTTCCAAGTCCAGAGGGGCGGAGTCGTCGTCCTCAGGCGGCTCCTGGTCCCTCAGAGGCCCAGAATGGTTCGACAGGTTCTGCGAGTGCTCCTCAGAGGCGGACTCCATCCAAGCATCAATCCGCTGCCTGTTATTATTCCAGCTGTGTTCTGCAGGAGCAACAGTGGGCTGAAGGAGTGGTCCAGCCATGCATCCTTCACACTTTGCATGCCAAGGGTAAATCCTCCATACATGCCGTATCCGGATAACACATGCGGGGGGCGCGCGCATGTGAAGCACACTGCGTCCAATCGAGTGACGATCATAATGTCCTCATGCATTGGTTGTATCATTGCCTGCGGTATCCAGGGAAATAGACAAGGGAAGGTGATTCCTCATGTCTCTCGCTCACCTGGTCTCCTGTTGGCGGTGGTCACGTGCACCTTGTCCCCCACCAGCCTCTGGCCAGACTGAGGGCGCCATGCGGTGGGCAGAAGGCTGCCCGACTGGGTGCGAGCCGGCGGCTGGCTCCCCTCAGCAGGAGGCACTAGGTCGCCTGCATCACAATAAGCAGGTTTGTTCACCAAAGGGCGCCGCTGAGCTGGCATGACAGTCAATCAGCTGTGAAACGGCAAAGGTTTTGGCCACCCTCATAGAGGGTCAGTGGTAGATGATGGAGATATACTCTTGTGACCACAGAATATAGCCCACGATTGGGTTGGACGGTAAGTTCATGGGCAAGAATGATGCTGGCAGGTTGCTGACTGCTTGTTGATAGCAAGACTGTGCTCAGAGTCACTTGCCAACTGAATCTTCCGCATCATGTGAGTGGAATGTCTGATTTGACGACAGTCGCCAAAGGCAACTCGGGTGGGGAGCTGACCCATGTGCCCCACAGAGCCGTAGCGCTTCATCTCAGGCTTGGCTCCAGCGCTCTGCATGATGCGCCGCCCCAGTGCCACGGCAGAGGCACCCCGCACCCCTCGCGTGGCGGCTTGAGGATCATCTGCATACACGATCCTCATTCAGCAAGGTATAAGCGCCTCTGGAGCTTGCGATGAGACGTCAGGGTTCAGCTTTTGCAGGAGTGTGCTCGGTGTGAAGCATAGCATGTGCAGGCTCTGTCCAAGCGCGACACAATGGCAAAGCCCACCTCTTAGATTTGGTGAGCCTCGCCGCAGCCCGTCTGGAAGATTGTTCCATGAGAGTGTTCTGCCCATATTCTCCCCGTTTGGTGTGCCGTTGGAGGGCACAGCACGCTCCTCCTCTGGTATCCTGCACCATGAGACACAAGCAGTAAGACAGGCCAAAACGATCGTCTGTTATGTAAAAGTGAGACGAGGTGCTCTACCTACCCTCTGTTCCATTTGACCTTCATCAGGATCCTAGATTGCCCAATTACAGGCAAAACCAAAACCACCTCAAAGCATGTCATTGAAGGGCCCTTGAAAACCAAAAGAGACTGTCAGAGTCTCTCCTTTTGAATGGTGCTTGCCAAGCTTCTAGCATCGAATTTCTGAAACAGATCTGGCACAAGCATGATTAGGAAGGAAGAGGGGGGAGAAGGCTGCACTGCTGCCGCACCTGATGGCCTCCCCTTGCACGCTTCCAAAGCTAGATTTGACCGGCTGGTGACTGGGAGATGGGGCTGCCTGCTCAGAACCTCGCTCCTTGACGGGGGCAAGGGAATCTGCACTGTCCAGGGCGGGCTGCTGCTTGCCATCCTCCTCGCCAACAGCCTCGCCAGCCTGCTTGTCAAAAACCTTTGCACCAGCAGACATTTATGTCATTGAAGCTGTGCGATTGAGATATAACATGGAGGTCAATAGCCAGACAGAAGGTGTGAACCGCCTACAGCAGTGACTTGCGATGAATCTGCAAGCGAAACAGCAGCGCATTGCAGCAGAGCGGGCACAGCGTTCTCAATCACCAGCAGGAAGAAAAGCTGCCAGCAGCTCACCTTTTGGAGTACTTGAGGGACAAACGGCTTTGCATGCAGCGCACTCTCCAGGGAGAACCTGGAAGACTTGGTGCCCGCTGGCGGCCCCACCGGCGGTGTGCTGGTGGGGTCGTCGTTCGGAGCGCTTGCAACGCTGATGTCCTGTGACAACATGCCCTGGCTCCTGGCGTCCTCCGCCCCGGCCCTGAGCAGGACCGCCTCTGTATCCTGCTGCTCAAACTTCCTGCTGGCCTGCAAAGCAAAATCAAAATCGAATTTGACGGCAGAAAGCACTCAGTCTGGTTGACCGACATACAGCCTGTGGATTGTGACCAAAGCACTTGAGAAAGATGACAAGATCATTTGCTGGACCGAAACCCTCGAATTCTCGGACACGCTGAGTATCCCCTGGGTCTGGTCAAAAGCTCACCATCAGAGGGGTCAGTCCAAAGCCGTCCCTGGCCTCCAAGGGGGCGCCAGCGTCGATGAGCAGCTGAACGCAGTCCGCGTGGTTCTGGGCGGCGGCGCAGTTCAGGGGCGTCAGCGTGCTCGACAGCTCCGACTGGCCGCTCTTCACCAGCTCAGGTGCAGCTGCTATGGCCACCTGCCCATTCCATGTCCAAGGATGTCAATGCATTCTTTGCAGCATCACTGTCTCAGGTTGCCTCAAGAAAGGATCCTCAGGAGAATGTTGCAGACTCAATATCCAGCGGCATTGTGTTGGTCTGGATCCTTATTTGTTCGCCCCGCCCTGGAGCAAAACAGCCTCGGCAGCAATTCTTCCCTGTTCACCTTCCGTGTTAAAGCAAGCAGGAAAGCACCCACCTTGAGGTCCTCGATGTTGCCCCTGGAGGCTGCCAGGTTGAGCCTCACAATTGCCAGCTGCTCCTCCCCTTTGCTGTCCCACAGCTGCTGCAGATCGGGAGGCAGGCTGTCGGTGGCTAGCATTTCTGCCAACTCGTCCCTGTCGCAAAACTCCATTAGGTCAGGTCATTCATATCATCCGGAGGGAGTTGTCTATGTTTTGGAGCCTGCAAGGGAGATGCATGGTGGTTCTGCTGTCACCACTCTCGAATGGATGATCAAATCAGTGCTGCTAAAGATGATCTGGAGTCCCCCTATCTGTGAGCATCCGGCCCCACCTGCTGGTCTTGATGTTGGCAGCCTTGGCCAGCAGGTGCAGCGTCTTGGCCTTCTTCTGGGTGGCCTCGTCCAGCGCCACAAGCTGCAAGAAGAAAGTATGGTGAGTTCAGACCCTCAAATCTGAAATGAGGAGTGTCTCTCGAAAGGAGCATGCACCCCAGAATGCATCTTATCGACCCTGTCCAGACTGAACGACTGATTCAAGCCATGATGCAAGGTCAGCTCATGTCCCCAAACCCTCAAAAAACATCATACCGGTCCATAGTCCAGGCCTCCTCCATATTTCCAGGACAGGGCGCACGCTCGGGATTCTCACCTTTGTGGGGCCTGCGCCTTTGGCGTACAGTGTCACGTGCCTCTCTTCTCCAAAGCCCTTGCTATGACTGTCCAGCCCCAGCCTCACAGCTTGCCTGCAGATAACAGAGATGAGGCTGCACACTCACCAAGACACACATGTCTTCCCTCCATGCATCATGTAAGGGTCCACGAAAGGCTCAGGGCATAACCATTGACTACTGCCCGACCACCTGCCCGTCATCATGAGTGGAAGTCACCCAGGACACATTCCCTCTTCCTCGCACTTCCCAAATTGCTGCATCCACACGTCAACATCACGGGACAGATGGCTGAGTCCTTACTTGTGCACTGCAGCTCGAGCGCTCTGGCCCAGGCTTGGGGAGAAGCTGAGAGAAGCCTCATTGTCTCCGGCACACCCTGCTTTGAACCAGTGGAGCAGGTCCTCAGCTTTGCTCCAGTCGTCCTGCACATCGAGAGATCAGGAATGCTGCTGTGCACTCCCCCCATCATACCATGTTGGCCCCAACAGCTTGTATGCAGGTGAAGCTGCAAGTGAGATTGCATGCTACCGTAGAGGCGAAGTTGCAGGGGGAGAGGAAGACGTTGCCAGTGGCTCACCATAGACAGTCTCAAAATGTCTTTTGGCTGGTCGTCTGCATTCTTGTGGATGGTCACTGGCCGCTCTGCAACACCAGTAGGTCGTAAATAGCCGCCAAATGAGCTGCAGCTTGCATGAGTGTAGCAGTGCACGATGTAGGATCCAAATTAACCCCCCTGTATGATCGATCTTTGCGCAGTATTAGTTGTGATCTTTGGTAGAGGCTTGTTTACAATAGCTTTACTCAACGGGCGACCATTCACGGCAATATTCTTGTATGCCATCATCACGAAATATTTGCTCACAGAAGATTGAAGCATCATTTGCCGGCGAAAATGAGCAGCCCACCTAGAAATCTGACACTTTCGTGGAAACCAGCTCCTGCTCTCAGCACAACCTCCAGGGCAGCACCAGACGGGCCACCAAGGTCACCCAACCGGGGAGCCGGCCGTTCATTCTGCCTTCGACGGCTCCCTTTCCCTCGCTTCCCCATGGCACCAGTGACGATTATTACGATCCCAAATGCATTTCGCAGAGATCACAGAAGGCCGCTGCCTTAGTAAGGTTGACGGGGTAGGGTGGGAATTGAACTCGGGAGGGAGGCCTCCCAGGGCCCTCGCACCCAATGGCTTTCAGATGAGGAGGGCACTTGAGGCATCCTCCTCTCAATTCCTTCTTGCATCATGTGTATCTCAGACGCCCTGTGTGATCAAACAAAGCACATGATTGCCGGCTGCTGCATATAACCCCAAATGCAGGGCCATTGCTGGCTGCTCACATGTTTTAGCTTGTGGTACAGTCCCTGCAATTCCTACAGATATTAGCTGTGTTATGATGACTGCAGTTGATACTTGCAGCCCTAGCAGACCTGCCGGCGTTCAAATTCATGACCTGCTGGCTGGCTTCGATCCAGGCTTAGAAGTGTGCTCTCCATTGATGAGGTATAAGAGGATTCAGCGCGATGTATCGTGCAAACTCACAGCTTGCAGGATCATCGACTAGCCCTGATGCTCTTTGTTGCACTGACCAACCCACCAGAAACTGCCTGCTTATGGCGTCTACCACATCATGTCCAATTTATTTGCAGCACCAGTAATGTCTTCAAGGCTAGACTCAGGCCTTCCTGAGAGGTCTACAATCCTACCCTCCCGCACTGCCCAGTGCATTGGATTTGAGGGGAACCTTGCACGTCCCACCTCCAACCCAACCCATATGCATGCTCCTCCTAGGAAGTCTCTTTGTCACCATTATCACATCTTG
Source organism: Chloroidium sp. JM (assembly GCA_004335615.1). Taxonomy (NCBI): domain Eukaryota; kingdom Viridiplantae; phylum Chlorophyta; class Trebouxiophyceae; order Watanabeales; family Watanabeaceae; genus Chloroidium; species Chloroidium sp. JM. Next base: position 321,209 of record QAXI01000445.1, on the reverse strand, counting down.
ATGGCACTGAGAATCAACCACAGAGATGCTGAATTTAAGAAAAACAGACAGAAACCCGCCTTTCCTTTGCATGTTCGATTAACATGTTGTAGCACTTTCAGAGCTTTCACAGCAAGACTGACCCCCGGCATTCGATCAACGTGATGTACGCAAAGCCAACAAGGCACGCCGAGGCGCTAGGCCCTGGAAGTGCAGGACCCTCTCTGGCAGTTCCTTACGCCAATCCACTCGATCAGGCACCCGGTTCGAGGTTGCAGCAGCCTCAAGATGGTGGAGCGACCTTTGCAGTAGATCCAGCCGCACTGGGAGGGCACAGGACCCACACTCAGTGCGTCACCTTCTATGATGCACATGCAGACCAACCAAGCTGAGAAATTGCAAATGCTACACTTCAAGTAAAACGAGGTATATACAGCCCCATAAAGAGCTTGGATGGCTGCAAAACCGTCAACAGAAAATATATATTCATGTTGCAGGATGCCATATGTGACTGGGACGTCTGTGCTGGGGTTGACCTACAAGGACGGCGTGCTCATCGCTTCAGACATGCTCGGTGAGCTCTTAGTGCCAATGCCGCACACGGACGGTGTCCAAACAATACTTCAATCGTTTCAAAGTTCTTGACTTGCAGCTCACACCTCTGCCCCTGCTAGTCTCACGTCCAGACCTGCACAGGGGCATACGGGTCCACCAAGCGCTACAAGTCCATACAGAGGGTGCAGAAGGTGAACGAGACCACCATCATCGGCGCCAGCGGGGAGATCTCCGATTTCCAGTACATCCTGGACCAGCTGTCTGACGTGGTGACGGACGACTTCTGCATGGACGACGGGGTCTCCAGGGGACCCAAAGAGATCTACTCCTGGCTGTCCAGGGTGCTCTACGGGCGCAGGAACAAGTAGGTCTACTAAAAAAGGCTTTAATCTAGCCGAGAGGGATGGACGGTGAAGGGTTGGGAGATGCATCCAGGGTTGCTCATCCATGCTATATTCTACTGGCTCGGCAGGGTACAAATATCGCCCACATATGCGGGATGGCATGAACAAAAAGATTGTACATATTGTAGGGGATGCTTTCACCCTGCACCATGTTATTGAGGATAAACGAATTTGCTTTATGCGTGATCTGCTCGCATTCGACTGGTAACCCCACACTGTTGTTACTTATCATGGCAGCCCCTCTTTTGTGAGGCTGAACTACCCATAGACACAAGTAATTCAGTTTTGCCGCTCACATTCCGTGGAGCTTGCTGTGTACCTGTTGGTACTCTTTGGCATGGAGATGTTCCAAGCGCACCTTCTATAATCATGCATTTGCAGGTTTGACCCACTGTGGAATTCCTTGGTTGTGGGCGGCATCGAGGATGGCAAGACCTTCTTGGGCGTGGTGGGTATGATTGGGACCAGCTACTGCAGCGGTCACATAGCAACAGGTGATTATCAAGCATCCAAAGCCATCTTACTTGATGCTGGAGTTGATGCTGGAGCAGATTCACTGTGAATCAGTCGACAAGTCCACACTGCAATGAGCTTGGCACCTCAGGATCAGGGACTGCCTGCTTGCAAAAAGAAGAGGGATGCAGCAGGCATCTCTACTTTAGAAATGCAATATGCAGTTTGTGGAATACAGGCGTGACAGATTCGCATGTGCAGGCTTTGGCAACCACCTGGCAATGCCTCTGTTCAGAGAGCGGCACAGCCCCGATATGTCTGAGGAAGAAGCAAGGACGCTGATGCAGGATGCACTGAGAGTGAGGTCCTGATCCTGTGATACATACAAGGCCAAACCTCCCCACAGCTGCCAGCTGGTAATTTACAGCAGATGTCTCGTAGTTGTAGTGCCTGCCTTGAACCAGAACCCCTGATCAGGGACATGATTCAATATCATTCTATTTTTGGCTTGATGCGATCACATTGAATCACGAAAACACATGTTGTTGTAGGTATGCTACTACAGAGACAAGAACAGCATCAACAAATTCCAGATCGCCTCAGTCACCAGCAGCGGAGTCAAGATTTCTGATCCGTTCGCTCTGGATACCAACTGGTCTTACAAGGTAGAAGCTTTGTCAGCCTCCCTGATGTTTATGTTCACATCACTAGCTTTGTTGTTCACTCGCAGTTCTGGCTTTCTCAATTCTGACGGCAAACATTGTTGTTGCAGCACTTTGTGGATCCCACAGTCAATGCCGTTGGGGCATGGTGATCCGCTGTGGGCATCTATGCAACATGGTCCAGGGACACCCTCTGCAAAGAGACGGAGTCCAGGAATAGTGTACCCAGAATGCCTACTGTCTGCTTGATGGTTGTGGAGAACCTCTTCTATGCCTCATCTCTGAGGTGCTGGCTGTGATTGTCACATCTGTTCAATGTGGCCGTGTTTCTTCTGTCTTGAATCGGACCTCTCAAGCTTTCGAGCAGTGCTCATCTGCCTCACAAGATTGCGACGTCCATGTAGTCTCCCGTCTGCAAAGCATGATAGCTGAGTCACCGAAACCAAGGTTGTCTATGTAAAAAACAAGGTCAGTGCGCCCGACAAGTGCAGAATTAAGAAAGTAGAGTGCCACCTGAAAGGACAGCTTTTTGAGGGTCTTCAGGTCGTCTGGTCCCACTCTCGAAGAATTCACGACCCCAACCTGCAGAGACCTTGTTTAGTCAGATAACAGTTTGGCAGGAAAACTGGAACAATGCAATTGATTACTGTAGGATGTTTCCTTGCACACTTGATATTCTTCCCTGCATCTTACAATAGGTACTCCGATGACCGCATGTATCTCCGCTCATGGCAGCCAGCACTTCTATATGCATCAGAAGACTGAATGCGCCAAGCCTCAATTTGCCTCGAGAAGCGGCAGCACAAAACCAACAGAGGGTTGAGATGCATGCATTTCTCGAGCGACGAGAGATTCAAGGCTGACATGGGCTGTACCGGTCTCATTGTATTGCGTCCCCTGGCGTCTGGGTAGACAAGGGCAAACTCTAGGCGCACGTTCTGCCTCCTTGCTGCAGGCTGTGCGGATTTGACCAAATCTGTCAGCTCACGCAGGGTGGCATCAGGCCAGGTGTACACCACCAGTTCATTGGGAGGCAGCTCTGCCCCGTACTGCTCCAGGCTGTGGTGTCCTCCAAACTGCATGAACAAAGCTCGGCTTCAAATTGCAGCCAGGAGACAACAGGGGAGCAGCAGATTTGGTCAGTGCGCCAACCGCAGTCAGGGAGCATCGCTGGCAAGCTGGCAGACGAAGAATTACCTGAGGGAACACCCGCAGAAGAAACGGGCACACCTGCAGATTTCATCAATTCTCAGTAGTACAACTTGGGCATGTTGGATGCTCGCCTATCATGTATAGCTAAATCTATTGCTGAAAACGGAGCTTTTGCCCAAGAGCCAAGCTGTGTGGCTCCACAGTGGCCTGATGCAACGCATGCAAGGAAAAGTGGCACCCACTTTCTCTCTGTCCAGCTCTGGAGCGTTGTTGGCTGCTGGAGGCGGAGGTGGCAGGCCCTTGTCGTGAGTCTGCTTCGCCTGAAGCGCCATATCTGGGAGAAAGCCAAGGATTCAACGACTTTTGCTGTACTCTGTTGTCAATATTGATAGACGAATAGAACAGAATTGGAGCCAGCAGAACAATTCACACGCTTCAATCGCGCTCTCCGTTCTGATTAAACCTTGGAGCTGTTCCTGCAAACGTTCGCTTTAAACGGACAGCAAATTACAAGTTCTCAGAGTCCCTTACATTTTGCTGCTCCTGCTGTGTACAATTTGACAATCGAATATCGCTCGTGTGCATCTTTATCATCACGTGAGTGCAGGTCGCAGCGAATTTTGCAGTTACTGAGCTCAACTTGCCTCTCACCGAAGGAGGTGTCGTGAGAGGCATGCCACTCTGACAACTGGAGCAATGGAAAGCTCCATTGACTCCAAGGTACCCCTCACTGCATGCTCTGAGTACTTTGGCCGAGAATTATTACTGACAGCCATGACCTGTCGGTGGGCACTGCAGGTTGTGAGTCCCGGGGACACGCTTCTCCAGCTGCCTGACAGTGGCAAGTTGAGGGTGGGGAGCGGCATCTCTGTCGAGGATGGCAAAGTGACCACCAGCAAGTGTGGCCTGGCCAGGCAGACCAAAGGCGGGAAGGTGTGGGTGGAAAGCCGCCAGAAGAGGTGACCCACCATAACAAGCTTCTGCTTAATACTCCGTGCACATACAGGTTCACAGACCATGACATGTGCTCTCAACAGTGCAACACCAAGACACAGTGATCTCCCCGTCCAGGTATATCCCTGCTGAGGGGGAAGCGGTGATCGGCCTAATCACAGAGCGGTACGGCGACAGCTGGAGCGTTGACATCCGGGGGCCTTTTCCGGCCAAGCTGGACGCGCTGGCGTTCGAGGGAGTCAGCAGGAGGAGCAGGCCCAATCTGCAGCCAGGGGATCTGGTGTATGCGCGGGTCACTGCCGCCGCCAGGGACGCCGACCCTGAGATCGCCTGCGTGGATGATGGTGGCCTGGTAGCATCCCCGCCCTTGATTGCCGTGTTTGACCAGTTGTGCACGTTGCTGATCACAACCCAAACGCAGAGGTGCAGCAGAGAATCTCCTCTCCGAGAAAGCAAGGCCTCAGGTGGTGGCTCGATCGGCGTTGTTCACGTCATGGAGAATTACCAACATAATGCATTGCATGAGCGGGAAGATGGACACGAAGCAGCCTGGCATTTCAGGCACACAAAAACACATTGCACAGAAAATCAAAATTTCATTGCAGGCGGCTGGCTTCGGCCATCTGAAGAGCGGGTACCTGGTGGAGTGCTCGAGCGCCCTGGCCAGGAAGCTGCTGGGGACGCCCACCACACCCGTGCTTGCGGCCCTGGGTGCGGCGGTGCAGTACGAGATCGCGATCGGCTTGAACGGCAGATTGTGGATCAACGCTGCCAACGTCACCACGACGATCCTCGTCTCACAGTGCATCATAAACTCAGAATTCCTGACGCCAGCACAGGCAGAGCTGTTGGTGAAGAGGGTGGCAGCTGCTGCCAAGCAGACAGAGCAATAACTGCCTGATCTTCTATGTTTGTTCTTTCCAGCCATTTTCATAGTCAAGGCAAGTCTATTTGGTCTGTGCTGATGGCAGCTTGGTACTTCAAGTAAGGATCTTCATGTGCTTACACATAGCATTTGGCCATGTGGTGGCTACAAAAGTCGTGGTAGCCTAGTGTCTCAGAACAGTGATTGCTTGCACGGAGCTCTGCCCCAAGACATGGCATGCATCCAACTTTGCTAAACATAGCTTGCAGCATGTTTCTGTTCCGTCCAGACATTGTACTGAGCTAGGTGGTGCAATACCTGACACCTTATATTACAAGCAGACATTCCAGCGCTAGGTCTGTCTGTGAGCAAAAATGCAGTTCATTTGTTGGGAGGTATCGCCGGGTGCAGACTCGATAAGCAACACATAGAACTTGTGAACACAAGACTTTGGTATAGTAGACCGGCAAGTCATGTCCCTTGCTAAGCAAAATTTGTCAGGCTCTCAAACAACTGAAGGTGGTTAGCTATCTATCTGGCGGGCTTCTTCGGCCTGGAACCCCCGCTCTTCTTCCCAGGGAAATGGGGCATCACGGCGTTGGGTGCAGCCTTGGGCGCCTCCTCAAACCTGCAGGATGGAAGGTGGAGTTTATGCACAATGGGGCAAGGGTTCTCTCATCGACTTCTGCACCCTGCGGTAGAAAGGTGTTTCCAACAAAAAATTCGTCTGCAAGGCGATAGAAAGGCTGGCTTCCAGTAATGCTTGTCTGGCGGATGACTGCAGGTTTGCAGGTACTCGCAGCACAAAGCGTGGGAGATAACATGGAATCAGACTGAGGAGTCTGGGCATTGGGAGCAAGGCTTACCATCGGTGCTTGAGGGCATCTTTCGCACTGATGCGCTGCTTGGGGTCCAGAGCCAGCAAGCTCTCTATGAGGTCAAAGCCTGCCTCCGTGAGGCCGCTGTTGCGGTCGTTGAACATCCCCGTGGCTGAGGGCAGCTTGTCCCTGATGGTCCGCTTCTTCTCCTTGATGTTCAACTGCACATGCACTTTCCTTTCAGGCCGCGAAACTCAAAGCCGGCTGACTCTGCCCAGAGACACTCTCCTTGTGTTGCGATTCCATTGTGTCACTGTCCAATAAGTGTAGGATATTGGCACAAAATTTTGGTGTATACAAATAAGCAGCCACGCTCTGGGAAGGAGCTGGTTGCCAGACTGACGACAAAGCAAATGGCAGTCACAAGCGCGCTGAATTGTGCCGTACCTTGCGCACATTCTCCAGCTCCTTGTAGCCAGGCCAGATTTCCTCGTTGGGCGAGCCCATGATGTCGAAGATCTTGGTGATCTGGTCCAGCTCGCTCTGGCCCGGGAAGAGGGGCTTCCTGGTGAGGAGCTCCGCCATTATGCAGCCCACGGACCACATGTCCACGGCCGTGGAGTACTGTTTGGCGCCTGCACACCGCCGTTTGGGCCACCGTGCGCCTTGCGTTGTTGCAAAAAATCTGAAGACTAGGAATCAAATTTCCCGACCCTGAGCATTGCCAATAACAACTCGGTGTTTGTCGAGGCAAGTTCTCTGCTTAATAAGCCTCCTGATCAACACCCCCCCCCCCCCCCCCGGGTAAATTTCCATCAATTCCGCGGAGGCAAGCCCAGAGCATGCCAAGCACAGCTGCTCAACAATGGGCCCCTCCACTTACAGGTCCTGCCTTGATTCTGTGCAATACGGCCATCCGGCAATTGAATTTTTAAGAAAGGTTGGGCTCACCCAGCAGCAGCTCGATGGAGCGATAGTACTGGGTCACGACCTGGGTGGTGTAGGGCCTCAGGGGGCTGCCATACTGCCTGGCCATGCCAAAGTCGCAGATCTTGAGCTGCTTCCTGTCGTTGTACAGGATGTTGCTGGTCTTCAGGTCACGGTGCAGCACCCAGTTGTCGTGCAGGAACTCCACGCCCAGCAGCAGCTGGTGCATCAGGTTCTTCGTCTGCAGGGGAGCAGGGCAGCCTTGCGACTCCATGTGCATCAGGGAGTGGGCGTGTTGCTCAGGATCTCTTGCGGGAAAAGGGGAGGCAAACGCCAGCATATGGGCGAAAAAGACAGCCCTCTTCTTCTCATAATTGGGGGATTGGCAGGAAAGGGTATAAAAATTTGCGCGTGGCGACAATCCCCCCTTCGTAAGAGTAAGGGGACGGCAGTCCCAAAAGCGCGTTTCTTTGAGGAGAGAGACCCATTCCTTTCTTTTTGGTCCAGACAAAAAAACAGCTCCCGGGCTGTGGAAGCCAGTTGGCTGGGGGGATCTTGGGGGACCTGCGTCGCAGCAGCAACCAAAAAAGGCTCGATCCCTTGGATGCCAAAAACCCAGGCAGCACAAAAGGCATCTATTTCCTCATTTTGAAGGCCCAGACAGCTGCGTCCAGTATTGAAATAAAGCAAGCACTGGCTTGCATGATGAAATACACACACACACTGTGGATTTCCGGGCGAGCAAATGGCCCTGGGCTGTGGAAGCCAGTCGGCTGGGGAGATCTGAGGGACCTGCATTGCAGCAGCAACCAAAAAAGGCTCGATCCCTCAGATTCCAAAAGCCCAGGCGGCAGCGTCAAGTGCTCAAAATAATGCAAGCACTGGATCGCATTATAAAATGCACAAGCAAGGTGTCCAGCACATCGCATACACAAAGGGAGCCACTTCAAGAATGAGTCTCACTGATGGGTGGCCTCCAAGAGCCAAATGATGCTATCCCCGACGTGCCAGAATTGTTCTGCAGGGCATGGAGTCGAGTGAGAAAATCAGCCGATTGTTGTTCTCTGGCGTGATAAAACGGTGTGGCATGATGTTATCACAGCAGTCGTGTCAGCCCACTGGGTAGGGTTAGAAGGTCGAGAATTGATCTCCCAAAATTATCACAGGATATCAAGGCATCTTTACTCGGCCGCATAAATCAGCCATCCGTACACAAATATGCTCTTCAATCAGAATGTGTACTGCTGCACTTCGACGGTGCTTGCAGTGACTTTCGTATACCACATGAACAGCACGGTGGCGGCCAGCTCGCCTCGCGTCGCACCAGCAGCGGCCGTGTGCAAACGGAGGTGCAGATCCATTCAGAGGGAAGAAGACAAAGAGTCGGCGGATGTCATGTCAACCAGAGCAAGAAAGGCACGACCCAGATGGGAGGTGTGGCTGTACCTGTGCAATGGTGAACCCCGCATCCATCTGCTCCTCCATGATGCCTTTGAGGTCGTGCTGCATGTACTCCATGACCATGAAGATGTCGTCCATGGAGCGCCCAACCACCACCTCGCTCACGTCCACCAGGTTGGCGTGGTGGAAATTGAGCAGGATGTTGATCTCGCGGATGCTGGTGATGGGGAAGCCCTCCTTCTCGCGGTCCATCTTGATCTTCTTCAGCGCGCAGTCGGTGTTGGTCTCCTTGTCCCGAGCCCTGCCAGCATCGAATATCTGATTGTCAACGCTTTCTTCTTGCTTTTGTGTTTCTCCTGCTCAGGTGCTGAGGGTGATTGGGAGTGAGGTAATTCTCCCAAGGGGGATGAACTTTCGGTGTGTTTGAATTCTGCCCCGCCATGGGCGTTCTGCATTCACAATTTTCAGCCAAAATGATCAGCCAAAATGAATGAGCTGTGTGCACATCATATCAAGTGCTTTGCTTGATATGCATCATGTATGGACTGGCAAGGCCAAAGGCTGCTTTCATGGTCGGCTTGCTGCTTTGAGGACCCCAAGTCCCCTTTACTTCCTCCTCAAGCGACATTTGCGCACGTCAACTCATGCACACAGAGCATGAAAAGGCATGCTCGAGCCTTTTGTGCAGGTTCCTCCCATCCCTACCTGACAACATAGCAAACATGCAGGTGGGGGTTACCTGTGCACCACGCCGTACGTGCCTTCCGAAATCGTGTTCAACCGCTCGTAGCACTCCACACGCCTGGCCTCATTCAGCATGTTGATGGGCCGCCGGGTGCGCTGGAAGTCGGAGAGCTCCTCCTCCTCGGCGTCCGCCTCCTGCTGCGCCTGGATCTGGCTGGCCCTCACCATCTCCTCTATCTGCTCGTTGTTGTCAGCCGCCCCGTCCTCCTCCGCGTCCTGCGTTGGAGCTTTAGCGTCAGCTGTGCTCGGAAGTCAAGATATGTCTAATAGGCAGGGGCAAGACATGTATATGCTCTGTTGAAGAAATGCTGGAGGATGGAAGGGGAGGGATGCGGTTCATGTAGGTGGGCCGTGCACAGCTTCCAAGAACTATTGGTGCGGAAGTCAGCAGAAGGAAAAGAGATTGGGCTGTATGTGCACAAGGCGATCCTGAGTGCAGAGGCTATTTGTATGATGCCACATGCCGTCAAAGGATTCCCCTGTGGACCTCGTAAAATTCACACCTGAGAGAGGAGAAGGGATGAAATTCTCCTCGAGTCAAGGCCAATCAATACCATCAGGTCAAGGAACTCACATGCCCATTTGGCAAGTCATCGTCTTCGTGGTCCTCCCAGCGACTCTTGGCCTTGACCGGCGCGGGCTCCCCATCCTCCGGCGGCGCACTGCCCGTGCCTGACTGATCTATGGGGGCCACCCTGACCTCTGCACCCACATGTGCAACTGTCAGCTTCCGGCCCAGGTCATGCCGTCAACTGCGTTGATGCTTTCGGGTGACCCAAATCAATGTGAGATCCAGCAACGGAACGCTACGAATGCCTTCCAGGAGATTGCAGACGAGTGAGGTCGAGGCCAGAAGCCTCGGCTTTCGAGTGTCTGCATCCAATGCGAACAAGCTGCGGTTCCGGCTTTCGAGTGTCTGCATCCAATGCGAACAAGCTGCGTTTCCACCACCATGTCAGCTGCAGTGTCGACCTCCTCAAATGCTCAGATTACTGGTTGATGATCGAAACATCAAAGAGTGGCATGCTGCTGAGGGAGGGGCCCACCACCGTTTTCTGACCCTGCAGAGCCCGATGGCGAAGCTATCGGCACAGGCGCTTCATTGGATCCCTGCTCCACCTGCTCCATCCGGAAGGTGGCCAGCTCCTCGTTCATCCTCTGGGCCAGCGTCAGGGGCTGTTTGCTGGCAGGCGGGGGCGAGGCTTTCCCACCCCCCTTTGCTCCCCACACTATCGGGGTGTGCTTGCCCCGCACGCTGCCAGCCTCCGGACCTGAACCCAGCTCCTGCGAATGACAGTGGGGATCATGCAGCTGCCATCTGGTGTTCAGGGAGATGCGATTGGCAGCCCTCAGCAGGTGCTGTGTGGAGCGAAACGGGCTGTACCGTTGGTATGCTTGGTGTTCAGCCGGGCCGCCCAATTGGAGCTTCAGGCTCTCGGCTGGAAGGTGATCTATATCCCAAAGGCTGCAGTCGCCTCTGCTATTCCATGGATGCAGCACATTCGTTGGCTGAGTGCTCACTCTTTGGAGACGAATCCCCCTGTCTCCGTTCGGCTGCAGCAATGCCAGGACATGTACCTGGGCTTCTTTCTCCGCTGCCGCTTTCTCTGCTGCGGCTTCTCTTTGACGTTTCGCCTGAGCTTCCAAGGCCGCCTGCCTGATTGCCTCCGGCATCACTGACAGCCTCGTGGGATCAGCAGGGCTCCTGCCCTTGACGGGGGGAGGCCGCCTGTTGCTGGCAGCCCCCTCCCCCCCATCCTCCCTCTCCCCAGGAAGAGACCTGCAAGCCAGGAACCTTCCAGTCAGTCACCCGAAGAAGGGATTGTCGGGAGCGCGAGGAAAAAGCCCCTCTCACGTGCTGCGGAATGCTCGCTGCCTGATCGAGGACAAGTACACACACGCACAGGTGGTTGCCCTGGATTCTGTGAGGAAGAGCCTCCAGTCCTCGGCAGGTCACAGCTTTTGAGCAGGTATGGTGTATAGGAATGGAGAAAGTGGGAGGAGACCTTCATTTACTTGCACGCTTCCAGTGCTTGTCTGCCAGAAAGGCGCACCTCGAGCTGTGCTCCGTCTTCCGCCGCTTGTACTCCCCCCTGCCAGGCCTGTCGTCCGTGATCTCCCCTGCTTCCCTCCCAGACTCTGAGCCCCTCCGTCTCTCCGGCTCCCTGGAGTCACGCTTGGCTCGCTTGGGGCCTCCGTCCCGGTCAGGCCTCCTGTCTGGATCCCTCCTGCAAGGCGGCACCAGTCTCGAAGCTGCGGGCTCATCTTCTCTCTTTCCCCAATGCCCGTCGAATCATGGCTCTGCACTCATACGGGAGGTAGGAGGTCGGGAAATAGGGAAAGTACTGCCAGGTCCCACCGGGGCAAGATATCTTGATTATTTGCGGGAGTCGAGTCGGGAGGGGTTTCATCGATGCGCCAAACCATCACAAGGAAATGGCATGGACAGCAGGTGTTGATCAATTGCGCACTCCACTGACACTCAAGACTGCACGGTCAGAGGGACTGACCTGTACAGCTTGGCATCCCTGTGCGGGTCCCGGTCCCCTGCTCTGTCTCCAAGCCTGCCGTGAAGGCTGCGCTGGCCATTCCTGGGATCCAGCCCATTCTCGGGGCTTGCAGACTTGGACTCCGACTTCCCTCGGCCACTCCACTCCCGGCCTGCAGAGGTAGACCTGGTTGCCAAACAGTGTCTGCAGACCGCCGACTGTCAACCATCCCCCCAGCGTATCCACTCTCCATTACCCCACCATACCTCTTGCTTCTTTGTGAGTGCATACTGAAAACATCTTCCCGATCTGACATGGCTAGGCATCCTGGATCTTACCAGAATCAGGGGAGCAGATGCCTGAACCAAGTTTACTCCTTTTCGAGCCCTGGAAGGCCTCACCAGATCCGGAGTTTGGGGAGGTCCTCCTCTTCTCCAGGCGGTCGATTCCTCCCCGCTGGCTCATGGTGAAGCCTACTGCTCCATCACAAGCTGCAGTGCTGAGTACCGCCACACCAGGCTTCTGCAGGTCAACAAACAGATCCAGTGGCACAATCACGGCCTGAAGGTATTATTCTGTACTGCTGTGCTCGAGCTAAATTTCTTTCCTGAGTTGCTGTGCTCCAACCCTGCTGTGCTGCTCTGTTGAGATCTGGCCCCTATCTGTTGGATGCAACTGTTAAAGTAGGAGAGCTCTTTGTCGCAGCTCTTTTCGCCACCTTTGCACTTCTATGTATCAATCGATGAGGTCACCAGTGCATCTCGATTGAGAGAGTTCGAGCTCTTCGTGGTGGTCGAGCATCTGGAAGCCAGGGCTGAGCCTCAAAATGAGCGAGATTCGGAGCACGAAGTATCGAAAATCGAAATAAATTACGAAACTGACTTATCCAGCTCCCTTTCAACGTTGAACTAGCAGGCGGATTACATCCTTAAACGACAGCCAGCGTGCTGTCAGCAGGTACAAAAAGCTTGAGCTTATTTCTGTCCTTCGAAAATAACTATACCTGGTTTGGACTGGTGTTTCGCCTTGCAGTGCCCGCGTCTCCAATCTCTACACAGATCGTGCTGTTGCAACCTTCCCGAGATTCGCGGCTCCCTCAGACGTTACAGATCGCTTTCTTCTGCTGAGATGCAGCTCAGTGCCGAACTAGAGAAAACGACTGAGATGTGGTTCAAGAAGAGTTTGTCAGTCGCTGCCAGCCTGGCCTCACAGGACTCCCAGGCTCACAGGACACACAGGACTGGTGGTGTGCAGGCATTCGTGGTTCATAACTAACTATCTAACGGCCCTCGTTCAGGGCATCATCTCTGCAGATCCGTCTATAAGCAAACCCAATACAAGAGCTATCAATTTCTTGTAGCTCCTGCCGCTTGAGCCACCCTGCGAAAGCCTTACGGCTCCCGACTCTGGGCAATGATGTCTGCTCGATCCAGCTCCCCAAACAACGTTATTGGTCCAGCCTGTCCTGCTACGACAGGGTGAGGGATCCTGCCGCCGGGCCGCCTGCACGCCAAGAAATTCCCCCTTGGATATACACTCGATTGTTATTGGCGATAGGCCGGTGGTTCTGGTGTCTGCCATCGCTGCTGGCGGCCAGGGATTGCTTGAACAACATGCATCACAAACGAAGGGCTCTGATCTGTCTTTATAGGTCTTTGCTCGGTTGCGCTGCCAAAACGAGGACAGGAACCCTCAGGCAGATGGTGATGAGCAGCGGCCTCCTCTGACCAAGGGATAATCAACCATGGAGGGGGGTTGGACTCACCGGCGAAGCCCTCACTGCTTGGGCGGACAGAGCCCTGCTGATTCAGCGAGGCCTCCATCTCTTCCTGGACCAGCTGTAAGAAGCGCAGGGAAGATGCACCCCCAGCCTCGCTCGCACGCTTGATGTCTTCACCGTCATGTGTCGGAGGCAGGACCAGGCCAACATTGTCACTGTTAAACGAGAAGCCATCTGCACAGCGTGAGGAGCTTTGTCAGGGTGTCATTCACTGGCGTTCTGGAGTTCCGTTTTGCCACTAGGTAGCCTGAGATCAATCAAGCTGATCAAAGTACTGCTGTGAAGAGTACAAACATCATCACAGCCTTATGCTCTTGTGACGTGAACCGGAAAAGTCTGCTGCAGCATGTGTGGCATCATCTCGCATTTGCATGAGGCTTGGCAAGCTTATGGATCACTCGGGTGGAGAGAGGTACCGGTGTGGCTGGCAGAGGCCGCCTGTGTGGCGAACCTCAGATTCCACACAACAGTAGGCAGCGGCGCTGGTAGGCACCTCCCGACCTTCCTGGATGCCAGCTGCCAGAGGGCCTGGAGGGCTACATCCCCCTGGGCAGCTTCAGATGTTTCCTGCACAGTCATTTGCCCTCTGCTGCATTGCTTGAAGAACCCATGGGACCGATGTCGCTTTGTCTGTTGCTGGAGACCTGCCGCTTTGTGCAAATTCAAAAGACGAGGACGCCTCACCGCTTGGGGGCTTGCCGAGGGGAAAGCGCTGAGCCCTCCAGTGGTCGTGTCCGCCAATTGTGCACCCGCCAATTGGGCACCTGCGTATGAAGCTCGTCAATTTCAAAGCCTTGCATGAATCCCTGGCATTGGGATAATGAGCAGAGATATTGCACTGTTCTCCGACTTCCTCCTGCTGCCCCTACGTCCCTGATGAGCAAGTTTCGTCCATCATAATTGACCTGTGGAAACATCACAGAGCTGCAAGCAACCTGCATTGTGAACACCAAATCATTTGCATACCTGTGGCCATATCCTTGAGGGGCGACGAACCAATCGTTTGGTCCAGTGCCTGGGGCCTGGCCTTCCTCTGGACGTAGATCCTGCCCTTCTTGAGCAGGCTGCCAAACTCTGGCTTGCGTGCGTCCAGACGGATGGGGTAGTGCAGGTCATCCTCCAGCTGCAACCCCTCCAGCTGCACATCTTGAAATGTCAAGGCCATCCAGATTGGTTTTCAGCTTTTTTGTTCGATTCTGGACCTTGGGTAGGCCAGGATCAGCAGCACAGGATCCCTGGCCAGGGCAAGACAGGGACCGGATCTGGAAGGGTGGGAGGGCATACGCTGGAGATGGGTGGCGCCAAGCAGGGTGTCTGCTGCATGATGCTCTGCATGCGCCCGGAGGGTTTTCCAGACTTTGGCGTCAGCTTCACGGGCAGGTGCACATCGGCGCGGGAGGCGACTTCCTCCGCCTCTACACACCTGGACTCGCTGGCCAGGACATGAAGGTGGCGGAACGCCTGCGAGGTTTCAGAGGATGAATTTCTGGGGAGCGACAACCTGAGTCTTCTCTCCAGCTTGTGTACTCTTTAGGTAAACGTGCAGAATCTCGAGGCACTGCAAGCTTACCACTCCTTCTTGTTTTGTTGACCTTGGCAATATGTAGGACTTTACAAGAGATGAAAAGCTGCAATTCAGTAGAGCGCCCTTTGGGTCTCTCCAAAGGACCAAACATCAATTGAAGGCCTTGCAAGCCAAAGAGGCCTTGAGCATTCAGACTAGAGGCGATCTGAAAGATTCCTGGGCAGCAGATCTTTCCAGGAGATGACCGGAGAGACAAAAGACCCACTGGACGCTCACCTGCAGGTGGCATCGGTTGTCGGTGGGGCTGAGGGGGAAGCGGGGGAACAGGGAGATGACGAGGGCGGCCACTGCGGGCTTGGAGGAGCCGAAGGTGCGCCCGCCGGCGCCATACATCAGGAAGCCCAGCGCCATGTTGATGGCCATGTGGTTGCCGAAGAACACCGCCCCGGCCGTGTTCTGGGCGCCTTGGGACATGCGCCGCCTCAGGCCTGCACCCATCCCGACCGGTCCACAAAACATTCAGCACTGTGATCTTTGTTGGCCCTCGACTGAACGTCCTGGGATACGAGAGCAAAATTGCAGGACGCAGGTGTCTGGATTGGCAGGTCGGAGCAGCAGTTTAGAGAAAGCCTTGATTGGTCACAAATCATGTGGGCATGGGATATATCCCTTGAGTGGTGGGCCACGGTTCCAGTGACAATTTGGGGGCATGACCTCGCAGCAGGCGTAGGGTTTCGAGGTCCCCAGTGCCGGCCATGACGAGCGAGAGCGCCAGGGCGATGACGTCCATGCAGTTTTCCAGCACTTGCTTGTCGAGGCGCCCCCACACGGCAGCCGCGCCTGCACAACAGGCAGCCTTCCTGTTTAGCATCAGCATCCTTGCATGCCTTTAAGGGCATGCCAATGTGTGGGAAAGGCTCAAAGCTAGAATCGGAGAAGGACGCACGGACCACTCCATCCGATACTCCCCCCCCCCCACACCCACCCCGGGATGCTTCAACCACCTCACGCCAATGACATCTGTGGCCTCACTACAGAGCAAATCTCCCAGCTGCCAAGCTCTGCAAGCTTGCAAAGGGAGGAAAGGAGTCACACCGCTGAAGGGGTCCGGAGCCGCCATCTTGGCTTTGAGGAAGGAGTTCACGTAATGCAGCAGCGTCTGCCGGGCTTCCGGGCAGGCGCTGCCGGCGTAGCGGATGCCCATGGCCAGGCAGGCCCCTGTGACGGCGCTGGCATGGGCCTGTGCGATGGCCTCTGGGTCCTCTGCCGCCGTCTCCGCGCGCATGCCCGCCCTGTTGGCCGGGGGCCACCCCACCTCGCTCAGCGGACCCTGCGGGGCGCAAGCATTCTCAATTCTCTTCCTCGAGGGGCAGTCTCTGTGCATCTTGAACTCGCGGATGTTGCATGCAGCCAGAGCTCATCATTGACGAAGACTGCAGCATGAAGCGGGTAGCATGAATGGGACAGCAGACATGCCCGAAACAATCATACAACTGCAAGCGTAAGTGCGTACGATTCGTTTGGTGTCTCAGGAACAAGGCAAACAGGCTGCTCAAGTGACTCAGACCGCTCCCACCCTAGCCCAGGGGGGATTGCATGTATGCACATGCGTCAAATTTGAATGCCGCCCCGCAGCAGGAAGGCACAGGTCTTACATTACTTACACACGACACCACAAGGGGTCACAGAAATCACGGAGGCTGGCCTCACCCTGATGAGGGGCGGCAGTTGCTCCACCAGCCACTCCTGCGTGGGCCGCAGCTCGCCCCACATGACCAGGGAGCGCGCCAGCATGCGCAGCAGGATGAAGTCCGGCCGCACCAGGTCCAGGTCGAACGCGGTGCGTGGGATGGCGAAGGAGTCGGCGATGGAGCGGTCGTCCGTCTGCAGGTACATCAGGGCCAGACCCAGGATGCCGCCGGGGGCGGTCACGTCCAGGTTAGGGATGTTGCCCTCCATCACCAGCTGCACGAGGCGCAGGAGAGGTCGGAGTTCCGCCCATACTGTTCACTGGGCTGATTCAGAGGCATGGAAAAAACGCGAGATGGAGTGCAGCAATGTGGTCCACATTGCAGGCAGGCCTTTCCAAATTCTATTTGCTGCAGAGTCTTCAACCAAGCCAGATGCCCTCTTTAAGTTCCCATGGTGGGGTTGTGTTGTGTTGGCCACGCACTCTCGCTCGAGCCCCTTTGAGAGTCCACTCCACTATTGGGAGTGTTCATCGTAGCTTGTCTGCGTGATGGCCAGCCTGGTTTCATCTGCCAAGCTGCTCAACATTTCCTGTGAAATGGTGGCCTGTCACCTGCGAGTGGCCTTGGGCGGCCGAGGGCACGTTGGAGGGGGTGCGGTGGTCCCGCGGGCTGATGCCCGGCTGTCGCCACGGCATCTCGCCGCCCCTGGTGGGATCGAAGCCCACCGCCCCCACGTCCGCGCGAGCCTGGGAGATGCTGATGGCCGTCTCCAGGTGCTTGCCGGAGCGGGACATGCGGCTGGGGTCCTTCCCGCCCGCCATGTAGAACCTGCAGCCAGGGGCAGTTTTGAGACCATGACCCTACGTCAGTGCCAGGCTCTGCGCCTCTTGTGCTTTGAGGGACATTGCTGCAAAAAGGAAATCAGCAAGGGCCAGGACTGGCTGGTGTGTGCCACCTGAGCTTCATTTGCGCTGCTGGGGGCTCTGCTGAAGCGAGGTAGTAAGTTGCATGCAAAACATTGGGAGGCTGAAAGAAATACCACAGCCTGAAATGTTCTTGAAATGGAGATGTCCGTGCAGAAGTACACAGGATTTGCACCAACATTCTTCTCCTGCTACCTTCTCTTCCCCATGCTTCATCCTTGAGCAATCAGTCGGTGATTGACGCATCGTTGAGGGTGACTTCTCATCTTTGTCCCTTTGCAACAAAACGGTGGATGCGTCAGACGCACCTGAGGCGGTCCTCGATGTGCATGTCGGAAAGCCCCACAGCGTTCCTGCCGTGCCCCAGGCAGATCAGGCCCAGGGCCAGGCCCGCCGAGAGGGCGTACCCCTCCCGGTCGGCGGCGATGGCGGTGCCGGAGCTGGCCACCCCCTGGCTGGGGGGGGGTTTGGCGTCGCTGGAGGCCCCCGGGCGCCTCCCGATCTCGTCCAGCATCATCTCCACCGTCAGCCTGGCACGAGTGCAGGTGAACGTTTGCTTACTCGTACTCCAGGGAGCAGTTAAGGGTGGGAGAAGGGAATGGGGGAGTGCAAGGTGCAGCGCTCTGTTCAGGGCAGATTTCAATCAAGGCAGTGTGCGGCTTAATCTCATGGCCAAAATCTGAGGTCACAATGTTCAGCAAGCATGACAACTTTGGTGCTTTATAGATCCTTGCAGTTACTGGTGAAGATGGCATGCAATTCACACCCAAAACACTGTATTGGATTCTGTGAAACCTGGCGCGTTTTTTTTCTTGGGAACTGGGAATTGGGAGGCAGGCAACCTGTGGCAGGAGCCCTGGTACAGCAGGCCCACCCCCAGGATGGCCGCCGACTGCACCAGGGGGGAGAGCTCCAGGTCCGGCAGGATGGCTGGGAAGCGGGAGGGCAGGTGCAGGAACAGCATCTTGGAGATGGTGGGGTCGCAGGTGCCCCGCTTGGCGGCCGCCATGCCCAGCAGCACGCCCGCCGTCGTCGCGTCGTGTTCCTGGCTCAGGTAGCGGTACAGGTCCGTGGCAGCCAGGCAGTTCAGGTGGCCTGCATACAGGTCCAGTCAGTGCTGCGCTCTAGATCGGCAGACACCCTGGCACCGAGTGACACACGGCCTCTGCTGGCCGTCTCTTCCCTGGCTCATGACATGCGTCATGAGACTGTCTTTGTGCCTTGACCAAGATACAAGATCTGTACTGAAGGAATTTGCTTTGCTCCACAAAATTTCTCATCATTAAGTTATGATTGCCAGTCAAGCAATTTCTTGCGGCACCATTGCAGGAAGGTGTAGTCCTGATCAGATCCTCCATCTTCCTGCTGCCAACGTCTTAAGGCAGTGGATCTGGGCAGTGGATAGTGAATCGGAGGCCCCCACCCGTGAGCCCCAGCCCCATGAGCATGCCCGCGTGCGTGTAGGACGGCTCCTTTGGTTTGTTGTACACAATCCACGTCCGCGTCATTTGGGTGCCACCTGGTGCCAGGCGCAGGCCTGCCACAGTTTTATCATTTTAGCAGGGTCTCAGAGCGAAATCGACCAGGGCAGTAGCACCGCAATGCAGAACGCTTTCTCCACTTTCGCAGCGACACCATTCATCATCGTATGAGTATGTCTGATCGTGGCGCTAATTATGTGCCGCACTGGCCTTACTTCAGCAATTCAGCAGATGCACTGGCACTGTATATCTCTGAGGACAAGAATCAAGCCCAGGCATGCTGGTCAAGGCGCAAGACGAGGCAGGCTCACCAGCGGCCACGCCGTTGTGGAATTCCGGCCAGGCAGTGAAGTCGGCGGCAGCCCCGCCCCCGGGGGCAGGGGTGGTGGAGGTCAGGTCCAGCTTGACCACGGCATTCTGCTGCTCTGGCAGCAGTCCGGAGAGGTTCAGCTGGGGGATGCTGAGGGGCTCCGTCGGCAGGGGCGTCAGGGTGCCTGCGACGATTTGCGCGGTGTCATGTCACTCTGGAGGATTTTGCCCATTTCATCACAGGAAAAATTGCAACCCACGACCGGTACTCTGGCAGGTGATATCGCGGTAGACTGCGCGTCCAGGAAGGCACAACTTTTGAGGGTACGACATGGAGAGTGGGCTGAATTGTCGTGCACGCATGGAGCACCGGTGAGACTGCACACAGAGACCCTCTCCCCAGGACACACCGGCGCATCGTGACAAGCTTGCAGCTCACCCAGGGTGAAAGCGGCACGCCCGCACGGCAAGGCCATCGTGCGCACTGCCAGAGCCATGAGGCGCTTCTGCTGCAAGGCCGTCATCTCCGCATCCCCGGTGCCGCTGGCATTCCTGACGTGGATGGGCCTTGCCGAACACGACCGCAGCAGCTTCCTGACCTGTCAGCGTATGTCAAGGTCGGCGTCAGGTGGCATGCCGCGATCAGGCAGCCCAGACGACAGAGAGACGGCCATGCCCAAGATGCAAGCTTGAGGTGGCATCAACATAGGCGGCCAGCGAGAGGGGGTGCAGGGAGCACGCACACCTCCATGATTCGGAGGTCTGGTCCAAAGCGCTGCTTCCTCTGCATGGCCTCCACGCTGTCCATACCGTCCGGCTCTGCCGAGGCCGTCTCCGCCTCGATCAGGTCCGACTGCTCCCACAGAATACCTGGAACGCAGGGTAACAGTGAGTTTCCGGGCAGTGCTGGGAGGGTATAAGGCATGTGGGCCCTACCGGCCATCCTGGCCTTGGTCCATACTGAGAGCCCTCCTGTCTGTAAGATGCTGCTACCAGATGCAAGTCCCTGTTGATCTGCCAGCAGCAATCAGCCCCCAAAGCAAGCACGAATCCTGTCAGCACAGAGGATTGCATCAATTGCACGACGCAAGAGTCCACAGTCAGCACCAGGAGATGAGTTTGAATTGAGCGACAGCCTCAGCAGCGGAGAAGGAGGAGGAGGAGAACGGGAGGAATGTGATACCTGGAAGGTCCAGGCGCTGCTCATAGGGCATGCAATGGCGGTGCTGGTGCCTGGCCTGCTTGGCGCCCCCTTTGTGGGCCGTCTGCACGGGGATGGCGGTGACCTGGGCGGCTGCAGCTGCCAGAACCGGGTCGCCTCCCAGGCTCATCCGGCTCTTCTGCAGGCCCCCTGCACGATTTTGCAGTCTCAGCAGTTGTTGCTTTACTTGCCATCGGGGCGAGGCTGGAAGACTTGTGCAAGCTCGGAGAGATGCCGTGAGACCCACCACCAACATCAATTCCACTCAACGTGCATGCTGGTTCTCCTACTTATCTTATTATATTGTTCTGAAAGTGGTTTTTCCCGTAAAACAATAGAGGAGCGCACCCGGCAGGGGCGTTCGCAGTTGGGGTTTCGCCAGGGGGGTGCGCCCATGCAGGACAGGGCGGTTGCTGGAAGTGCTGGCACCACTGCCGGCGGCTGCCTCCCCGCCCTTGGCCTCCACGTCTGCCTCGGGGGAACACAGGTTGGCGACAATGTCTGCCCTTCCCACCAGCTGGTACGCCTCCATTGGCCACGCTGCAGGGAAGAGCAGAGAAGGGTCTGGATTTGTTTGCTGTTCCGTTCCATGAACCCTTATACAATACCTTCCATTCATAGTGTGTGCCCCATGCTCAGATGGACTGTAGCTGCCCACAAAGAGAGATCCAGGAGGGCCGCAATTCAGAGGCGCATTCTATCAGGGCAGATGAGAATCCGAAAGGGCAGAGAGGAGAAGGTCACCTGAGGGTGGGTGTGCACGACTGAGGCTCAGCAGATTCTTCAGAGGGTAGCTGATGCCGAAAGGGAGGCTGCTCAGCTGTGCCTGATCCCATCCCTGCAGGCAGGACTGTTTCGCTGCACCTGGGGTAAGACTGCCAGTGCATGGCTGGGGTAAGACTGCCAGTGCATGGCTGCACTTACCCTGATGTCTCGATGTGAGGTCACACACTTTGGCTTAATGCTGGGAAGGTCTAGAGGTACCTTCTCCACCATAGCCATGGCCAGTTTCCTGCTGCCTGCGGTAAGGCGTGAAGCGTCTGGGCTGCCACCAGCATCTGCATCCACAGTCATCGATTCCCGCCATCCTCCACACAGCCATCCAGCTTGCAGAGTGAGAGTGGTTTTATCAGTCACACGTGTCTGTTCACTTGCATGACTCACAGTTGTACCGGAGAGAACAGGTGGACACGGCGGTGTGACCTGAGGTCTCCGCAACGATCCTGAAGAAGTGGAGGAGGTCGCAGGAGCGCTGCAGGAAGGCTGGCTGCCGAGCAAGCAGGGGAGACAGCCAGCGCTCGGGAGCCTGGTACGTCAGGATGGCAAAGATGGCGTGGTAGATGCTGGCTGGGTGTCTGCCCCCTGCAGATGCACAACGAGGGATGGCTTGCATATCAGACAGGGACATAAGGTTCCAGTATCGCCGTGCAGGTGTAACGAGCCACAGCAGGCTTTACCAGAAGCCTCGAGTCTTGAAACCACAAGCGACACTGACTCGGGCCACATGTCGCACCTCATCATCATGCCCTACACTGAGTGATCTCAGAATGTTTGTATTCAAGACATCCAGCCTGACATTGCCAGTATTTATTCTGGTTGGGCTATAAATGCCAGCCAAGTCTCACCAGCAACATCTGCCCCCTTTGCAGTCTGTGCAAGCCCCATTTTCCCAAGATCCTGCTGGTAGCTGGCCAGGTAGTCTTGGGCCCCCAGCAGGCTTGCAAGGCCTGCGAGCGTCGCCCCCAGGCACTCCAGGTGATGCCACGACCTTACGTTCAGCTTCATGTCCTGCAGACAGCAGAAGTAGTACCTTTCAAGCGCTACAACCTGATGGATGATGACCGCCGAATGACCAAGAGGCCTTTGTGTCCTCAAGCTTGGACCATGGATATCCAAGGAAACGCTAGGTCCACAAATCTCCCTATCCCTCGACGTGGATCCCGAAAGGGAAGTGACTGCAGACGTGGCCTTGCATAGCTGTGTCTCAGAATTGCACTCTGAGGTGCGTCCCCCTGGATGGAGTCCTGGCGACCCGCTGCTGTTCCCTGAAGGCCAAGGCCAGTGATGGTGGCATAGTCGGGTGGAAGAAGGGTCTCCACCTCATACAAGCAGTGCAAGCTCTCCAAGGCCTTCCAGGCATCCGACCCTTGCACTGCTGATTGCCCTAAGCCAGCCTCCGGTTCCTGGCCAGCCTTGGTGCCTTCGCCTTGCAGCCATCTGAACTGGCCAGACAACAGGACTGACCTGTGCAGCAGCCAACACTGTACCATCCTTCAAGGCTTGCAAGCAAAGTAACCGGCTGCAACTGGACCGAAGCACGGCCTTATGGCTGTGAAAGTCTGAGACTTTGAGCAAATTCACGGAGACATCACGGTGAGGCATTTGCATCACTACCAAAACAACAATAGAGCACCTGTGCTGCTGGCTTCGCTGAAGCTTTTCCCATGCACTGGGGCCTGGAGTGGCAGGCTGCACATCCTGCCGTCCACTCGTTTTGGGTCCAGCCCATGCCAACAGAGCAGCCGAAAAGGCGGACCACTGGCTTTCAGGTGACTGAGAGTGGGCGCCTGCATGCATTGCTATTTGAAGTCATGTGACGATTCTTTGCTGAAGACCAGCAGGCCAAGACATCGTATGGCAATTTTCCTCCACGATAGTAGGAGCCCAGATCTAGCTCAGGAGATGAACGGAGGTCTATGCACGGGAGCGGTGATGCCAACTGCAAAGCGCTGCTTTATGCTTGGCTCCTACAAAGTCACATGCCCAGCTGCTGCCATGTCCACCCTCCCCCCTCCTAACGACCTCTCGACATGGTGCTGTAATCTCGAATGAGTCACCTTTCAGGCTGTGCATCTTGCCAACAACCCAGCTCACCGCAGCCCTGGGCACCGAGAAGTGCAGCGCGGCAAAAGCGGCTGCCACAGTGTCTGTATGGGGCAGGAAGGGCAGCGCCACACCAACTTCACATCCATCGTCCAGCACCACCGCAGCCTCACCACCACCCTCACACTGCACATGTACCTCTGAAAAAGGGAGGCACGCCAATTTAAAGCGGCGAGCCAGTCACGCCCCTCAAGTTCTTAAACTCGAGCTCTGATTGACAGAAGCCGTCTCACCACAATGTCTCCCACTCAAGCAAGCGATGCCTGTCATGCAGGGTGGCAGGGTGGACAAAGCATTTGCCAGCGCAAGATACCGAAGGGAACTTGGTCTTCCCCACTGGCCATCCAATCCTGCTGTGCTTCCGTCGCACTGGCAAATGCCTTTCACTTCCTGAGCTAAGAAGTTCCATCGTCTTCAAGCCATCTGAATGGCCAGGGTCATTTGACTCACCCGCAGCCCCACAGCAGCTGGGGCACCTCCACGGTGGGGGGACGGTGATGTAATGTGCACATCTGTGTCTGGGCTCCCGGCGCTGCACATTGAGATGTCCGACCCAGGTGACTGAGGCAGTCCCTGCCGCACAGGGCTCCTCCTCCTTGGGGAACTGGCTCCTGCAGGATCAAGATGATTGCAGCTGAGGATGTGGCGTAGTACATGCATGTCAATATGCCGATCGTATTGGCTCACAGAAGATGTGTCCCCTTTAATATGGTTCCAGTACAACCAAGTGTATGTCAAGGTTTCTGCCGTTTGCCTTTTCTTTGCAGCAATCATAGGGCTTTTCCCATTTCTCCTTACGTTGCATGATTGGCTGAATTGAGAACGAGAGCGGTGGCAGAAGATCCCACCGCCAAACGCTCGCGCTGTGCCCAGGAGTGAATCCCACGTCGGATTGTGCTGGGGCAGTGATACCCTGAGGGTGAGGCTGGAGCCGACAAGCAGGCGCAGCTGGCCGTTGGGTGCCAGGGCCAGCAGGTCCTTGCAAGCCTCTGCAGGCCTCTTTGGGGCTGCAGAGGCTGTCTGCAGCAGCTGATTGACCCTAGGAACAGCCACCAGTGCGACAGCGGCATGCTCACACACCACCTGCAGTTTTGCACTTCAGGAGTCGCTTCCAAAGCACCACGAAATCGCCCTGTTGAGGGTTTGCTCTGGTCATAACCTGCGCTGCAAGACAGATACAACAGAAGAGCTTTGTAGGATTGACCAGATGCAGATAACATTTGGGGAGTGCTTGTTGGCATATCGTGTTCAAAGATATTGTGCGCTGAAGTGTGATGCGCTTCTGATTGCCAGCGAGAGCCATGACACAAGTTGCAGGCGGTTGTTACCTCGAAGGTCCCAGATCTGTATGCACTCTCACTTGCTGGCAGCCGGATGACCGTCATGTAGGCCACCTGCCTGTTCAGCATGGCCAGAAGCAAGTCCCCTTCCAGCTCGTTGAACAGTGCTGCCTCGGTGGGGCAGTTTTCTGCAGGAGTGCATAAATCGGTTATGCTCAGAGTGCCGATGACACCAGCGTTTACACTGAGATTTGGAAAGTTCTTGTCATGGTGCTCAGGGGATACCTGCAGCAGCTCGCGATGAATATCATGATCAGAAGGCAAACCAGGATCAGGAGCACCTTCAGAGATTCCATGCTCAGCTATGAGCTGGACGGTGAACGGCAGCGGTGGCAGCGGGAGCAAGGATACAGGCGGCAGATTTGCATTCACCACAGCTTGGGGGACTGGGCTGAATGCTGCTGGGGAGAGGAATCCGTTTGGAAGTCGGATGGCCGGCCTGCAGACGACAGCTAAAAATTTCCACTTACCCGGCAAAATGTTTTGCCACTGCTCTGATATTCGGTGTTTGCTTGATACTCCGAACAGCACGCTCTCGACATGACTGAAGATCTTGAGGCTCGTTTCAAGAAGGCAGTATGGCTCATCCGCAACGGCCCAAAGAAGGAGTCGAGCAATGAGCAGAAACTGGCCTTCTACAAGTTCTACAAACAGGTACAATACCTTCGTGCCGGGCGACAGTTCCTTGCAAGGGCTAGAACAAGAAGAATTCTACCGAAAGTATGCACGCAAACTTACGCACGGCGCAACGAACAAGATGCACGCGTATGTTTTCTCGGAGCCTTGGACACGGTGCAGCACACACACAGGGTTCCGATTCACTATCATGGATTGATTTAACACCTTCTTGCACGTTGATGATGCCTTCCTACGAAATCGAGTGCAGTGCATGCACCGTCGACCCACAAACACGACCTGAATAAATGCAGGCAACCGAGGGGGATGTGAAGGGTGCGCAGCCATGGGCAGTCCAGCTGGAGAACAGGGCCAAGTGGGACGCATGGAACTCTGTGAAGGGGATGAGCAAGGAGGAGGCCATGCAGAACTACTTGGAGCTGATGGAGGATCCGGATGTCTGGGAAAACCACCCGGCACTGAAGGAATACCCTGGGCCCTCGTGGCTTGCACTGTGATTCTGCTGAGACGAAGGAGCTGGAACTCTTTGTGGCTGGCACATATGAGGCACAATCTGTGCTTGTGAGAAACTCCCTACCGTATGTTGCAGTTTTTTGTTCGTCAGTAAGATTGAGAGCGACCGTGAGCAGAGAACTGGCCTCCTTGTTTGATTTGCATGTAGACATCGATGCTCAGTAATTAATTACATCAGACGCAAGGACTTCTTGACCAGGAGAGGGCGGAAACCTTTTGACGCCGCTGCCACTCGCTGGGGAGCTAGTGGCCATGTTGTTGCGCTTCAGCTTGGCCTGCTGAGGTGTCCAGAAGCTGCTGACATCATATGGCATTGGGGTGGTGGATGCCCCCTGCCTGAATTGCCACAGCCGCGCTCGCGAAAGCTTCTGCATCACGGTCGACAGTCAGCACGAGCAAGAGGCACCTCTGCGATCTCTTTGAACGATTACATACTACTCTTGGTGCCTTGCTGCACCTCAGAAGCTACGAATAATACAGAACACAAATGGAAATGGTCGGAAGGGCTTGCAGCCTTGCATACACTATCCTACACATCCCAGTTTGCAATGGATTGCGAGATGCATCAGGGCATACCTTGTTGAAGGTCAGGGCAAATGGGGCCTCATGTGCCCCCACCCACAGCACCTTCTCACCCCGCCAGCCATTGGAGGGCTCTGTCTGCGAGCTGCCCACCACGCTCTTGTACTCCGTCGGGACTGCTTGCAGGTCCTCGCTGGGATGCTGCAGGACCTTGGGGCTGCAATCTTCTGAACCCTGTTGACAAGGCGGAGACTTTCATGCAGGAAATGGTTGTGATGAGACTCCTCTTCAATTGACTGTCACTATTGTGGGCATCAGTGATCACTCCACAGGACCTCACAACACCATTCACGCTCGACCTGCCATTGATCTTCCACCAACTCTGCTCCCAGCTCATGTTGCGAGCCCCACCGTGACGAGCAAGCCATAATCCAGGGGGAAGATGTCGGTGAACAGGCCAGGCAGGGGCACGCTGGCAGCCTCCCCGTTGATGCTGCACACTGTCAGCAGCTTGGGCTGCAGAATGCAGATCTGCTGCTGGTCTTGCTTGGTGAATCTGCACACCGCCACCTGCACAGACATGCCACTTCCCGACACCACCATGCACCTCAGACAGCAAGTACAGAACACCCGGTGGGAAGAGCTCAAATGTTTGAAGCTGTGGCGAGCTGAAAGTACCCACCTGCAACGGCTCTCCCGAACACATATAGGTATGGTGTTGCAGCTCTCCAGATCTCCATACCACTCTGCACACACCCAAAATTTGGCCCGTTTCTTTGCTCTTGCGGTAGACACACCTGGACCTACTATATTCCCCGCCCCAACTTTCCAGCTCAGTCCGTGATGCAGAGCCGATGGAAGTGCGGCACTGGCGTCAGCAGCAAGAGGATGGAGCCAACCACCTGTCTTCAAAGACTTCTACGCACACTCCACGCTCGAGCCTTCCTTTGACGGTGGTCTCCCTCCTTTGGGGGATTTTGGTTGGAGGCCTACAGTGCAGGATCTGCAAAAGGTACACATCAGCTTATTTGTGGTGGGATGATGCAAAAATCTTGACCTCAAGGCCTTGTACGCCAAGGTTTGTGGAAATTTGAAATTTGAACTTGCAACAGCTCACGTGTGCCTCCATCTGTGGGCTGCCTTCATCCTCCATGACTGAATCTCACATCATCTGCGTCATGCTTTCTACAGGCTGCGAGAGGGAAGCTCGAGCAGCAGAAAGGCACAGTCCGATGGTGTAAAGTCGATCAGGTGATCTCGGTCGTCACACTGGACACTCAATCAAAGCTTATTTGTCCTCTGAGGTCATCACATCCTAGCCAAAGAGGACGAGGAGCAAGTAAAGCGAGTGCCCAGCAGGAAGGGACTCACAACCCCAACCCTATCGCCGATATTTGTCACCGTGTCGGCAGGCCTTCTTTCTTTTCTTTGCTGTCTGTCTTTCTTCTACAGCGTATTTTGCCCGAGTGAGCACACTACAGCAACATGGTTGCTTTCACCTACATTGCCAAGAGATCTGGCAGTGACTGGAAGGCGAGTCGCATATCCTCAGAGGAAGGGCCAGAGCTCAGTGCAGAGGCTGCCGACACCTATGCTCTGCAGAACGAGCTGAAGAAGATCAGCGTGGAGAACTCTGATGGAGGGTCAGTGCAGACTCTGCTGAGCACCATCAACAAGTCCACACTCATATTCCAGGTGTTCTATACTCACTCATGCATTGTCTTGTGATCTCAAGAATCATTGATTGGACGGGGAGGACAGTAACAGGGAGAGTGACAAGCCAATTACATGTCAAGGTTACAGCAACGCAATGAGTGAGACTTCCGCCATAATTCAGCACCTTGTCCACATCAATGCAAGTTGCATTTAAATTGCTCAAGAGGTATGTTTCCTGCAAGCCAATGATGATCACAATTTCACAGTTTGTCCGAGCATCCAGCAATGAAGACACGCTTTGATCGCTGAGGCCTAATGTCACTTTATACACGTGGAGAAGTGTCCTCAATGCTAGGCCCTGCCCCTGCTTTGTTGCCAGCCTCTATGAGATTTTGGTTCACAGGTCTTGTGGATACATGCAACATTTCAAGTGTTGCACATGTAGGTGAACGTCGGCGGGGCTGTCTTCTCTGCCGGTGGTGGCGGGGGTGGTGGCGGTGCAGCTGCGGCCAGTGGTGGAGCTGCGGCTGAGGCAAAGGAAGAGAAGAAGGAGGAGTCTGAGGAAGAGGAGGACGAGGTGAGCTGCTTCCTTGCTTTTGTCAGACGAGTCTACCCCTGTCAGCTGTACAGCAGTCAGCGGTTGTCGAGACAGTGGAGCTGCCACATTTCAGTGTCTGTTTCTAAATATTGAATTTTTTTCTAAATGTCATCATTCCAACCTCCTCACTGGACTTCTCACATGGATGGGTTATTTACAGGACATGGGCTTCAGCCTCTTCGACTAGATTCAAGGAGAGGATGCGGAGGCTACAGTGTCTGCTTGTCGGTGCCGGCAGAGCACAGGGGCATCCTGAGTGGAGAGCTTCTCAGTCTGATGCAAGTTCTGTCTCTCAATTTGCCATAAATTAAGTGAGTTATTGTCCTTAATGAGTTTTGGGGAGTTGTGGAGGTGTTTTGTGGTATCAGTGCGAGTGAGAAGCGTCGCAGCTGTCCTCTTCTCTAAAAGAGAGAAAAGACAATCTCTTTTACAGGACATTGTGAGTCTGCATTGGCAAAAGGACAAATACTTGCTCCCTGAGCGACATTGGCTGTCTGCATTGCTGAGTGAAAGACAAGCGGTGGAGACATCTCACAGCCTTTCACGCAGCCCTCACATCCGTGACTGGAATTGAATGTCACAATGCCAATGCGATAGCCAGGCAGTCTGTTCCCTTATTCTGTGAGAAGACGTCTGCTCATCTTCACTGTGGCTGCCTTGGTGGTGGCACAAGGCGGGATTGGAGGAGCGGGCTACCCTGGCAAGTCTACTGGCAGAATCCCCTGAGCTCGATCAGGGACTCCCTGTTTTCATTCTGAGTTGCAACCAATTTCTCCCTGCATGCAAAATGCCGGAAGCACAGGGTTTCAGCTTCTCAAAAGCATCTGTGTAGTTGCCATGCAGCTGAATGGCTACTGGTCATACTCTTTCTAGGGCACAGAGGGAAACTCACCTGATCGCTACATGCTTGCTGGCTGCATCCTGCATAGCCAGGTGGGCCTTTGCCACCTGTTGTCTCAAGCACAGAGCGCGGTGGATTACAGTTGCGTGCTTCTGAATTTGGACCTGCAGCGACCCCCCGAATTTTTTTTGGGCTGCCAGCAGGCCGAGGGCCGCAGACATCCTGCTTGATGGGCCAAACACTGAATCAGTGCTTTTCAGTGTGGTGCCGATATTCCCTATCCTGTGTCTCTTGTCACTTTTAGGGCCCTCACCTCTATCATCTTGCCAAATTCCGCTTGCTCATGAAGCTCCTTCTTCTTTTGCTGCTGACGAGCCTCGTATCCTGGCATAAGCATGATTGCCAGCCATCACTTGCATTTCCGACGAAGGACTACAAAAGCCAATTGAAAAGCCTATCAATTTGCAAGTCGAGGGAGTGCCTACCTGCCTCAATCTGTTCCACAAGTGATTCTTTCTGAGACACGATTTCCAAAAGTGCGTCATACTTGATCTGCTTGTCCTGGTTGTCGCTGTCAAATTCTGACGGTGCACACCCCTTTCAGCAATACGGACGTGCACATCATCTTGGCACTGTCCATGCGTAAGAAAACACTTCAGATCAGCATTCACACCACATGCTCACCTGCTATACTCAGTCTCAGAGCTCTGAACTCATTCGTCCACTGTTCCCTCTTCATGGCAGAGCTGTTCAACGGCCCAACCTAATCACTGTGTTCCTGCATGACGCGCTGATGACACAGTGCGATGTCTTGCATGCAACGCAGGTGTGTTCTGGCTGCTATTTCGCCGTCACGAGTAACATGCACGTTTGAAAATTTGAAAATCAAAAACAAGGTTCGAGAACTTGCTGCACTCCATCCAGTTATTTGCCGTGCGTCCCAGTGAGTGAAAATCAAGGATCAAGTCAGATTCCCAATCTGCCCATAAACCTGAGAGAGGCTCGCCCGCCACCAACACCTGGTGGATGGATGGGATTTGTGCCCATTGACATCACCCTCCAACAGTAGCCACCGTGCTACAGCACACAGGCTGGGCTTGTGGTGGTTAATCTAGAGAGCAAGCTCCGGAAACTAAGTTCGTTTCAAGTACATGACTATACTGACTGCACGTTTGTCATTTCCTGGGCCAAGAGCCCTGTGGAGGAGCTACAATGTCAATCTAGAGCGCCGTCCTATTGCCACAAAGTCGGTGACTTCGCTGGTCGGCTTTGCAATCGGAGATGCCGTCGCTCAGTGGAGTGGGAAGCCCAAATCAGAAGATGAATTGTGGAGGCGCGTCTCTTTCGGCTGTCTAGTGACACATCTATTTCGCATCCCTGGAAAAATGGATCAGGCGGCTCAACTTCGAATATGCCTCTCAACTTCCACAGGTGGTGGAAGCAGTTCTTGAGACAGTTCTTGCTTTTGCATACAAGGCCTGAGGACAGACAATGAGTTGACTGAAAGCGGACAAGGAGAGTAATTTGCCTGCAGATTTGACATTTTCAGAACTGCTAGGCTAGCTACCTATGGAGGCCTGATTGCCGGGCCACTGGGCCACTACTGGTTCAGCTTTCTCGATGCCAGGGTATTTCCTATGGCTCCAAAAAGGTAAATTTGCCTCTAGACACAATAGACGCTGGCATATGTGGAAGCCAACGGCCGCTCCAGGGTTGTCTTGAGGCTTTACATTGAATGATATGAGGTTACAGGAATGGATATATTTCATCATCCTGAGGAGAGCTAGGGATGAGTCACTGGGCTGATACAATCTTGACATCATCTACATGTCTGATGTGCAAATAGAGGTCACAAGCTATTGAGCAGAGTGGGCGCCTGATGGAAATTCATGCAGTTAAGCTTAGAATCTGAACATCTTTACTCAGATAGGAAGCCCACCAATCTCTGTGTCCTGCCAGCAGACCTTGAGGTTCAGCTGTGTGCAGCGCAAAAGCAATCGCCAGCAAGATTGCACTAGACCAAACCATCATGACCCCCATAGGGACGTCCCTCTTCTTTGCTGCCGCCAAACTGATGGATTTGCAGCCCCAAGCTGTCGTGCCAACCATCAAGGTACCTATGAGCACTTTTTCTCTCTGACACCATCTTGAAATCTCGAGTCTGCCTGCTACTGATGCAAAATAGGCTTGGGGTCAGGAATGAGGTGTGTGATGATGGAGCTATTTCTTAATTGGAGCCAATGAAGAAACCCTCTCTGCCACTTGTGATCGATACCCAAATGCTGTTCACTGATGATGCAGGAGAAACTTCTGCCCACCTGCAAGGCCAGCCTGAAGCTGTGGCCCCTGGCACACCTAGTCAACTTTGCTTTCATTCCGTCATCTCAGAGGCTGCTCTATATCAATGTCATTTCGGTGAGCAACATCTGTTGTTGAGTACAGCAATCAAGCCTCAAAGGAAACACCCCCTGATGGCTGTACTGCACTGCCCATCTGCTACCAGAATAAAGTCTCCATGCTAGACTTTCATTGAAACTAAGCAGATTGAAGCCTGGGGCTTCACTCGCAGGAGCTTACAGCATTGTGCCTGTGCAGATATTTTGGACGATGCTGCTGAGTCAGGCGTCAACCTCCGAGGGTGTGAAGGCCGAGGCAGTGGCATCGTCCCTTCCTGGGTTGGTGCTGCTGCAGATCCAGGAGGATGACCAGGAGGTGCTGGCTTCCGCCAGCTTCCTGGACGAGATGGAGGCCCTGGAGGCGGAGTACGACCGCGGCTTCTAGGGTCAGTGCCAGATACAGGACGAGAAGAAAATTTGTTAGCTGTTGCAGCTGCAGGCAAAATGGTTCAGAACGGAAATTCATGCCTGTAATTTTAAAGTGAATCATGTCTAGGTTGATGCTCAGCATAGGACATCCGCTTTAGATTAGCTGTGGTTCCGTTGCTTTTATAGCAAACGTATGGATGGATTTCACTTTAATTCTTGGGGTGGGTTGTCCTGCGGGGTGTCAGCACAGGAGAACTGCGGAACAGTCTGACTTTGCTTGTGAACGATTGATTTCGCTTTCTGGCTGCTGAGAGAGGTACTGCTTGAGAGGTTGTTTTTGCTTCGGAGAGGTGAATTGCAGATGGAATTGATGCACCTGAGTAGGTTGAGCAGGAGTTGAATTTGTGCTTGCCATGAAACTACCTCAGAGTATGCCAATGAATGGAGCGCTTGCAGAAGTTAATACTGTGGTAGGCAGTCGTCTGTAAGTTAGTGAGAGGAAATTGGAGACCCTCCCACCCCCCTTCCGAACCTTCTACCTCTCAATCAGATTATTTGATATCCAGAGCTTCTGAACCAGTACATTCCTCTTGTAGGAGCCCTTTTGCCAAAGTACTGTCATAGATCTGACCTTGGGTGCTGTATTGACAGTCTGTCACAACTTCCTTGAATCTCTGAAAATAAAAGCACAAAAATCTTGCAAATCGTGACGTTCCCCTTCTAGAA
The DNA here is from genome assembly GCA_004335615.1 of Chloroidium sp. JM. Taxonomy (NCBI): domain Eukaryota; kingdom Viridiplantae; phylum Chlorophyta; class Trebouxiophyceae; order Watanabeales; family Watanabeaceae; genus Chloroidium; species Chloroidium sp. JM. The sequence continues at coordinate 288,416 of QAXI01000445.1, read as the reverse complement.
CACACACAGGATGGAGGAAGAATACGATGCCATTGTGTTGGGCACGGGTCTGAAGGAGTGCATCATTTCTGGGCTGTTGTCCTCTGTCGAAAAGATGAAGGTGCAACCCTTTTCTGAGTCTATCTCCGTGGAGTAAATTGAAATTCGCATTGCTGAGAATTGCAGCATCAAAAATTACTGGCGTGAAGTGGATGTTTTGCTCTCCACTTCAGGGGACTTATGTCTGATTTAATTGTTCTCTCGCACCTTCTGATGCTTGTTCAACAAATGGTTTTTTTGCCTCTGATGCCACATTCGATACGGAGAGCAGAGCTGAGACTGCAAACGGAATGTAGGCAATGCAATGCAGGATATACATCTATACAATCATTGCCAACAATGAGCACTTTTTCTGCAAACAACCTTTGCTCGGTGGGTAAAGGACAGCTGCCAACTTGCAGGTGCTGCACATGGACAGGAATAACTACTATGGGGGAGCATCTGCGTCGTTGAACCTGAATCAGGTCAGGCTCCAATCGCCCAACATTTCTTTCCACCACACTGGTACCATGTGCACCACAGCATAGTCCCTCTCAAAGAAGGCAGAAACCTGGGTGGCGCGGCACGCCAAGCCTCCTTTCAGTGGAGACAGGAATCCTTGGGGCGTGGCACGCCGAGCTGACCGGTGGATGAACTCCAGCCTGCCCTCTCAAGGCAGAGGCGGACTGGCTGATGTGCGTAAGGGTTACTTGTCGCCACCATGGCTTTCCTTAGACTGCCTCACAGCTCGAGGAACGACCCCACGTGCCTGTCCCGCAGCTGTGGGAGCGGTTCAAGCCGGGGCAGAAACCCCCCGCGGGCTTGGGTGCCTCGCGTGACTACAACGTGGACCTGGTCCCCAAATTTATCATGGCCAACGGCAATCTTGTCAAGGTTCTGGTGACCACGGACGTCACCAAGTACCTGGAGTTCAAGCCGGCGGACGGCAGCTATGTGCTGACCAAGGGGCGCGTGGAGAAGGTTCCTGCCACGGACTACGAGGCCCTGCGCTCGCCCCTGCTGGGGCTGTTCGAGAAGCGGCGGGCCCGCAACTTCTTCCTGTGAGCGCATGAGCTGTGCTCCTGCCAAGTCGTACTTTTGTCTGGTGTTGTGCTCTCTTGTGGCTCAGCTTGTGGCAAAGACCGATAATAAGAGGATGGGTAATTTTGACGGTGCGTGGCAGTCCATCTTCCTGTGGTCTGTACTGATATTGGGGGGCAGAAATGGGGCAGAGTGGGAGGGTGACTTGAGAGGTTTGTTTTCATGGGCATGACAGAACTTTGTAGAGGACACCTACCATTCAAGAGTAGCGACGCGCTTCACAGCATCAGAATTGTTAGTCAGGCAGCTTCTTGATTGGCTATGCAAGACTTTCTGTGCTGTGCAAGCCACTGGGCAGAACAGGTAATCATGGCACCAAGGGAGCGTAAAATTGATGGTGCAAAGTGTGCCAATGCCGCAGGTATGTACAAGATTATGACCCGAAGAACCCGCGAACGCACAAGGGCAACGACCTGAAGCGCATGACCATGAAGCAGCTGTTCGAGTCATACGGCCTGGACGTGCAGACCATCGACTTCATCGGCCACGCCCTAGCCCTGCACAGGTCCCTTGTCACACCATTATTACAAGGGTGGCCTGAGTTGCTGCTATCATGGTGGGCAGGGGAGGAGTTGATTGGTGGGGCGAGTCACTTTGCCCTTGCATATCTCAGCCCAAATGCAGACATACATCGGCTGGAGGTTGATCTCCCCTCTGGTCTTGAGATTGGATTGCTCGCGAAGGCACTTGCATACAGCCGAAATAAATTTCATCCAAGGCTGGAAGTATGAGATGGAGATGTTGATGGGCTGTGCAGAGATGATGCGTACATGAACGAGCCGGCAGAGGAGACGGTGCTCAAGATACAGCTGTACAATGACTCGCTGCACCGCTTTGAGGGCACCAAGTCCCCCTACATCTACCCCTTGTATGGCCTCGGAGAGCTCCCCCAGGTGCGACATGCGACCTTTCTAGTTTGCAATTCGGATTGAGCAGGCCTTTTTGATGTTATTAAAAGACTGACTCTTGTCACTCTTCCAATGAGAGCATTGGTGAATGTTGTGATTGATTGCAGCTGAAACCCGCGGGGCACTGGGAAAATAGACGCAACATACCCAGGGCGACACTTTAATACATAAGTTCAGGTGATTGTGGCAAGCCAAAGATATATCTTCCTTGCAGGCCTTCGCCAGGTTGTCTGCTGTGTACGGGGGCACCTACATGCTGAGCAAGCCGGATGCCAAGGTGGTGTACACCCCGGAGGGCAAGTTTGCCGGTCAGCACCTCCCCTCCAGATGTGCAACATGGCAGACTTCCCCCCTCAGTGGCAGTTCAAGCAATCACTTTTCACCTAGAGCAGGGTCTTCGGTGGAATTCTTCGTGGCGATGGATATTAAATCTTTGTGTGGTCTCGCTTGTGGACAGATGATAGCAATTACTGCTTTCCCACCAGGCATGGGTCCAATCATCACAATCTCTGCGGCCGCGCTGAGAATGCAGGAAAGCCAACTAAGGCTAGACCGCCTGTCAAATTAGTGTGCATTCTGATTTGGGAGGGCTAATGGACGGCAGGTGTGGAGAGCGAGGGGCAGACAGCCAAGGCCAAGTTCGTCGTGGGGGACCCCTCCTATTTCCCGGAGAAGGTGCGGAAGACGTCCAGCGTGGTGCGCGCCATCTGCATCCTGTCACACCCCATCCCCAGCACCGACTCCTCCCACTCCGTCCAGATCATCCTCCCGCAGCGACAGGTGACCCCTCAATTGCAACACTGCCTTCCAGCCTTACAGCCTTACACGCTTGTGACGAGAATGCCTTTATTGTCAACCTCCTTGACCGTGCAAGGCGCCAGGCGTGTACCCCCTGATGTGGTAGAAGTGTGGCTTGGATGCGGTGAAGGCAATTGCGGCTCAACTCGCTCCTTCCAGTCCTATTGCTCCATGCCTGTGCGCTTGGGAAAGATATCTCAGCTAAACCCGAATGGTTGGCAACATCACCCAACCGCAACCTCCAAGCACCAGGCACAGCAAAAAGTGGATGGGTTTGAGAGGGGAGATCGATGATTTGTTGAGTGCATAGCGGGTGGTGAGGTGATTGTGGGTGGTGGTGCAGGTGAACAGGAAATCGGACATCTACGTGTTCTGCTGCTCGTACGCCCACCAGTGTGCAGCCAAGGACAAGTGGATTGCCTTTGTCAGCACCACTGTTGAAACCAGGGAGCCAGAGCGGGAACTGCTTCCAGGTAACATCCCTTGGCCAATCTCAGCGGATGAGGAATTCAGAAAGACGGAGGAATCGAGGTGAATGTATTGTGTCCTTGAATGGAGCACGAATTTGCATTGAGGCATAGAGGAAAGGGGCGCAGGCATGTATCGGGAAGCAAACGCTGCGTTGTGCCTGCAGGCCTTGCCCTGCTGGGCAAAATCGATGAGCAGTTCATTGAGGTGACGCCGGTCTATGAGCCCAATTCCGACGGGAAGGCAGAGAACGCCTACATCTCCAAGGTTGATCTTCGCTCCGCTGGGCTTGTGCCATAGGCTTCTCTGGACCTGCAAATCATTTCTGGACGTCCCTGTTGTTCTGCTTTCGTCGTTCACAATGGCATCCTTCCAAACATTTTTCTGTGCTCATCATGTCATTCACTTGGATTCCGATTTTTCCCTCGTGCAATAATGAGATTGAAAGTACGCCACAAGGCCTTCTCACAGGGCAGACAATTGTAGGGGTACGATGCCACCAGCCACTTTGAGACTACGGTGGAGGACGTGCTGGAGATGTACACCCGCATCACCGGCAAGGTGTTGGACCTGGATAAGAAATCAACCAATCTCAGCCAGGAATAGGAGCGTTTGCAATTGCATGTGGCCACTCTTACCTCCTTATCAGCTCTTCTGCAAGGCATCTGCACCTTACCCGTGGGAGGCATGTCCTTATGTGCTGTGAGGGATGGAAGCATGGCAGGAGGTCACTGAGAGCGTTGCAGGGAAGGGTGTGGTCCATCAGCTTTTCTGGCCCTTTTGGTATGTGATCTGAGAAGTTTTCTGCGTCGTCCTTTTAGTGAAGTTGGTGTCATCAGGCGCGCAATTGTGGGATTTATCGTGTTATATAGAAGAGAATTTTCGACTGTGCCAAGGCGAAGGCTTGGCACAGTTCGTATGTATCATATGCAGGCTTGCTCTGCAAAAGAAACAGGTCAAAGACGGAATAGGAAATTGTGTTTCTGCTGATGAACACCACATGCATGTCGGAACAGCAAGTGGGATTATGTAAGTAGCTAGCGAGCTGTCAACACATTTAAACGTTATCTCCTCCTGCCTAGCCTGGCACATAGATGGTCATGTTGGACACCGGGGTCCAGATCATTCCCATCTGATAGATGTCTCTAGAGCTGTTTCACCGTTGTAATTTGACTATATTTCTCCAACCCTTAACCTTAATCTTGGGGCACACACATAAGCTGGGGTCCAGACCAGAGGGTTCTCTAAAATGACGCTTCCTTCAGGCAACAAACATGGCCACACCATCAAGTAAATCAACCGTCAAATCAAGAAAAACATCCTGGAACTGCCTACTCCGCTCATGCTTCTTACTTGCCAAGCTTGCAGTGGCAACAAGAACAACTAGTCTTTGACAACAAATATAATTTTCAGAAAAAACGAAGCAACGTTTCCAACAATCATATTAGTGATCAAGTCCTTGTAAATTCATAAGCAGCATGTATGCATGTCAGGATTATGACACTGTGCACAAATTCAGGGGATGCAGGGGGTAGTGATCGAGCTACCCCTTGCATCCCTTCACCCAAACAAGCAAAGCGCATCCTTAATAATCTTATCATTATCTACCAGGTCCTAGGTCAAATAAATTTCGCAGATATTAAGCTGTTCCGCAGAGAACAACAGGAGCTCCAACAAAACCATAGAATTTAATAGAAAGGTCCAGTGCTGATTCCATGCAAAACTGGTTTCCTGGCACCCCCAAATTTCCCCCAACATCAGTTGGCTTGCCCAGGACGCGAACGTCCAAGGGGCCATGCCAAACAGACCGGAAATATCACAATTACAATATAAACCCCCCAACCTGTACCCAAAGGCAACTGGGCTGCAACGGGGGGTTACTGAAGATCATGGAGTGGGCGACCATTGCAATGCAACCTAGAGTGCAAGCTGTAGGTTGGATTGCAATATGATGGTCCCCAACACAATTTATCAAACCAAGGTGTCCCTTCTCGGAACGCCTTGTTGGAACTTGACAGAGAGCTGAGTCATCTGTTAGCAGGAGGCCTACTGATCTAAAAGTCGACGTGGTGGGAAATCACGCAAAAATTGGGGGTGCTGCAAAGTAATTTGCGGTGTCTGCAAATAAATATGGGGTCGGACAGGGGCGACGCATGCGGGACGGCGGGCCAGAAAGCTCTCCGCCCCTCATGCTTGCGCCAACTCCCTCATTCATAACTTCAGGGCTTATGCCACATATACTGGGCTCCTGAAAAGGTTGTTATGGGGTCCTCTGAACTATGCGAGGCCCGTACGTCAGGTCATCAGTGGAAGGGGGCATCCACCGGACATCTGCGACGTTCTATATCGCGTGAGTGAATATAGTAACAACATCAACTCTGGGCGTTTCCCACCTCTTGAGGAACCGTCAAATCTCACCTCCGCAGCGTGGCTGGAGGGGGAAAGTTTCATTGTTTTAAAAGTTGAAAAAGAGTCATTGCTTCCCGACCAGCCAAAGGGGTGGACGGATAAGTCGTGAACCCAGTCAGGGTCTGGAGGCTGGAGGCAACAGGTCGCCCTGAGTCAGTGAGGGGTGACCACCACTCACGGGCTCGGAGATGTGTCGTGGCCAGCGGGCGAGCCCCATTTGCGTTAGGAGAGCCGGCTGCTGTTGCCCGGCCTCGAACATTGGGCTCTGTTCTGAGAGCCAGGAGCTGTGGCGGCTATCCCTTGGGCCAGCTTGGAGGCTTGGTGGCAGTGAACCCATGCGGGTGGGGGCGGGGACAGTGTTCAGCATGGGGGTGTTGGCGAACAGCCTCTGGTTGTGCGGCATTGCCAGGTTCATCCCAAGGGAGCCTGCGGCCATGCAGCTTCAAATGAGGAAAACTTGTGGGAATTTGGGTGTGCTAATTTCTGCACCCTCTCATGCTTGGGAGGAAAGGGGTGTGTGTTTGGGGAGGGGGGATTTATGTCTTTGAAGGGGAGCAAAAGCAAGTCATTAATACTCTGTAAAGCCTCAAGTAGGCAGATTCTCCATAATAGCAAAGAACAGTGAGAAGGAAATCTACTTACTGGCGCGCTCAAAGGGGTTGAACCCAGAGGGGTATGGAAGCATAGGTGTCCCCGGCGAATTCCGCCTCAGGTCAATACTTCGCAGCATGTCGAGGAGTGCCGTATTCTCTGGCTGCATGGGCGGCAGCTGCAGCTCCTGCGTAGTGGAGGACAGCCCAGACAGGCCACTTCCTGCACGCAAATCGAACAGTCATCGTACATTGCACATTTCGTTCAAGCGAGAAAGTGTGGCACAAAGCAATTTCAAAACCCTCACAAGTGTCTGCCTTCCAGCTATTGTTTCAGAACTCATTGGCAGCACTGTGCCAGAGAACAAAGCCTCTTAAGCTCCGTTCCTACCACCTTGTGGCATTCTTTACCCTCATCCCGCTTCACAGTCGATGGCGGTTTTGTTTGTGCTAGACAGATTCATGAGCATTGAGACAGCTTGTTCAGAGCCCTGGGGGGGAATTAGGTGGCACCTGAAAATGCATCGCTGCCGTGGGAGCTGTTCATGGTGGTCCAAGTCCCGCCAAGGGTTTCGCCCAGTGGGGTCACCCCAGGGGGGAGCATTGGGATCTGGCCTGCAGGCAAAAGGCCACCGAGGGCTGCATCTCCTCCTTGAAAGTGCCCTGCCATCGCGGCGAAAGATTGGTGACGGGGCAGAGTGGACGGCAGGATCTGGCGCTGCGGAATTTCCAGAGACATTGCTCCCTGGTCCTGGGCCACCTGCACTTGCAAAACTGACTCAGCGTTCCTTCCATATCATTTTGGTAGACCTAGCCATCCCTGTCGTCAGGTGACAGCACTGAATGCTGAGCTTGTAATGAGCTACAGATTTGCATACGGCTTCCTCAATGTGTACATTGAGTAGCAGCCCAAGCTATTCTAGTGTTGTTGGTGCTGATAGCAATGAATTTAGATTTCATGAAAAACTACTTGGGTTGATTTGCATTCCTAGGGATTGTTCTTGCTCAGCGGCATGGCACAGCAATCATGTCTGGAAGACGGCAGGCAATATCACCTCAAAGGCAGACTGGGGGAGATTGCCAAAGCCGAGTGACTGCTCATGAACATGGCCAAATATGTTGATGCTAGAGTCGCGCTGCAGACCGCCTAGACCCTCTGGTGGGGGTGGGGTTGCGGAGTGCAAGAGGTGGCTGGGGGCTTCCTGGTCCAACATCTCTGGCTGTCCTTCCAGAAGCCTCACTTGCAATGCCAGCCACTCATTCTCATTACCTGCAAATTGCAGAGTTGGCACTCCAGCAGAAACCCTACTTTTGTGAGAGGTCCATTTAGTTCTTTGCTTACCAAATGCTTCCATCCAGCACATACTCTGAACATGATGCTGCAATGCAGAGCATACGTGTTTACCCCCCCACCCCTCCCCCCCCCCCT
>QAXI01000445.1:265819-280153 GCA_004335615.1 Chloroidium sp. JM | reverse complement strand
CCCCCCTTCCCCCACCCCCACACTTGCTCTCCGCCTTGACTATCTTCGCATACAAGATTTTCCTGCGATTCTTCACCGCTTCAGGGAAATTTCTGTGGTTTTGCATGGGTGTGCGTTATTGCTCAGGTATCAACAAGCCACAAGCTTCCAGCACATTGAAATCTACTGCTCAGTCGTGTAAGCTCCTCTTACTTGACAGCAACCTATGGCTACAGAACAGTAGGAAGTGTTGAGGGGCACGCACCTATTCGCATGGTCTCCCCATGCAGCATCTGCACCTCTGCTGTCATGTTGACGACCTGCTCCTGCAGGATGGCTTGCTTGGACTCCAGCTCAGCAATCAACCGCATCTTCCGAACCTTGGACCTCGCAGCACTCTGCAGGGTTAAAAAGCAATCTTTAGCCACAATTGTGTGCCACAAACTCCAATGTGGCAAGGCAGCTGGGTCTTCCACAACATCCTCTTTGCTTCAAGGACTCATGCATCCTCTCAAATATTCTCAAGGGGTCTTGCAAATCTAGTCTGATATCTTTAGAGACCAATCGCAGTGTGCTGGAAGGTGAGTGCATGTACTACAGTACACGAATGCCATTCTTGAATCACATCATCCTCACAGTCCCGATTCGAGCACGTTGAACGGAATGCTCCACTCCTCGTGACCTCCTCACGTGTCCATCCTCGAAAAATGGACTTGAGGAGGAGCTATACTCACCGCGCGATTGGCCTTATTGCGTTTCCCTCTCCTTGATGCCTCCTCCTCCATTTTTGACTTCGTACCTTCCTCACAGGCTGAGGCGCGTCGTTGCTTGCAGCATCACCACCCAACTCCTTCCCGCTCCTGTGCGCCGATCTGGCTCATCATGGATTCCGACAATCGCAAAACACATGACTTCGTACTTGATTACATACATATCATTTTATATTGCATACTTACATATCACTGGTTGAATGCTGATGTTTTGAGGTCAGTAGCGTCTAACAGACTTCTCACCTCGAGCTTCTCAGGCCGCACCACCTCTTCCCGACAAGCTGCAGACGATTGTATCGTGACGAAACAATGAGGTAAATGCTCGAATCAAGGATTACTCAACCCATGTCCAGAAAGCCCAATCAATGGTTCGGAATATGTCTTCTGATCTTTAAAAATAAGCGACAATCTACGCTAATCTCAATAACAACAACAGAGGAGAAACAGAGCAAATTCAGTTCGCATCTTGCAAGACCTCTGATTGACTGTCTAAACTCACAACGTCATCTTGTTGTTTTGCCAAGTGGAAACAATATTTTAGAGATTGAATGATGGCGTAATCGGATTGCAAAGTAGACCTTCCAGGCAAAAGGATCATGAAAGCAAGGTAAACAAATCCGGGAAAACTTCTGAGAATGTAGACGACAGCACTGGCAAGGTTCACTATGATCTTCTGATCCCCTCCATATGAACTTTACCATTTTTTGAAAGAGAGACGGTATTGATTGAAAGAAGAAAGTAACACAAACCATTTTTTTGACTGTGCAGATTCAAGGACACGTATGAGGAAGATGACGGGAGCTCTTCAGAGGCCAGCTCCTCAGGAGGTGAGGCTGAGGATGTGCCAAGGAAGCAGGAAGCTCAGCAGGCAGAGAAGAAGAAAGTGGCGGGTGTTACCACCGTCCGGCTGGAAGACTTGCAGGAAATGGGCTTCCGCTCAGGGCCCAGCATCCTCACGATGAAGGAGCAGCCCCCCGACATCTCGTATGAGTGGTAGGCCCTTGTAGAACCTCAGCTGCAAAACACAGCTGTGATGGGTTGTGGGGAGGGGTGGACTGTAGATCATTCAAGAAGCAAATGTGTATACAGCACCAAGTGACCAGCTCATTGCGCTTGTGGTATATTGGTTGCTGAATCGCATACCGTTTCTGCAAAGCGGAGAAATATGATGACTAGAACTGTATGTTGCAAATCAGAAGTGGATATTGGGTATGCAAACGCGGAGGTAAATGAGAACCTCGTGCGCTTTTTGCTTGCAACTCACACATGACAGCTTGGCACAGCAAGCAAGGAAGCTGTCTCACAATTCCTTGAACAGTACGAACGGCTAAGGATGTATTGTCACGGATAGATTCATCTCACCCAATCTTGCCGTGGCAGAGACAGCCCTATCTACTGGAGAAGTCACACCCAGAGTCGCACTTCTTGAGAAGTGTGTGATGCAGGGGGAAGGGCAGAGCCAATTTAGACGAAGAAGAGGAAGATTTTGAGACACGGGAGAGGACGCGGGCTGCCGCAAACCATGCCACAGAAGCCTCCCTCGCCAAAGCCAAGGAAAATCAATCAAAAGTAAGCCTCTGCTGCCCCTCATCTTGGCCAGCTTGCCAGCTAGGAGAATTGTGTTGCCGCTGCCTCTCCAAGATGGTTCCAAGATGCGCTGTGATGTACAAAAGCTCTCAGTCCCAGAAGCAATCGCTGTTGCAATCACGGACCTTGCTTGCAGTTGGCCGAAAAGTTGAAACAAGAGAGGGAGGAGCATGCCAGCAAGCAGCAGCAGAGGAGGGACACATACTCGCAACGGGTGCGCTTTCCGTACCCTCTTCTCATCCATGTGTTACATTTACATTGCAGTGTGCAAGAAGTTTCCACAAGAATGTTGGGCAAGGGACCTAAGAAAGTTGAAATGCCGCTGAACAATGTGTGGGTTAGTTGAACTGCAGAAGTGGGCAGTGCAACCAGCAGTGAACATTTCCATCGTTGTTCATTCACTGCTGTTGAGGTTCTGTCATACAATAGGCATGTACCTCAGCGAGAGCCCTAGGTTGGCAGGCATCTAGGAGATAATTTCATGATGCCAAACGCATGGTTTGCTGCCGATGGGCGATGATGACCTGCTCTTGCAATGCAGGAAAAGAGGAAACGGGAGACTGGTCAGGCAAAAAAGGCCCCCAATTACGTTGAAGACGAGAAGCGACAGCTCAGAAGACACAACATCTATTCTGGATTTGACAACTAAACTCAATAACCTGCTCCCTTTCAGCACAACATGTTTCAATCTGCTGTTTCATGGGGAGTGTGCGCAACCCAAACCTGTGTATACCCTAGTCTTTTGCTTTGATTTCCTAGAAACCCACCAGGTGTTCCAAATCGATTGTGTACCTGAACCACCAGCTGAAAACATTAATAAAATTTCAACAGAATAAGGCACTGTAGACTTCGGTATATATGCATGCTGCTGGTAACTGCTCACCACCACCTGTGTTGATGGAGCGTTTCTTTCCTGGCGGGGATACTCCCATCAGTCATAAACTCGCACTTCTGCGCCAGCTGAATTCTTGCAATCGATGCCACTGACATTGGCAGACGAACATTCGCTCTCCAAGTGAGCAGAACAGACAATAAATCTTTTGGGCAGGACAAGCATATTATGTCAAGCAAAAGCGGCAATGTCTGGATCGTCTGAGATGTGGGGTGATCCACATCTTGGACTCTCCTGGGTTTTGTAGGCACTTCCACTCAAGCAGCTCGCCTGAGGGGCTCTTCGCACCCGCTAGAGGCAAAGCTGTAGGGTTCCAAAGCCTTGACCAATTTGGGCAGGGTCTCTGGGATGCCCCCTGTGACTGGAAAGTCGATCAGCAGGCCTGACCTCCTGAAGACGTCCTCCACCGGGGCGGCTTCTTGCCGGTACACCTGCATGATTTCCACTTGAAGTTCATGATGGTCAATGAGTCAAGAGACACACTCACATGCATCTCCTCTTTCAATCATCAACTTTCAATCATCAACTGGGAATGAGCAGCGATTCCAATTTCTGCCATGCCAGAAAGATGCAGCTCAATTCTGATTGTCACCAGCCTGTGCAACTCTGATTGTCACTAGCCTGTGCACCTTCATGAGCAGCTGTCAATCGCAAGAGCGCAATCTTGTCAAGAGCTATGACGAGCTGTCAGAAATCCGAGTTCAGGTGCTATACCACCGCTTTTCCCTTCCCTGACAATATGCATTTGCAGCAAAAGATTCCATTAGCAGGTCACCCATCTGCGCATATGATTCAGCATATTGGCTGGGCTGTTTGGTGCTTACCTCCATGCGATGCCGGAAGGTCTCCTCAGTGTCGTCCAGCCGCGTGTACAGGCTGTCCTTGCAGGACTCCTTTGGCGGCAAGGGGGGCATCAGCACGGAGGGGAATGTCTTGGTGGCCGGCAGGTCGATGTTGGCCACGTTGTAGTTGGCCCCACACCCTTTGCAGATGCGCCTGCCCAGGCACTTTTGCAGCAACACCTGCATGTCGTGCGTCAGGCTCGGCATCTACCCTTCACAGGGGCACCCGCTTATGCCAATTTCAGGCACTGTGTAGAGTTGTGGGATCCAGGCTCTGAAGCATGCAAACAACCAACCACAACTACTAGACCCTCTTTTGAAATTTCCCCCTTCCACTTACACAACGAGAACGATTTGATCATACCATCACAGAATTCAATAGGCAAAAGGAACTCAGTTGCTCATTGATGCTAGGACAGGCTGCGGCTCACTGACCGAAGATGAGGAGGAGGCTATATGGTATTTGACTCACTGAGCATCAGTATTACAAGAGTGTATCAAGAGCGTGCAGAGCGAGCACTCACGTCTTCCCTGAGCGTCATGTTGACTGCAGCCTTCACATCCGCGGAGTTGACCAGGGTCTCTGCCTGGGCAGCTGTCCTGGGGAAGCCGTCCATCAGGAAACCCTCCTCCCCCTGCTCCCGACCGGCATTCATCCGGCTTTCCAACAGCTGCAAATAGACACCTACTCCTCAGAGAGTTTCTTTGAGGAGATTTAAGACTCATTATCGTGCAAGATATGTCACAAACGGCAACAAAGCCATACTGAGCACTCAACGCGCCAGGCGTCAATTTGCACTCGCAAGCCAGCCGCAAGGTAGGCTTGGGATCTTCAGGCCATGACGACACATGAAGATGATCAGAGAGCGTGAAAGAGCCTCACCTCAAAGATGATATCATCTGATAGCAAGTCTCCTCTTGCCACTGCAGCTGCTGCCTGCACTCGCAACTTGAACTTCGCCATATAATCCCAGAAGAGTTGAATCACTGCGAGAACATTTCCTTAGGTGATTGATGCTGCTAGATTATTGGTTGCTTGCAGTCCACTCAGTTCTCTCTTTCGAATGCATCTGGAAGAGTGGTTAGTTCTGAAGCTGAGAACGCCGACCAGTCATAGATCAGTTTTCTATGTGCAAATTGTATAATTCGTTCCAACTTTCTGATTTGCAATTTGTATCGCCACCGTGGAAACAACAATCATACGTCGAAAACAAAAGAGGTGCAGCTCACCGCTTTCCCCGGCTTCGTGCCGATATCTATTTCGTGACGTATGAGGTCTCCCACGCTGATGTGGGCCAGACCTAGCTGCTTCGCAATCCTCAGTGAGTATGTTCCTTTTCCCACACCAGGCGGTCCCAAAAAGACGAGGGTGGGCACCCTCTCCGCTGCAGGCTGAACCTGCTGTGCTAAACTCAAAAGAATTTTCCTTCCGGCCTGGCGGAGTGGTGCCATTGCTATCACTTCCTCCCAGGTCCTTTCAGAGTCGGTCGTCGATGAACTCCTCCTACTTCGTCAACTCCAACCCATCAAATGGAGAAGTTGGCACCTTTGATTCTAGAAAACTTCCAGCAAAGCTGTCCACCGCAAATGAGGACCCTAAACCCCAGTGTCATTTGTCAAACCCAGTGGGAAGTGGCGTCGCCATTGTGAGTGAGTGAATCTTCACTAAATTCTACCATTCAGACATTGAATCTTCTCTGACTGGTTTGTAGACTCCCCTTCTGAACTAGCAACTGCAGCTCTACTATTCCAATCAAGCAGCAAGCCTACATCTCCTCATCTTCCTCGTCGTTGAACGACAGCAGGGTCTTCTTTGCCGCAGGGGGGCCGGTCCCCGCCTGGCGCTTGGCGGTGGGCTTCGCACCCTGTGTCCTGCTCCTCTTGAATGTAACGGAGCCCTCCGCCTCCTGCTTGGTCTCGTTCACCTCCGCTTGGTGCCAAAGCGACTGCAGCGCCCTGTCCGAGGGCTCCAGCTCTATGGCCCGAGCATACGCATCCTTGGCCTGTTGCCAGCCAAGAAAATGAGCTCAGTGACGTGGCATTGCTTAAGAATTGATCGTCAACAGCTGCCGAGAGGGGGCGCCAGGGGAGGGGGGGAGGGGGGTTAAAGCAGCTTCGGATTGGGAAGTCTGCGTCCAAGACTTATTAGGAAGCGAGCAAAAATCGGTCAATATGACCTCGTACAAGTGCAAGGAAAGACTGTAGGGTCTACTTTTAATCACTGTATACATACCAGAGGGAGGGGAACATGCAGCAGCCTCCTGACAGCATCATTTTGTCCTCCTGCTCCTTGTCATGCCCTATCTGGGGATTCAGACACTTGAAAACACATCCCCGCCCCAGCCATGGAGTTCCACGACTGCCACCCTTCTGCAGGAATGTTTGAGGTTCCAGCGGCTCACCTCGCTCCACTCCCCCATCGCGAAGAGCGCGGCAGCCAATCTGGACCAGCCCTTGACCCACTTTGGATCCATGGCCACCACCCGACGAGCGTCATCCGCAGCCTCCCGGTACCTTTTCAGGGCATGGTAGGAGGCGGAGCGGTTGCTGTAGTAGATTGGGTCTTCCTGCAAAGGATCGCAGATGAATTTGCATGGAGCTTGGGCTGTTTGAGCATGCTTCCTGGCCACAGCAGGGAATTGCTGTGCTGGTGGTTGGACAAACAGCCTACAGTCTCCGTTTCTCCGTGTTCTGCTTGCTAGCCTGCCCTTCACAGCCACTGTAGTCAGAACGAGCTTCCGCTTCTCTTTCGAGCCTTTTGCATGTCACACCCTGAAATGAATTCGATAGTGTGACGTTTTTTTCAGTGCTGCAATTTGCCAGCCTCACGTTCAGTATTGGCTCCAGGGCGACAAGGGGATTCACCTTGAGGGAAAGGGCTTTGGAAAAGTGCAGCAGCGCTTCCTGGAACCTGGCGGCCACGAACGCCTGATTGCCCTCCTCCTTGCACTGGGCAGCAGCGGCCGCATTTGCCAGCGGCTGCAGCTCTGGGTACTGCTGGGCCAGTTCGGGATTTTCCCTCACTGCCTGTTGCAAGGCCTCCTGCGACGTTCATCGTCAGAATTTCACATGGTAGCCCTTGATACGATGGGTAGGTGGACCTCAGACTCTGCACCTTGAAGTGTTTCAATGCCATGGCAATACAATGACTGGTAACGCAATATGGTCACTTATAGGAAGCAAGCCGCCCCTACATATACCTTTGCCTTGTCACGTATCTTTGGCAGTGCAGCCAGTCCATGGGGGTGAGGAAGGTGGGAGGAAAGGGCAGGTCCGAGGCCCCTGCAGCATGTCGATGGCGATCTGCAGATTGGCCTCCTGGAACACCTCCTTCCAGGGCCGCAGAAAGCAAGCCAAGGAGAGGGGCTCAGAGGCAAAGGAGCTTCCAATCCCACCTGTCGGTCCCTCTCGTCCGCCATGTGCTCGTCCTCGCGCTCCCGCTGCTGCGCCTGCTCGTCCATGGAGGCCAGCTGCGCCTCCTCCTCCTCCTGAGGCGGCTTGCGGCCCAGGTGGTGCATGTGGCCCTGCAGGAACTTGGGGACAGAGCGGATGAAGAGCACGTTGCTGTCCTTCTTGCTGCCGCCTGCAGCATGACATATGGTCACTGTGTGCTTTCTTTTTGGAAATCGATTGGAAAGAGCACCTCGTCTGGAGGGGTGAAATGCAGTGAAAATGCATCAGCCCCCTAGTCTCTCAGAGCCGCTGTTGCAAATGTCCAAGTGATGGAGGTATGATGAGCACACTGCTGGCCTGAATGTACAGTCAGTGTGAATTTGGGGGCATTATGACTGTGAAGTCCAGGCTTTGTGGACTATACAAGACTGTCTGTGCTGCTGATGCCCGGGCGCTTGTGACAACTGCGTATGTATGCAAGCCACTCCAGGACATCTCTCAAAATAGGTGTTGGGCTTGCAAGTGAATGTGGCGGCATCGCATGATAGTCCCACAGAGCGCGGAGAGCATGAGAGCAGACTGAGAGTGCAAAACATAGAATCTTTCCTTGTTGAGAACAAAGATCCGTGTCAGACTTGAGCTCTGTCAATGCCAAATGATGGCAAAATAGTCTGTGCAATGCTCGAAAGCATAACCCTTCAAGCAGGCTCTGCCAATGTAAGAAGTGTACCATGCAAGAAAAAGCCGCTACACTTCCCCTGAAGGAAATACCGAGCTTGATCTTGGGTAATCCTTAAGTAGGGGAGCAGTGCAGGAGGAAGAAGAATGATCTACCAGCATCGCCACCACCAGTGAACCCACCGCCACTTCCGCCTCCCCCTGCTCCCCTTCCAGCAGAGCTCTGCCCCCCGTCCCTGTCTTGGGAAGACATTCCGCCTCCATACCTGTAGCAAGTCTTTATTAGCAATGCTGCTTGAGGTTTATGCCAAATCTGCTTGGTAGTGTCAAATGAGCGTTGCGAGGCAAGAATCAGGGCTCAAGTTCAGTGAGGCAGAGGCAATCACTGGTCTTCATAGCCACCACCACCACCACCACCACCTCCTCTCCCCCCCTCTCTGCCTCTCCTCTTGCCCATTTTCAACCTGCACTGGTCTCTTCAGCAGTTCCTTGCTGAGTTCAGCGGCTATCAGGAAAAGCAATCTTCGATCCAATGTGAGATATTCTGTGTCTTGCAAGCCGATGGCAAGCGAGTTTCACTGGTGGGTTGTTCTATTATTGATGGCAGTCAGCTGCAAACAAGAAAGTGAATTATTCAAAATGAGGTCGACCTCACAACTGAAAATTTTCGAACTCTTTCTTTGCCTCTTTCGGGAGCCAAAATGGAATTGAAGGGAGGTTGCAAGTGAGTCACACATCGGGACGCTAGGATCTCGCATCATTTGAGACTTCTGATAGGTAACTCCCATCAGTCCTTCGAGTACTGCTGAATGAATCATAGGAATGCTTGGGGTGAAGGTACTTGTACTTCAGATCAATGCTAAGGCACTGCCATGACATGCAAATTACTTGTAGTAGACAACATGCTTGAGACGATGTCAGGTCCGGTATAAATATCGCTTAAATCTTTCCCTCGCTTCTTTTCATCATCTGGGAAGAGCATGACAGACCATGCCGCCGAGCAAGAAATGGAACTCGAGGCTCTGCAGGCCATCCTTATGGATGATTTGTCGCGTAAGATTCTCAAGTGATTTCATATGAGCATTGTTGGCAGGTTTGCTTGCCATACCCATTGTAGTACTGTTTGTTCAGGTCTACTCTGTATCGGGGAAAAGCGACTGCCTCTGATAATTTCATCATCCACCTGCAGCACTAGAGGGTGAGCCTCCGTCAGACTGGCCCTCTGACAGCAGCTGCTATCGCATCATTATACGCAACGAGGAGGAGGTCGCTGAGGGAGAATACGAGAGCAAGTTCCCCTACCCCTCCTTGCCTAATCCACCAAGCCTGCTGACCTAAGTCTGAGGATACACTGTTCATCTCTTGATACAGTTAAGGAATTTGTTGCACTCAGAAAACGCATGTGAAATATGCGCTCCACCCAGTTTGCAGCAAATGGCGGCAGTGATGACAATCTGCATGCAGAGAAAATGGATCTTCTATTCGCACACACCCCCAATTATCCGGATGAAGCACCTCGGATAAAGCTCAGCAGGTAGCCCTTGCCTCACCCTGCATGGGCAATCTGCCTCTCTGTCCGACGCCATTTTTAGGCAATGGATTTGCATCCAGACACCATTGTGCCCCACCACTTGCATGCCCACTCCTGCGACCCCAACACATGCGATATACAAAACCCCTTGGCAATTGCACAATCGCGCCTCGTCCATAGCTCTTTTACTATTAGGAGAATTTTGAAGAGGGATGACTCTCTCAACGCAGCAATTCTGCCCATGCAGCGTGCAAGGGATGACGGAAGCCGACATCAGGGAGGTCAACAGCCTGCTGCGAGAGCAGGTGGAGGCCAACCTGGGCATGGCCATGATCTACACCCTGGTCGACTGCCTCAAGGACTGGCTCGCAAACCAGGTGCCCCCTCCTGGCTCCCCTGGCCCCAGTCCCGGAATGTAGATTGGGGTCCGATGAAAAGCTGGAAGAATAGGAAGCAAAGGCGTTCCCCATCAGGTTTCGAGATTGCCTGCAAGTCTTTCAGCTTGTTTTGGGCTGCTGAAGTGAAGGGATGGAACGCAGGGAAGGGGTGGGGTGCCCTTGGTTGCATAACCATGTAGCGATAAGTGTTGACTCAAGCAGAGTGCAGCAAAGTCATGAGTGATGAAGACCAACAGATTGCTCTATTGCCAAAGAGCGATCTACCAACTGCTAGAAGGGGTCGAAGCTGTCTGAAAATACCAGACAATCAGATCTGGACAGTGACGACCCAGAATCAGGTGTGTCATGAAGCACATTACCCATGGGAATGTCTCAGAGCTGGCAGATTGTTGATGATCAATTTGACCAGGACAAAACCCATGGACGCCCAATGCAGGTTGCGGCGGTGAAAGAGACGGAGTTCCAGGTCGACGAAGTCGAGCTGGAGAAGCGGCGAGCGGAGGCCGAGGAGAAGCGCATGGCGGAGATGCGGGCGCTAGGGACCCCCGTCACTGTGGAGACCTTTGCAGCCTGGAAGCAGAGGTAGAGCCATGCATTGCAAGCCTTGTTTGAAGCCGTGGTCGTTCACATGCTGATTTTCTGCAAAATGTCAGACTTGGGGGAGGGGTGTTCTCTTCAGACTTGGCTGTCCCTAATCTCTTAGAGGTGGCAGTACGCAGGTCAGTCAATACACGTGCACCTTTTTTGGTTCTGCGGCCAGGCACATGAGAGACTTTCACTGTTTAAGTGCAACGATCCCTCATGTGTGCGGTTGCCACTGAGCCTTTCTTTAACAACAGATTCGATGCCGAGAAGATGCTGGAGCGGCAAAAACTGGAGCCTGAGCTGGTAGTGCGGGACAAGGGGCTGTCTGGAAAGAAGTTCTTCCAGTCCCAGGAGGCCAAAGGGCTGCAGGTGGCTTCTTCCCGCTCTGTACAGCGTCTTTCTGTCTTCTTTTCTCCCTAGCTTGTTGTGCTGTCTATTTCACATGGCGAACCAGCAGTCTCTTTGCCGAAAGCTTGTTCAGGGGTTTTCACATCAAGACCAGAGATGACAGATCGCAGTCCCCTGACCTGTGAGGTCAGCACAGTAATCTGTCCTAAGCAGGGCCAAGATTGTCTAGGGCTGCACCATGCTTCCTCCTCCTACACTGACTGCACAAATTGGCTCCTTTTTCGTAAAGATTGCTATGCAGCATCAGCTGTTTTGAAAATTGGGTTGGGGCTGTGCAGATCAAGGAAGCTGATGAGGAAGTGGGCGATGAGGAGGAGTCCGATGGCACCGACTATGACGATGAGCAGGACTTTGAGGATGAAGACGACGATGGTACGTTGATCCTCTTGAGCCGCCATCCCAATAAACATGGGAGGAGGGAAGATCTGGCTTCTGTGGAGAAGACCTCCGCCTCCGGACTTTGTTGCACTTTGCTGTGCACTTCTTAAGGACACAGTAAGTTCAGACATATGTGGTTCAATCTCCTCACGGCTCTGCACAGTCAGCAGACCTGTTCTTGTGATTACTGACCAGAACCTGCAATACTGAAAGACTTCTGACCGTTCTGCAGATGAGGATGAATTGCTGGATGAACTTTTGGCCCAAAAGGCAAAGTAGAAAGAGAAAGCAGAGCCTTATCTCCGTGCTTATTACAAGCAAGAAGGATGGTTGAATTGCGCCTCTGGCAGATAGTCAATGCTGGTTGTGTGGCTTGTTGTGGAGAGTAGGCTGATAAATATGCACTGCTTCAGTAGCCTCGTCGTGAATTTTTGGGCAGAAGAGCGGCAAGAGACTGATGAGCAATCCTTCCTAAGCCCAATGCTACTCTCCCAGGGTTGTCTGCAAGAATGATTGTTCGTGCTGTCGGCACTGTGCACATATAGTGCTAGCAAGTGATAACACTGATTACATGCAACCTGAACGCTCTGACTGGAATCAAACCGCGATTGTAATCCCATGGATCTGCCGAACAAGTATTGGGATACTGTCGTCGTGGTCTCCTTCGTCCTCTTATGACTACATTAATGTTCCACACGTTGCTCACATGCAAATTGCAGTCTGCCATTTCTGCTTGCCCCATATCTTGCAATATACAAATTTGCAGGGAAAAAATGATGACAATCAATGAAGTCAGTACCATTCAAAGTATGAACCTCAAATGCCGCAAGGACACCTAGGACTTGAGCAGGTCAGCAGGCGCACAGCAACGCCCTGATGAGTCCCAGAAAGGATTGATGTTCGGCCTGGAACGCTTCTTCAAATAAGTTGGTAGGGTCGCAATGCCCTCGGCTCCGCCTGATTGATACAAGAAAATGCCACAACCCACCAGCGGATTCTTTCTGAAGCTCCAGTACACAAACATCACTAATCCCTATGCATCACAGTCCTGCCAAGCCTTGGAAGCTGGCTACATTGACGCGGGTTGTGTTCAGAATGTCGGTGGTCTTGAACTTGGCCACCAGCTCCGCCCTGCCTCCCAAGCTGCCACCCTGGATCGTTGTGCACCAGTCGTCCAAACCTTCGGCGGCTTCCGTGGCCTCCTCGTCTCCTGTGGCAGCATTTTGCTGTATTAATTACAGGCCAGCTGACCTACCCTTATCCACA
Source organism: Chloroidium sp. JM (assembly GCA_004335615.1). NCBI lineage: Eukaryota > Viridiplantae > Chlorophyta > Trebouxiophyceae > Watanabeales > Watanabeaceae > Chloroidium > Chloroidium sp. JM. The sequence goes on along the minus strand of QAXI01000445.1, from coordinate 267,446 downwards.
AATGAAACAGGGAAAAACCTGATCAGGCTTTCCATTCCTGTGCCCTTGCATGATGTCACCCCCTGGCAAATCCCAGAAGAAGTAAACGTAAGTTTGACTATTCAACAGAACATCAAATTTTCTGTTGAACGGTCCTTCTGCTCGGCGGCCCAGAGTTCGCAATTCATAAGTCCCATCTGTAGCACCTCCTCTCCTGCTTCCACCGAGGATTGGTAATTTGGCTTCTAGAAGGCAGGAAGCATCCAAGCATCCATAATTCGATGCTCAGCATCTCCAGATTGCTGTCAGTAAGCTGACTCTCAGCCAAGCTGTCCCGCGAGGAGCTTGCACGGCGTTCATGTAGTGTCGAGAGCTAGAAGTTAGGAAGTAGGGGAAGGAGAGTGGGGGGGGGGGGGTGCTTATGGCGGCCTCACCCTCCTCGGCCTCCTCTGCCAGGGTGTCAATTTTCTCCAGGATGGTGGCCACTGCTTGGTCAACCATCTGATCGCGTGGGGCCCGCAGCAGGGGTCTCAACACCTGAGCACATTGGGTCCAGGGTGTGCGACTTTGTAACCCTTTCCTCCTGGTGGGACTTTGAAAGTGGTCACAGCAGTTCCTGTTATCCAAGATCCATGGAACAGGTTCGCCCAATACTTCGAGATTTCTCCAACACGTTCCTTGGGAAGACCAACATTGTCAGGATTTCACTGCATGGGACAATTCTGCCAGCCAGGGTGAGGTTCTTGATGCAGGGCTTCCCATTGGGAAAGTTCAAAACTCTGCAAATCACACCAGGAGGGGACCCTGCTCACCTGGGACAGGTACTGCAGTTCCAGAAGCAGCTGCAAGATGCCCCCCACGCTGCAATCTGCAGACATGCCTTGTCCATAAATCCGCTCTGGCAAAGATGGAGCAGCGTGCGAGGCAACCACCCAAGTATGTGGCACTCACAATATACAATAGACCTCTCACCACAAAGTTCGCACCACATGCGTGCTCTGTCAATCAATTCAGGAGGTGCTTGTCTCACCCTTGAGGCGCTCCGTGAGGAAGGTGTTGTAGGCGGAGAACAGATGCTGCAGCAGCTCGTCCATCACGCGGCGCTGCAGGCTCAGGTTGTTGCCGTACACCTCCGCCTGCACCACCACCTGCGAACCCCCCAGACATCCCACGTCAGCAGCATACGACACCAGGCTCATGAGCAGTGTCTGGAATCCCAACCTGCCGCAGAGAGAAAGTGCCTGCATCCCTTCAATGGCAACATGATTGCGGCATGGCTAGGGGCCACACTCATGGTGAGTGTATGCTTGCCTGCCCAACAAACCCAGTTCCTCGTGAAGGGTAAGAAGTGCAATGCAATGCGATGAGCTGCAGCGCAAGAGCTTGCGAAGCCCTTCATGGTGTTGATGGGGATGTCGGCTCCCGCGGTTTTGGGCGCCGAGCGGTTCACATGCTGATCACACGTGAGTTTGTTGACTGTGCTGTGTACAGCTGGTGATAGACATGGGGAGAGACTCCAAATGGCTCATCGGGTGTTGCATCTTTGAAGGATATCGCCGACCTTCCCACAAGGTTGCGTAGGCAGGCAGATGTTACTAGGTATTCGTCCGATCACGAGGGCGTCCTCTTGGATTTGGTGGGGTGGGGG
>QAXI01000445.1:245756-260342 GCA_004335615.1 Chloroidium sp. JM | reverse complement strand
GGGGGGAAGGGCTGCAAAACCTGCAGCTGCAGGACGTAGCGCATAGCGTCCAGGGCCAGCAGCTGGTGGGTGGAGCTGTCACTCAGCATGCCCTTCAGCTGCTCCACCATGTCCTCCACCACCTGCGACCCGCAGGTCAACTGTCAGCCTAGTCTTTGGCCGTCAAGCAGCAATTGAGAGGCAGCACCACGATTGGCTGTTTCATGACTTGCAGACTGTAAAGCCAAAATCCTCATGCCTTCCAGTGTCGGTCTGCATTCAAAGCAAGTGTCACCGTGATCTGCAACTCCAAAGGAGGCATCAAGCAGCGGCTCATGTGACCCTTTCGTGTTTCCTGTTTTATACAGGCAAGCCTCAGCAACAAAGTCTTGCAGCGCAAAAAGCAAAGTCCTGGAAGCCTTTTCCTGGAGAAGAGAAGAGTGCAAATTGAACACATACATTTGTATATAACAAGATGCAATTATTGGCAGCTCTCAAACGTGCAAGCGATGACTAGATAGTGCACAGACTCCTCTACTTTTTTCATAATGCTCTCGATGATTTTCATAATACTCTCGATGCAGGAAAGGAACTTCACATGGGTAGCCCTTTGTCAAGGTCACAATTTGAAAAACCAACAAGCACTCGCCAAGCCTTGACATCTGCTGAAGCAACATACCCCAATCTGCCTTTGTTTACCCATCTGAGCAGCACCTAGGAATCCAGAAAAGCAGCGCCATATTTCAGATTGGTAGGCCTGAGGGATATGGCGTGGGCGTTCGTGGGGATCACCTTTTCGGCCTCGGCAAAGAGGCGGTGCCAGATGGTGTTGGGGTTGGGTGTGCCCATGCTGTCCATCAGCGTCCTGGCTTTGCGATACTCACTGATCACCTGCATGTCACATCGCGGTTTCTGTGACATTCAAAAGAGATTCCACGACCTGCGATGTGGGGTTAGGGGCTGATGGAATCTGGCAAGTAGGTGGTAAATTCACTCGAGCATTTTCATATCTCTGTTCTTACTGCTCGTTGAATATCTCAAGAATTCAGGAACTGCTGACCATGTGAATCCACGATATCAGAAGGGTAGGCCAGGTGTGGAGGCTGAGGAAGAGAACAAACTTCTCCAGGCAGGGGCGTGAGGTTACCTGGTCGAATTCGCCCCTCTCGGTGCTCTGCCGGATGCGGCGCGGCAGCTGGAACAGCCCCTCGTAGCGCTTTAGCAGCCCCACCACGCTTTTCACCTGTCCAAGAAGACCTCTCTTTAAATCTAACGATTTGCAATATACTGAGATAGTGACTTCATGATCTACAAGGCGGCAGAGGAGGTTCGGCTTGAGTTTCTGCTGCCCACAAGGCGAAGAATGAGGCCACAGCCAACAAAGAGGGATAGGGCCCCTCATCATCCCTGCACTCGACGGCATCATCAACCATGCAAACTGCCATGCGAATTTCATGAGGTGTACCTGATCGCTGGTGACAGCGCGCTCCAAGAGTGTGACGAACGCCTTCCTGGCCTCATCTTGCACCTGCACCCCAAGGGAACGCTGGCATCCCATCAAGATTGCCCGGACACATCTTGGGAGCTACACCAGTACCACCCAAAAGGCAAATTGGGGCACAGCAGTCAAGCTGCAGCATGCACGGCACAATATTTGGCTTAAGGGCTGCAAACTGGCGGGTTTCCTTTTCCTGGGTAATAACAGCCATGATATACAGAAGGCAAAGGGACTACGCTGGGGAACCACGAGTCTTCAACATGCGGGGGGCCTGAAAGGGGGGGGGGGGTAATGAGAGTGACCTCAGCGATGGCTATGACCATGTCCGAGGTGGAGTTTCCGGAAGCCGCCAGGGTATCGTGCGCCTCAGACTTGCGCAGGCGCTTGTGGATGTCGTCTATGGTGTTCTTGCAGCTGATGAAGCGGTCGAAGTTCTCCTTGACCAGGGCCTTCAGCTGGCCCGTGCGCTCGCTGACGTCGTTCTTCAGGTTGCCCCGCCCCCTCACCAGGTCCGGCAGGGCGGTGCTCTGCAGCCATGAGGCGTTATTCTCTGAAACCTTTCTTTGGAAGTCCTTGCCGAAGAGTCGGAGAAGGGGGGGGTGGGGAGTCGATCAGATGGAGTGCCATGAATGTTTTCTTCATCTCGCTTCTGTCTCTGTACCCTGTTTTACGATTCTTCAAAAGATCGTTGCCTGCTGCCTGCTTTCCATTTCCTCAAACAACAGAGTTCTTGCTGACACATGCCTGGGAGGCGAAGCGGCAAATCACTCGAGTTGACAAGCTGGGTTATTCACGATGAAGTGACCAGCTTCACAAGCCAGGAATTGTTTTCTGGCATTAAATAGGGGTAGGGGTACTCACGGAGTGGACGGCACCCAGGAACGCTTCTGGGTCAAAGTCCTCAGAGAAAGGCAAGGCCTGCAAGCAATAGAAGGGGACTTTGCCAAGCTCCGTTGGAAATTCACCCTTGCTAAAGGACCTCTATTTCAAGGCAAGCATCCAAGTCTATTGCCAAGTCTATTCAAAAGGTCGCTTTCTGCGTCTCGCCGCCTGTCAAGCTGCACAGCTTGATGAGAGGAAAGAACGACACAAGCTCCCACTTCGTCCCCTGTAAAGATGCATGCTCCAGCAAGACATGGAGGATTGCATATTGCAGTCTGCTCCGCGAAACCCCCTCTTGAATGCAGATTTCGACAACATGACACAATGGAATTTGATCATAGATTACCAACAATGTCCACCACCCATAACGGTGTCAAAGATCTCACAGGGGCCAGAAGGGCCCAGGGACCGGAAAAGTTTGAAGGTCACCTTTGCCCTCATCTCCTGCAGGTTCTCGGCGTGCACCATGGTCCCAGCAGGAGTCTCCTTGGCTTCATTGGGATTCTTTCTGCTGCCACTCGTCTGCCTGCCTTCCTGGCGGTGTAATAAGGAAAAGTGAACTGGAGGTCATCTTCGCTTCATCGACAGCCAATAAAGATGAGACGGGAAGGCAGACGTGCAGAAAAACCAGTATCTGAAAATCCCATTGCACTCCAGGTAGGGAAGAGAGGAGCATGCAACGTACCGATTGCAGGCGTCCGAACCTCCAGAGTCTCTTTGCTCCTGAGTCAAATCTCAACTGCAGCAACAAGACTTTGTGAGCTTGCACCGCCAATTCAGTCAATCAACCACGAAAAGCCTACAAGCCTGCATGCAACAGCCATCCCATTCTGATTTCGAATCTACATGGGTGGATGGCCGCTGCAAGGAAAGTTTTGGTGGAATGGGTTGCCGCCTTATAAACACTCCAAGGAGAGTGGATTTGCAGACCCTGACGTTAATTCACAGCGGATCACTCATGAAGAATGAGCCTAAATAGCAGGAGAGATTGATCAATTTGCCGGAGTTGAGAAGGAGGGTTTGCAGGAGACTGAAACCTTGCGATCCCCCCCCCCCCCCCCGCTATCAAATGTATCTATAAGATTTTGCTTTCAGGGGATGGTACACGTACCAGCTGTATCTGACGGTTGTCAATTTTGCCCAGACCCAAAGGGTCAGAGTCCTCTGCCTCGAGCGCGGCAGCCTGCATCCATGGCTCCAAGGTTGATAGCAACATATGCCCCACATCACTCAAGGTTTGAGCGAAAGTGTCCAGGCTGCTGCTCCACCATTTCTCGCACTTTCGTTTTTCCCAATTCCATATGTACATCGTGCATGTTCATTCTGAGATGGTAGGCATTACTACAAAGTTTTATGTACTTGAAGTATGACATGGGTCACCGTCGGATAGCAAAGATCTGTACCACAGATGACCTACAGTGGCAACGTCCCGCCACCACAGATGAACCGATGGGCTATTGCTGCATTGGCCAGCTCCTTGAGAGGAGACCTCTGCGAGGCTCATAATCCCTAAAGAGGTGCCCCCACCCAAGAAAATTGACATCACAGGCCTGAGACTTGCCTGCATCGCCAGGCGGCTGGCCATCTCCTTGTTGTCCGTGGTAGGCATGGCGGCGTTAGTCACACGCACCATCACACGCTCCAGCTCCTGGGTTTCCACCTCTTCCCATGTGGAAGGCCCGTCAAACGTTCCCCTTGCCTCTGACTCCTCAATCTGAGTAACATAAAATTTGGCTCAGAATGAGCCACGCTTGTGTTTGTGGAGGTGCCCTCTGAGCGCTTCCGTGTCTAGAAATGGGTCCACTGCCCCTGCTGTTTATCTTATTTTGCCAAAGAAGGGCTTCTTTGGGCTTGGAATGAAGCTCTCCTTGCAAACCCTGTGTTTTTGCATGGGATCAGGCTAAGTGTATGCCTCAAGTGGTTATGATGCAAAGACTGGACAGCCACAATGAGGGTGCATATACTGTGTTTCACGAATAAGAGCCAATATCGTATCCATAAAAATTTGAGTTCCAGCATGTTTCTTACTCCTTGTTGCAGTCCCTCCAGAGGCTCATTTGTCAGATTCAGGCTCACCTCGTCAGAATCATCTTCTTCCTCCTCTTCCTCATCCTCCTCTTCTTCCTCGTCTTCCTCATCCTCAGTCTCCTCAGAGTTATTAGAACGCTCTTCTCCCTCCCGCAAGGGCCTGCCAAAGAGGGAATTATCCCCCAGGAAATCTATGCTCAATTCCTGCAGCCAGAAATAAGGTCCCTCAGAACATGTACTCTTCAGGGATGCGCTTACGGGGGCTCTCAGGGTGATGCTGTTTGGGTTGCACAATCATCAGAAACATGCAGTAGAGTAGAGCCTGCCATCGCAGTGTCTTTCATAATGTAAGTCAATAATGTCTCTGTACCTGGATGTCGTCAGTCATGATGGCTCCGCTGTCAGGTCAATAGCCTTTGACTGTACCCCCAGTAGGTTGCTTTCATTTCGAATATTCTGCATAAAACACTGAGGCTGCTTGGCAGATCATATCAAAGACGTCCTAAAACCGCACTGTCACACAATCAATGCAGCTTTAGTGCCATTTTTTGTGGGAAGCTTGTGAATGTGCACCTGCAAGAGTCTTCTCACTCGCGTCCTTTCGGCCGCACACTCAATCTCGACCGGTCGGCTACGGTTCTAGGCTTGCTGCTCGAAATTCTGATATCCGTTGCTTGGCTGCAGCGAAGGGCTCTACTTGCCCCTCTTGGACAGGAGACGGGGGCGAGAGTCCATTTCCCGCATTTCATATCTGCTCTGAATTCCTCAAACTTACATTGTTCTTTCCTTACATTATTCATTTTCTTACAAAAGCTGTCAGAAGTGAGCGATCAGCCGTGCGCATGGTCTGGGCATGTGAGCACGATTGCGCACGTCCTAGGCGCACTGAGGATTGATTGCTCCTGACTGCAGCCAGTTGAATCGGAATCCTGTCAAGGCGCCCGAGTGTCTTCATCCTTTCACGCTGAACTTAACGCCGCAGCAAATGCGTTTCATTCCGTGCGTCTATGGGAGTAGGCTGTATAACTGCTCCTCATTGCCTAGAAATGGCACGCACGCCGGCCTGATAGATTCAGCTACACATGCAAATAATCTCATTCGGGATACTCTCGAGAGCAGATACATCTCAGGATGCGAGTGATTCAACCTTCCATACTTATTGGTTGATGCTATCACTTGACGGTCAAACTAGACTTCTGCAACACTTCTGGCCGTAAAAGTAATGGCAACAAGTGGGAAAACGCACGGCTTGAAGTATCACGCAAGATGCATTATCGCTCAGGCTGCCGAGACCAGCCAGTGGCTGGCTGGAACGACAGCTCTTACTGAGGAGAACGAGGTGGTTACAGCTTTTCAACACTGATTGCAAGAGCCACACAGAAAATCGAGCATGCACTGTTATGTTCAGAGTCAACCAGGGAAGGAGAGGCTTGTTTCACGTTGATCTGAATGCCAGCTGCATTTCCAGTGTTTGCACGTCAAGGTCTTTTCCCCGCTGTTCTGATTGAAGTTGGACTTTCTGTCCAACCCCAACCTCCCTGCCAAATCCTCCTTCTCCTGGCAAGCAGCAATCGCAGCCGAATGAGTTGTTGGCAACAGGCAGCACCACCTCAGCATGCTTGTGCCAGTCCCTCTTGCTGCAGATCCAAGTCCTGGGAGTGGAGGGAGCCAAGGACCATGTGAAGGCTGTAGCCGTTTGCTCCCACCCACCAGAAATTTGGAGTATGTCCGCCAGCCCATCCAACGCCTTACACTTTGCCACAGCCTACCGGGAAGGTATGCAGATTGCACACACGCTAGGCGATAGTTTGTACAGCCTTTTTACAGCTGATGTGAATAGTGGCCTGAATTGAGCCTTTCAGGGCGAAGAGGAATCACATTGGCCGGCAATCATCGTCAGGGGATTACTTGTCTCCTGCATTGCCGCACTTCAAAGTCACAGCCTTCATGTTTCGCCCGGTCTGAAAAGACAAATCTTTTGCAAAGAGCGCAACTGGCAATGGGATCAATTGGGCGCCACTCTTCAGATATTGGCACGTGCCGCAAAAGCCAATTCCATCTGTCTGACCTACTGGGATGGCAGGGAGCATGGACCAAAGCCATTCTGGCCAATCACGTGATCTGATCTGCAGCTGGGAAGGTCGAGGCAGCACTGTGGTCCCTCCCGAGCGGAGACAAACGGGATCTCAGATCAGAGGGGCAGCTGCAAGGGCACACCGGAGACGTGAGGGCTGTCAGGTGGCACCCCAGCGACGCGACCTGCCTGGCTACCGTTGCTGAGGGTGAGCTGAGGGTGTGGAACGTCGACGGCGCCTCGGCACAGGCAAGGGTCCGCTTCACATCCCAATGAGATCGAGATGCAGAGGGTACATGGGGACGGGGGTCAGGGCGGGGGTTGAGTCTGTCATCGGACAACAGCTAATGGGAACGGGTAAAATAGTGCCGTGCTGCTGTGTGCGGGTACTCAAATGGTGTTGAGCGCACTATGCACTAGCCACCTGCAGAGGGAGAGGCATATCGTTAAAGCGGCACTGAATCACAGGATTGCATTGTTTATTGCCCCTTGCAGATACAATCGGTACAGTGCTTCCAATTGTAGCGGGTTCCAAACATCATTTCAGGACCCTGAGGGCTTGTCGCCGCAGGAGGCAGAGAAGTCTGGTGCAGCCATCGAGGGGGGGCAGCAATGGGGTGGCGCATGGGCTCCCACCGACAACAACCGCTTCTGCACCTCAGCGGGAGGCGCTTTGCAGGTCAATATCTCGATTACCGATTGCCTTGCAGGATTGTCTGGGTCTCTGGCGCCTAGGAAGTGAGACAGAAATTTTCCTCACAGTGTGTGCATTTCATGTCTCAGGAGGACCAAATGAGGTGGTGAACCATTTCCAGGGCCAGGCCCAGACCAATCACAAGCGCCAAGGCAAGAGGCAGTGGTCAGAGTCAAGGAGCACCTCTGCCTGTGGTTGCGATATTTTGACAGCAATCATTGGATTTGAGCGAAGGAACAGCATGCTTGCTTGTACATGCCTCAAGTCCGCAGCTGTCAGCCCCTCCCGTTGCCAGGCCAAAGATTGCCCCGTAGCCAGATCCCCCGAAGCACCGACCGCTCAGCTTTGGTACCAAACCCATCGCTGACTGCAGGTGTGGGATGTGAGGGACCTGAGGGTGGCCACCAGCAGACAAGAGGCCCATGCAGCCAAGGTAAGGGACATGGACTTTGCGCACCACTCTCAGCACTACCTGGCCAGCTGTGGGGACGACTGTACGGCCAAAATCTGGGACCTGCGGTGAGCCTCGCGTCCCTGCACACTGCAGCCATCTCACGGTAGTTCTTAGGCGTGCTGTGGTTTTGGTGGTGCTTCAGGTGCGAGATTGGTGTCACTAATGGGACGACCTTTTGGAGGAGGCTGTACCTGTTGAGTAGGCATCCTCCAGCATGATTGCGAATGCAGCACATGTTCGCCAGAATGCTGCCGGCACTCCAGGTGCTATCATGAGCATGGTGGTAGATGCCCCCTCAACAGCTGTCTCTATCCCAAATTTTGAATCAGGCCATGCCGCGTCCTCCCACCTGCAAACTGCCCCTGGCCATCGCATGACCTCACTCCGCCCGGCTTCACACGCTCCCCGGCAGCCGTCAGGCATCCTGAAAATCTCAGAAGGGTGTACCAGGGACAGGACGGTGCACGGCTCTGCAGAACGAAGCAGTGGGCTGGCTTTGCAGGCTGTTGAGCCGGCCCTTGGCGGTGCTGAGTCAGCACGCCCACCGGGTGTGGCAGGCCAAGTTCAACCCCAGGCACGACCAGCTGCTGCTGACAGCCTCCTCGGACGGAGTGGTCAACCTCCACCAGCTCAACGGCCTGGGAAAGCAGCAGGTGGTTTTTTTATCCACCCTCCAATTTGCAACACTATCAGCAAAGGCGATTTTAACAGCCACACACAGCAGGAAGGTGCCCCTGCCATCCGAACGTGCATCCGGGTCCGCAGCGTGTCATCAAGACGGCTACACGGGCTTTCAATCCTGGCCGCAGAGGTTGTGTGTATGCTGGGACCAGAGTCCAGATTGGGCGGTCGTCCAAAGATTGTGATTTCTGGTTGTGACGAGATTTCTGGTTTCTCCAGCAGGCCAGCCCGGAATCCTCACCATCCTTGCAGCGAGGGCAGACCACTGCCACCCTGGCAGCCACTTTCGACGTTCATGAAGACAGCGTATACGGTGAGCTCTCCTTCAAGAAGGCAGACCTAAAGGAAGTCTCTCTATTGTGTTGATGAGCGTGTGCCATTATTGGAGCATAGATGACGTGATTGCTGCCATGTTTTCATCGACAGAACGTTGAGGTAATTTGCAGGAATATTTATGGATATAATCTTTGCTATTTCTGCTCATGTAGACAAACCATTTTGGCTCAGCAATAGCTCCAAAACTGATTTTCATTGCCAAATTGGTGATACTTTTGCATCAAAGATGTAACCGTTTTTACTTTGGCATACAGGGGTGGCTTGGAGCTCCGTGGATCCATGGCTATTTGCTTCTGTTTCGTATGATGGGCGTGTGGCAGTGAATCGGGTGCCTGGCAACATCAAGTATGCCATACTTATTTGATTCATCTGGCCGCCGAGCTCAAGAAATTCAGATGGTCTTTGAATATGATGCTTCCTCAGATAGCTAAGAGATAATTCGCTTCTAGAAGACACAGCCTATTGTATTTTGTTTGGCTTTCTGCTGTGGCAAACTTATTTCTATGTATGTTTAGATCCTCTCGAGATCCGCCTCCTCTCAGGACTTCTCGAGAGGATGAAGAGGATCCTGTCAGTGTTTTCAGAGGACAGGACTGAAGAGGTATCAGGTGTGAGGAGTGACACCATTCTGAGCTGCTTTCTCTGTGCGCATGCCAGTTTGTCTCCTGGGACCTGGAGGCGCATACCCTGATGACTAAGTTTGCTCCCATCCAAACTGCGTTCAAATATTCCGTCAAAGCTTGCGCATTGCAACAATCGATCGGCAGCTCCAGAGCAGCAGATCGCCTTTCGATCATGAAGGTGCGTCCGCCTAATACGCAAGGAAGGCTTTCAACCTGTAAATCAAGCCGTGTTGGTAGGTCACGGAATCTTATTGACACTGGCTTCTCACTGCAGCTCTTCTCTTTCCTTGCACTCCTGGTCATCGCGTTTCTGGCTGTTGCATCGTCCGCCCTGGGTAAGCTCTCGTAGATGCATGGCCAAGGCGCCCCCAAGCTCCTCCCGCACTTCGAGCTGGGAAGCATCTCTATCGGCTTGCGTGAATCAGTGGTACCTCCAGATAGGTACCACGCCAAAGCGCTGCATTCATAGCATCTTTTGGAAGGGACGGCATGCCGCGCCACCCATCGCGAGGGGCTGAAGAAATTTGTTGCCCGCAGGAGAAGCAGATACTGGAAGCAGGAAGCTTCTGGGTAAGCTATGCCGCTCGCTATCTAGCGCATGCTTCAAATGAGTTGACACAAAAACCCTCAATAGCAGTGACGTTGTGACACCAGTTGCTTCACATCTCTATTTCTAAACCCCAAGCACCAACTAACCCCAACGTGCCTGTGCAGCTCCCAGCAGAGCCCCTGGCCCGGCCCCCGTCCCTGCCCCCATGTCAGGCTCTGGAGGAGATCCCGCTTACTCCACACCTGCAATCATGGCACAGCAAGGACCGACTTCTCAGCAGGTAGTGATCATTACCTTGCAATTGTGCACTTGCAGTTACTTTCGTGGCCCGCATGCACAGCTGGTTATCGGACACACAGTTTTCTCTCAAGAATAATTGCGGCTTTCTTTGGGTGTAGATGTGGCACATCATGCTTGCACGTTTTGAATGGAGAACTATAATGTTTTGCTGCAGGCAGCAAGCGATCCCCAGATATCAGCTGCCGCTCCGTCTGTCCTGAATAATCCTGGCCTGGCAATCCAGCAGTCTACCACCAGCCCAGGGAACTAGCGCATAGAAAGTCAAGCAGAGAAAGTTTTTTGAACATTATTCTTTTCGACTTATTCAGAAGGGTTCACAACGGCCAGCCCTATTCAGCCTGATCTAGCCTTGTTTTCGCAACCTCTGTTTAAGCCTGCAGCTGCGCATTGCCATTTGCACGTACCATTATCCAGGTGAGGATACTGCTAGGTATTTATAAGTTCTTAAATGATCTGCTGATAGCATAGGTGACATGGATGAAGCTACATTTATTAAGCAGCAAGTGTTGGGGCACATAAAATTGCGAGGCATGCGAGGTGCCTGACCATCTGCCCAGCACTGTTGCACCAGATGCATTTATTCCAAGTGGAAGATGTGATAGGCCAGGTGAATGCAGCAACGCTAGACTTCGTTGGAGAGCTGACTGTAGCCAGGCTATAGAAATTTGATGTCTGATCGTCCTCAATTGTTTCACCCATGAAAATACACTCTGATTATAATCAGCAATCTTACAGCAATGCCGCACCGTTAACACATGCCTTGTAATAGTTGGGCCGACGTATCCAAGATTAAGCTACCATCCTCAAGCCAACAATGTGCCTTGCACGATGGAGGAATTTGTCACACGGGCAACCTTGTTCAGAAGTTTTCAGGATGTTCAAACCCTGCAATATTCAATGGTCGCTCCCTGTCTTCAGTTCAAACTTCATTCACATTTATTGAGCTGGAAGTCGATCATACCAGGCCAGCAATTTAACGACCCTCTCGAGCAGGAAATCGAAATATCACTGCAAAAAATCCAGATGAACCCCATGACTGAAATAGTAAAATCCCCTATCATGTCTGAAATAGACAACTCCTCTCATTCAAACCCTCTTTGGCATGTCGATCCTTGTGCTACATCAGATCTGCCCTGGGTCGCTCCTGTGCTCCGACATCTGCTCCGCCATCTCTCGGTTCCTCTCTCCCAGCAGCTCCACATTCTTGTAGCTCCAGTTCAGGAACTCCTCGCTGCAGGCCAGGGGAGTGGTGCACTCGCCGCTGAGGGCCCCCCCATCTCGCCTGAAGGTGGTGGGGGAGTTGTCGGAGGTGCCGCTTGACGAGTCGCCGCTGGATGCCACTGTGGCGGACCTGCATTGTCGGAGGCCTCATCAAGATGCCGTTCAAGGCAATTGCCAGGTCTTCCTGCTTTATCTTGGCTGTGTGTGTTGGTGAGGAAGTGGGAGTTGGGGAGAGGGGCGGAGGGAAAGGTATCTCCTGAGTGGCTGGGGAACGAGCAGTGATTTGCGGTTACTGTACGCTTTTGATAGGGTCTGGTAGAGAAAGGGACTTTGTGCGCACATGGCAACCATGTCCATGTAGTCCGCCTGCTCGTGTGCCGCAGAAAGCCGCTGCACGTTCAGCTCTGTGGGCGGCAGCACCCCCCTGGCTGCACTGCTCGGCCTCGAGCTGTGGCCTGCAGAAATGAAGCCGTTATGGCGTCTGTATCACAAGAGGAACCAAGCCCTCGCTGCTGCTTGTCCCCTGTCATAAAGGATGCAGCAAAGCAGACCCAACACCCCTGTTGCTATTGTCGTCTGAGATGTCCTGCCAGTGCGATGAGTTGGATGGTGTGCTCGAATGCCAAAAAGAGTACCAGGAATTGATACGGAGTCTGCTGTTCCAAAAGAAAACCACGGGCGAGGAAAGCAGTCTCGGTTGACCTTTGAGGAAGTGGACCAATGTTCTCACCAGGGGAGGCGAGGCCCACAGAGTTGATGGACATGGTGGAGGCGAAGGATGCACGGGAGGTCGGGCGGTCTGCGGCCCCATCCGGCAGGAAGTGCATCGCACGCCGGGATCTGCTGCGGCCACCCCTGAACAGAATACTGCTCATGGGCAGGATCTTGGAACAAAGTTCCTGCCAGTCAAGCCGCCGCTAGATCTCTTTCCCTCCTTTTCCTTGTAGCATCGGTGCAGACCAAAGCTGCTTGGCAGCTGACGGCAGCGCTGAATGCCCGTTCTGACAACCACATTACACATATGTCCTTGAAGCATCCGCATGTTTGCCAGTCCCCTCATCGGTGAGCATGAGTGCTGCTGACATTGCAGGGCTGGTAATCAGAGGGTTTGGAAGGGTATGGCTGCCTTCAAGAGCCGGAAGCGGCAGTTTAATCAGTGGCATTGCTCTCTCCAATTGAGGACGTTTGATATTCTCAGCAGGTCCAGGTTTTTGCCGCCCTGACACCACCTGGAGCGGACTCAGGCATTGCATTGGGTCCTGGCAAAGTGGCAGTATTCTTGTGTCAATCAAGACGAGTGATGTTGAGACCATCAATCCTAACCTGCTGTGTGCACTGCCTGCGGGTGAGGCAGCGGCCGTGCCGCAGCGGCTGTGGATGGTGTCCCGCTCGCTGCGCGTATCCAGCTCCATGCTGCGCTTCGAGAACTGAAAGGACAGGGCAATCTCAAAGGGAGAGGCGTTGTTCACCAGAATTCCGCAATCCCGCCTTCACTCCCAGGCACTCAGGCTGATTCATGATTACAAACACAGAGGCACAGCAGGAGTTTCAATGGCTGGTACATTGCACGCCTTCATGAACCCCTCTACGCAGGCTCCCAGTGAAGTGACTCTCTTCCCCTGAGCCGAAGCAAGACAAGGTGCTCAATTGATGCGCCCATGTCTCAGCAGGACTCTATCATTGAGCGGCTATGGGCTGCAAACCCGTCCGCACAGCTCACCGGCTTAGTCTCGAAATAGACAGAGGGGGCAGTGCGCGAGTCGGAGGTGGGCACAAACACGGCCTTGCTGGTCACCAACGCCTTCCAGTCCACCCGCTGCGAGGTCAGGCTGTTGGCCTGGAAGAAGGGGTGCAGCTTCACCTGCAGGGGTGGCATGGCAGCCTCAGAGGGCACTATTTGCAATGCTCTCTCGTAACAACCACAGCTGACCTCTTGGTCCTTTTAATTGGCTGCATATATGTGCGTATCTGGTTCCATATCCAGGTAAATTCCTCTGGCAAACCCCCCAATTATCCTCCACGCCAGGAAGTTCGCCGAGGCCGATCCCAGTGACATCTCCACCCAAGCTTGCCGTAACCTTTGCCTCTAAGGTCCCAAAAAATCACCTCTCCTGCCCCCCTGTGCCCCAGCCGCTCCTCTGGGTCCGAGGCCAGCAGGCGATCCACCAGGTCCTTGCACTCGGGCGAGACGTCGTCCGCATCTTCCCCCTCGGGCCACTTGAGGTTCCTGTTCAGGATGTTCTCGAATATCTCCTGCAATCAGCAGCAGAAATCTTAATTACGAGCACCCTCTGGAACAGGCCGGCCGCTGGACCACATGTGTAGACTGGTGACGCTTAATAGAGGAATTCGGGGGGGTTAAAATCCTGTAATCCCGCACCATTCATGTCACATGGAGTCGGTATCAATTTCTTTTGGGATCCCCGCATCAGAGCTGTCAAGTTCCAACAGGAAAGAGAAAAGGCTACTGGTGTGATGGAACATGTAATCGCCCAATGAGACACAAAAGAAAGGAGAGAGGGCAAAGCCTCACCTCTGGTGTCCTGCCGGCGAATGGCGGGGTCCCAGTGACGAACTGGTACAGCACCACGCCCAGGGACCACCAGTCCACCTCGGGGCCATGCCCGATCCCCAGCAGCAGCTCAGGGGCTAGGTAGTCGGGGGTGCCCACCGCCCGCTTGGCCTCCTCCTTGGTCACCATCATCCTCTCGACGCCCATCTCTGCACACACGATTGAATGCGACAGCATCAGCAGCAAACAATTAAAAAATTGTTAATTGTTCTTTCAGAAGAGTCATATGATTCGGATCAGGCAAACGCGTACTGCGCTTGTACCCCATGCGGAATCTATTCAATATGCTTGTCAGGCTTTCGCGCCTGCAGTCACCCACGCTGGCTTTCTGAGCAGCTCAGTGCTCCTATTCTATTTCGGATTCCAGACTCCGGATTCTGCCTTAAAGAGGTAGCGTGGAGAAACCCCACAGTCGATTTTCTTTGGCACCAGATCAATAAGCACAACTTCCTCTGTGGCATGCCTCTGAGATTGTACGGTACGGCAATCTGTCCCATCTCCTGACCATACAGAAAGTGATCGGACATAGGAATCGGAAATGTGGGAGATCCATGATGTTGCACTGCTGGGGAGAGCAGGCCCCAATGAAGAGACTGCTCGGCCGATTTTCAGGGAGCCCGAAGGAGGGTTCAGGTTTGAGAAGCTTGGGTGTGTGTTTTTTTGGGCTGGGTGGAAGAGATGTGGGGGAGGACCT
>QAXI01000445.1:228011-241164 GCA_004335615.1 Chloroidium sp. JM | reverse complement strand
CCACAAACCCCCTCCCCACCCTTCCATGCTCTATCTACTTCTTTCTATTACTCAATATCTATGGTACTTGCTGGATAGCAATTCTGGTTGTAAATGATGAAGCGTTGTCATTGCAAAAAGTTGTGTCAGGATTTGGCCATAATTGAAAGGGCGATCAATTTTTCTCAATTGGGCCTCTTTTCTCTTAAATTTGAACGGACAGTGGGGAGACTGTCATGGCATGGAGGGGGCAGGGGTCCCCTGCCCAGGAGGTTGGTCACCTGGTGAGGAAGACGTCCACCCCCAGGTCCTCCCCCACAAACTCGTCCAGGCACTTGCAGATGTCAATGTGCTCCTCCATGCGCCCCACCACCACCTGGCACAGCGCAATGGAAACTACGGGCAACGCCATTACTCGTAAAAGCCCCATTCTTGTGCTTGATTTCAGGATGGTGGGGCTTTATGGCACTCCCTTCTTGAGTATACCATGACCATCGACCCTCTTCTCTATGAATATACAAGGGAACGCGGTGTTGCTGATCTTGCCTCTGATGTCAGGCATCAGACTGTTTGAGGGGTGCATTCGTGCAGTTCCAGCTGCATCATGTGTCAATTTATGGACAGGAATGACAGGCCTGAAAGCAGGCATTTGAGACCCATCCCCAATCAGCATCTCGTGAAGGTCAATGCTCGAGGCACCAGGGAAAAGGAATGCAAATTCGCTCCAAACCTGTTCTTCGCAGATGCGGCACAGGACGTGTTCGGTCTGCCGCGGGGACTGCATCGACATGCAGGGCTTGTGGAGCGGCAGGCGATCCCCAGGGGATGGGGAGGGGCTGCAAGCGCCCCCGTCCGCCGCAGACCGCAGGGACTCCCCCGGCAGCTCCAGCGTGCGCAGGGCGCGGGTGGGGCTGCCGCCCATCTCCGACATCTCGTCCTGACCCTGCCATTCCAGTGTACATCGGTATGGTCATCAAGTGGTGCTGGTTTGCGGAATCGGCACTCCTGGCCTTGCTTCTTTGCCCAATGGATCTCATCATGGATTTGACAGCTTCTCGACCCGTGCAAGGCTTCCGCTGGAGGGGTGCATCATGCTCTTGGCCGTATCGTCTTTCTTGCCTTCCTTGTCAGCACATTCTGCCGCTCTTTGTGCCATGACTGTGCGTCCCGTCCCCAAAACTTCTTCACGCCCAAAGCGGGAGCCGGGTGGGGTCGAGCAGGGTGGGGTAGATGATGAGGGGTAAGGATTGGAGGGCTCACGGCCGCAGACTCAACCGCCCTCCGAGCGCTGGCCAGCCTGGCGTCTCTCTCGGGGGAGGAGGAGGGGCTGGGGAAGCTGACGGCTTTCAGTCGCTGGCCCCTTCCGGGCCTGGCAGCAGTGCGCCCCCGGGGTCTTGCGGTGGTCCCGGCGCCCCAGGCGGCGCTGGGGGTGGACGTTTCCGAAGGAGAGGAGTCGTGGAATTCGCTCGCACTGCACAGGCTCCCGGGGTTGAGGTGCGTCCACTTCCCTCTGATGCTGATCGGTGACACGCACCAGACATGCTTGTTTTCAAAGTGAATGAAATGAGAGCACCGTCACCAAGAGGGAATTTTTTGAGTACTTTCTGCGACGGACATGGTGCTCTCTGGCTTCAAGGCCATTGTCAGTACTGGGAAGCTTGAATTGACTTTACAGCTGTTCAGATACTCTATTTCTGGCAGGAAATGAAGCAGACTTGAGGACGAGGGGCAGTTGTCTCCTTCCTTTACATGGTTGCCAACAGGCAGAAGCTGACCTGGAAGTTGCTCCATCGGAGTGGAGAGGGGATGCAGACTCCGTCGACTCCTTGCCCTTGCTGAACCTCTTCTTCAGGCGACTCATCAAGCCTGCATCACCCAAGCTCATCAGACTGCCAAATTCCAAGAGGAATCCTCTTTCCCCCACACCTCACCCCTTTGGGCGTCTTGTGACAAAAAGCACAAGACTTCTCTCTATGCAAAAAAAGCTGATCCATGCATCTTGAGTCTTTCTGCGCCTGTACCCTTATATAAGCCACAGGCGCGGACCCTTGCTCTTCATGGTCGCATCCGCTCCAATTTGTGAGTGCAGTAGGTCCCCCTACACATCTTCCTCCCCATGAAGAGATATTTACAAGGAACAAAGGAATTTGGCACACGCTCCATGCACTTTTTGTAGTGCACTGTGCTTGAAAACTCAATCCTCAGGCACCACCCTGATTGCGATGGGTACAAGCAGGCATTCAGAAAGGAGGTAGCTGTTAGCCACCTCTGCCGCGCTTGGCACTTGAAAGGTCGTAATTGTTCTTGACAGCGGTGTAGTGCAAAGGGGAGCCTGGGGGTGTCCTGACACCCTCGCTGCCCTCCCTGGAAGATGAAGCCTTTTGGAATACCTGCAACAGGCATAAAAAACCTCAAAAGACACCCAATGAGCTGCTTGTTCATCTTCTCACATTGAAAGGGTCAGCAGGGTCAAAGACAGGTCAGGATATGCAAACGCAGGGCTCTGATGCGGATCTCCGTCACATTGATCTTCATACCAGTACTGCAATTGATAAAGTGTGATTAACAAGTGCCTTTTCGGTTTTTGGCCTCCTCTTAAATGGACCCCAATCTGACCCAGTGTGTCATTGTCCGTGGCTTAAACGCTCGTTGTGATGCATCACGTACTCCAATGACATCAATGCAGCATTGGGCATCCCTCTTCTTTCCCATTTCCCCACCCTCCCCTTCTGGGTTGTGCTTGCAAGGTCCTCCCTGAGATCGCACCTCATCCAGTTCCGCCTCCAGAGCGGTGGTGACGATTTTGCGACCCAGGGGGGATCGCTGGTCTGTGCGGGGGGACCTGGACCCCATAGAGCGGGATTTGTCCGGGGGGGATGGGCTGCCTCCCGAGGCAGCTGCAGGGGACTCGGTGAGGGGGTACAAAGTGGAGCCCTGATCTTTGCCATCTTTCATCCCCATCCCCATGAAGATCTGCCTCAGTGTCCTGCAAGGGGAGCATCACACATGTTTGTATGTGAGGTATAGCTTGACAATGGCAGGACATGGCAGGGATAAGGGTCACATGGTTCAACATTATGGGCCAACACAATTGGAATCCAATAACCCAATAGCTTCATTCTGAGGTGGATGGCGGGGAGGGGGTGTTTGAGAAGCACTGGGAGGGGGGAAAGGGGATTCAATTGCTTTGGCAACAAAAAATGGTGCCAAGCTTGTATCATTCAATCCCAATGCTCGTTTTGCGGAAAATCTCTCTGATCACATGGTGACGTCTGTTGCCCAAAATTGCAAAACCACAAGCAAATCGTCATGCTGGCAAAATAAGAGAGATCCTTGAGGCCTCTTGAGCGGGAAAGATCTCCCTGTTCAGGTTGAAGGGGTCCAGCTTTTGAATTTAGGAGCAGGAGCACACCTAGACGGCATCGTCACGGATCTGGTGAAGTGGGACTGGGGGCTGCCCGCGCCGCCCGGCTTCTGCACGCCCCCCGTCTTGCGGCTGGAGAAGGGGGCCAGGCCCGCGGTGCGGCGGAAGCGATCCGTCATGGCACCCCGCGGCAGGGTGCCGTACATGTTCGCCGTCTCCTGCTGCACGTGCGGGCTGCTGTGCTCTGCAGCAAAGCCGCCCCTCTCAATTGCAGCTTTTCTAGCTATCACTCGAACACTGGTGCTACTCTGGATGGTGGCTGCCGCTCGTTTGACCTGTCAGGCCATCTGACATGTGGTTTTGTTTATCTTCCGGCATGCGCCTGCCCCGGTCAACATGATCCCGGGCTTGGAAGGCGTCTCTCATCAACTGGGAAGAGGGAACTGGGTGCGATGGGTTCTGTCATGTCTTCTGACAGACACTGTGCTTTGAATGTGACCAACGTAGAATGGGGCTGATCCTTGCTGCATTTCTGCATTCCCAAGGTGCTCTCTTGATCAAAGAAATGCCCTTCCATGCTTTCTAATCATGTCATAAGGAAGGCGGCAAGTAGGGTTTAGGCCCTACTGCGATCAGTGGGAAATGCTGGGAGTACATGAGGGTCGACTTTTGCTGTATATTGACAGTGCAATCCTTGAAGCAAAACTGCCATTCCGATCCTATGTCTTGGATGCAATGGAGAATGCATGGGAAAGAAGAGAGGGCTGCCTGTGACGATGAGGCGACTGCATCGGGTGAGGATGAACAGCAGGCGGGTGACCAGAGCCTTATGGGAGTAGCTGTCACAGTGCTTCCTCATGATCTGCAGGCACACATCAGCCGGTGTGTCAGCTTGTCCAGACAGTGGTGTCAATTTGATACTTGGCCTTTGTTGCTGTCTTGGCTTCAGAGAAGGCTCTCGATGAAGCATGAGCATATCGAGTGGGCGGCATTGCGCTTGACAGAGCAGCCTGGGAGAGATTCAGGAGTGTGGAAGTGCTTCCTGCGGTGGGAGTTCTCACCTCCAGAGTGTCGACCACGGTCTGGATCTGTCCCCTGAAGGAGCCCAAGTCCTCCTCCAAGCACTTTTCCACCATGTCCAGCAGGCTGCACAGAGTATTGGAACATGACATCACAAGCCTTTAAGACCTGTCTGCAAATGCAGCGAGAAGGCATGATGACATCCATTATCAAACTCCATGACTGAGCAGCAAGTGGCTGATGCATAACATTCTTGCTGAGACAAGAGTGCAGGGGAGGAGCAGCAGCAGCATTTTTATATCTCCAGGGAATTGAGATTCAAGCCCGCCTTGCAGTATCCCTGAGAGTTCATTTCAGCCAAAATTACCGGGCAGTGAACAATTTCAACCATTCAGCCCCCTCCTTTCCTGGCAACATCCCTGACGCTGCTGCACAAGCGCCTCTCCAGCCACACGCCTGCCTCAACGATGAGCAGAAACTTGGGCAGCCAGGCAATCCCGTGAGACCATAATTCCCCTGAGGGAAACCCGGGGGAAGTAGGGAAAAAAGGTAGCTCAGCGAGGGTGGGAAATCACTTGGCAACGATGTTGTCGTCCTGGCACTCCCCGGCCTCCGCCTCCGCCTTCTGCTGAAGGAGGGCGTCTCGCCGAAAGCTGCGCAGGTCCTTGTCTACCTGCGCCCACGATTCCACCGTGCTCAGAGCTTGCCAGACAGCCAACGCCGCCAGCGTTTCTCAACACATGTACCCTCAAATTCTGGCATTGTTTCTTGACGAATGCAGAATGTACACACAGTCGACACTGTTTACCCGTCAAAGAAGCCATTTGTGATAGCGGTGAGAATCATTCTCAAATGGGCCAGCCGTTTGACAAGAAGCAAAACAACGAGAAGTCACAATCAGACTCAGGTGCATGGCAGCAATCCCATGGCCAACCAATTGCTGGCATTGCCCCCAGCTCTCAGAGAACAGACAATGCAAGATGAACAGGCCACCTGGGTTTTGGCGATCTCGAAGGTGCGGTATCTCCTTTTGGGGGGCCCAGTGGCAGGTGCCCTGGGATCCCCACCATCCTGCGAATTAATATCCATTCAGCCGAGGCAGGGCATGACCGTAAAGGCATCTGTTGACACCCTACTCAAGTTGCAACCTCTTGTGCTGGAACCGTTTTGGCTCGTTAGCAATCGCATGGGTGTGTCCATTTGCTCGTGTTATGGTGTGCGGGGTCCCGTGCCTTATGCACCAAGCATGATAAAACCTGACCGCAGAGACTTGCTGAAAATCCTCTCTACACCAGCCCCTCTATCTGCATTGAATTAGTCATACCATTGCAAGCAGAATTTTTCATCTGACACGAGGTGGTGGAATGCAAAGAGAAATCAGGAAATCTCACAATGAATATAACAAGACGCAATACGTTCCAGTCTACATAGATAGATGACGGGGTCAGCTGTTCGTTGCTAATTGCTCCAACTCCAATGAGGGGCATGGGTGCTTGACAGGGAAATTTCACCACATGTCAACTCCAGTATTAAAAACTTTATATGTTGGAAAGTATGCCTGTCATAGATAGGCTTGGAAGATTTAGGGGGCCCAGGCAGCTGGTTTGATAAGTAAATATTATGCTGTCGTAGTGCGGAACGACACGAAGAGAAAACAATACGGCACAACTCCAGCCTCCAAGGGCTCAGGGATATGCCCTAGGCATCTCCAGCTCTTCTCTCCGGCAATTCTTTCCCCTCCCCCCCCCCTCCTCTCCATGTATCAGCTATGTTGAAAGGCACGTCCAAAGGGAGTACCATCACTGGCAGCGTGGACGATCCGTGGAATGGTCCTTGCAACCTGAGCTCCATGGAGTTGATCACAGGCGGCTGCGGCAACGACAGCGAAGTTGTGTTTTCCATTTCTGGGACGTGATAGCAAGGAATCTGATACGGCAAGCATGGCTGACACATGCATCCTGACGGGGCAGTAAGTAACGAAAGCAGAACAGGCACCTCAAGATAAGACAAACTGCCAGAGAACTACAAATCAACCACTCTCATGTCATCATTTGGCTTTCTTTTCGTAAAATCCACTAGGGTTTGGTGGTGGGCAGGGAGATGGACAAGCTTCAGCCAAGCTTACGGCATTGATGAAGCTTACCGCAAATTCTCGCCTCATCCTGGAGAGCGGAGAAGGCGTGCTGACCATGGATGAAACATCGGGACTTCGTAGCTGCAATGCATACCCATCCTTGAGCCTGGAATCCAATCTGTGTCATTTGGCCCTGTTTCTGATTAATGGCAGCAATAAAAGTCATGCGTCTTCCATGAAACATGGGGACAAGGGCCATTTGCCCTTCTCCTCTCTGTCAGTGGTGAACGCTCATTGCACCGCTGAAAACGGTGATCTGCCATTATGAGGCATATTTCTGTGTTCAGCTTGACATGACTTGTGAGATGGACCTCACAAGGGCCTACAGCAAAGAATAGAGATGGTTCTGATCCACGTTCTACGATACTTGCTTGAATCAATGCTGGGGAGGAGTGCGCACCTCCGGACTTTGCAGGCTGCTTGTGAAGGGGCCCAGGAGTGCGGGGGGCCTCCTGAAGGGACTAACCAGCAGGGTACTTGGCCTGGGAGGACTGTCCCTGCACCTGGTGGGAGTCATGTGCCTTGTGATCTTGCTGCCTCTGACGGATTGCGCCTCGGGTGTAGGGTCCTCCTGTGCCAGTGCTTCGCTGCCAGTTTGTGCTGAGCACCTGGGCTCAGCATCTTGGCCTGCAGCCTGTCTTGGGGGCCCTGGCTCTGCTGTTGCATGTCCATCGGAGATTGACTGGTCCTGGCCCGCTTCCTCAGGCTTGAGGCCTGATTGAGACTTTTCGGTGGGCTCCATCTTATTCACTATGACATCGAGGGAGGTTCAGGATCGGCCGGATAGCCTGTTCAGGAGTCGCGCGAGCCTTATAACATTAGAGATGCACGTTAGCTTCCACTGAGGGCCCAAAATCGTGGTTTATACTTTAATATGGCGTTTAGGTGAGCCAGTGTGACTCGCAAAGATGCTGGGCGATCTGCGCGCTTTGGCTACACAAAGAAAGGAAATTGCGGTGTGATTTGGATGCTGCGTTGTCAATGATTGCACGCTTAGTTCAGTTCCATGGAAAGAGTTCAACCTCACAACCCCTCCACAGGCAAGGGGGGTCGTACATCCCCAAACAGCTTACATTCATTTCGGTACATAAAGGGAGAATTGAAGCATAATGGCGCTACATTCCTATGATCTTGAGAATGTGGAGCAAAAATCTGCTGTCGAAGCGTTGCATGGCATGAGCTGGACTTCAAGCTGGCAGCAGTGGAGGACATGAGGAAGTCTCGCTTTGAGTCAGAGGTCGCAAGGGACCGTCATGAGGATGGCAACAGAAATCCGAGGTGAACTTTATTCTGCATGGCACACAGTGTTTGCCATCTCGATATGAAATGCTTCTCAGAGGACAGGATGGGCTTTATGAAATACACTGCAGCGCCGTAGAAGCATTCATCCTGTCTCAACACCGATCAAGGTACAGTGTCAAGCCTTGGCTCACCCCTCTCGCCGATTCTACCTCCCAGGCTATGCTCGCAGCCGGTTCATTCGCATCCACTGTGTCATCCCCCCAACCTGCATATTGCTGCTCAGTCCAGGCTAAGATGGGGAGGGACGCGAAAGAATTCCCTCTACCCCCCCTCCTTCCCCCCAAAACTCACACCAGCACCCACCACCCCCTCAAAGCAATCTACTAGCCGAAAACCCCTCCCCATGATATCCACCCTGCACAAACTTAATTACCTCCCTCCAACAGGGACATGTCTGGGGAGGCCAGCACCAGCGGCAGGGCCTTCGAGGCTGCTGCCACCCAGAGGCCCCCCATCAGGGGGGGTGCCCCGCAGCAGCGCCGGCAGGGCCTGGGGGGGTGGGCAGCCAGGCAGCTGAGCCTGCGAACCTCCGGCAGCCTCAGCAGCCAGACGTCCCTGGATCCCAGCCCCAGGAACGGGCGGCATCCCCCCAGGCTCAGCCTCGAACGCAGGTGAGGATCATGCAGCGACTCTTTTTTGCAAGGTTCAAGCAGGGCTGTGTTTGGGCCCTTGTGTCAGGGCTTAGGCGGACTT
The DNA here is from genome assembly GCA_004335615.1 of Chloroidium sp. JM. NCBI lineage: Eukaryota > Viridiplantae > Chlorophyta > Trebouxiophyceae > Watanabeales > Watanabeaceae > Chloroidium > Chloroidium sp. JM. Next base: position 232,672 of record QAXI01000445.1, on the reverse strand, counting down.
GATGCAAGCGCAGAGGTGCATAATACCAAGTGTTCGATCTTCACTATCCGACCCAAATGTCATGCGTCGGCATCTCCGGGCGCGATGTCCAGGTCAACTGTAAGGAATTGGAGCTACACTTGGGTGTAGTTTGTACGACAGGGTAGAAAGGGTTTCCTGCTGAGGAGCCTATGAAGATGGTCGTACTGACCAGAAAACATAAGGTATGCTGAGTGCGAAGCTGAATTGCAGGCTTGCTGAGCGGGATGGTTCTTTGGATTTGCGGAGCAAGGGGGACCAAGACTCGCTGTTTGACATTCTGAAGCAGCGTACAGAGAGCCTGGAACTGTCCTCCCAGGTGCTTTGACTTTTGACACTGGAAGGAAGTTTGTACAGCCATGACTCCTGTTCCTGCCATCTGCCCACACTTTCCTCGCCGAGCTTGTGCTTAAGGCAAGTTGCATGCGCAGGGACTCTCCTCCCTCTTAAACGCCCCCACCCCTGTGAGCAGCACTGCTCCGGGCGCTGCTTGGTCTTGGCCGTTTGGAGCTGGTTTCCCCCCCCCCCCTCCTCATTTCCCATCCCCTGTGATATCTGGGATTGTTCCTGATTGCTTCAAAAGTTAGTGCCTGCATAAGAGCCCATTTGTGTTGCGTCAATGGTATCTGAATGAGGAGCTCATCTTTTGAAAGGTAATGGGTGGAAGGAGGGTTGTTTAATTGCACCCTCTTGAGGATCTTTTATCCTTGTCGGTTGCAGCTCAGTGATGTGTGGTTCTTAAAGTCAGACATAGAGTTGCCTTTGCTCGTTCAGCAGCAGTATTTCCCATAGGAATCCAGCCCGACTTCTGCTGATTCATTGCCTCATCTGATGTGGCCTGGTCTGCAGGCGCTGACCTTCCCCTCAGAGTACCCCCGGCAGACCCCTCCCTCCTTCCGCCTATCAGCATAGCAGACTTCCAGCCCTACCTTCAAAGCTGCGGCTCTCGGCTGGCCAGGTGTCCACTTCTTGTCCTTTCAGAGGAGCAAGGTGTATCAAATGTTAGGATTTGGGAGGTGCTTGGGGGTGGGTGAGATGAAGGGAGTATGGGATGTCACACTTGGGTTGAGGGAGAATTGTCAAAGCAGCGTAAGCACATCAGCACGCATTTAATGTGTTCCCTCTGCAATTTCATGACAAAGTGGAATGAAGCCAAAAGGTTGAGTTCTGCTACCTGTTCCCGTGTTTAATCTTTGGACTTGCATTGTGAACGAACAGGAAGGGCAGATTTGTCTCTTTGCTCCAGGATTCTTAAAGCAGTGGGTGTAGCTGAGCTGTATGTTTGCAATTTCCGGGTACCGCATTGGCCACAGACTGCACTGCCCGTCTTGCACACTTATCTCATCGCCTATTCCCTGCGTCTGCTGCTGCAGATTTGAGGCGCTGCAAGCCGCCAAAGCCGCGGAGCCCAGTACCGAGGGGGCCAGGGAATTCACGCCCGGGGATGGGCTGGTGGAGGCCATGAAGAGTGTGCCAGCTATGTTCTTCAAAGACGACTTTTCCCTGGCCAGGTACACCTCCAGACCCTCCTTTTCTGTTGTCTTGACATATTTTTGCCTGCCAGCGGATCTGAACTTCATTTCTTAGGAGACGATTCATTGTGCGAGCCTGTTTGTCAAGGTATATTGTAGTCTGACATTGGCGTGCATTCCCACCCACTCCGGACTCAGCTAGCCGAGGATTGGTTGGGTTCCATATATGGCTCCTATGTGGACAGGCGGGACACGTGGCAGGAAGTGTTGAGCACAGAGGACGAGGAGCAGAGGCTGGCTCGCCTGGAGGGCTACAACCTCTACGTAGACACTGTGGAGGCGCAGCTGGCCCATGAGATAGCAGCCCTGCAGGAGCATTCCACCGAGTTCTTCCAGGCTTCCTCCTTCCTGCAGGTTGGAATCTCCCCCGATTCTCCTCATCCCCCAATGCTCAAGCGATAATTCCACCAGGTCTGCAAATTTCCATGTGCATCCATGTCCATGTTCATGGGGAACAGAATCGCTGTCTTTGTGACAGATACGATGGCCGATTGTGCCAGAAGTAGGCATACATGGAGGGATTGTATGCATGGACATGACCGTCTTGAAAGCTCCGGCTGTGAGGCTCCTGCCTTCCAAGTCCACCCAGCTTGCCATGCTGAAATGTTCCTGCAAGGCCCGAATGCTGCACGTTTGACAGGACCTGAGGGCCAGCCTCAACCGGGCCTACTCTCAAGTGGCCAGCATGAGGCGGGGGCTGGGGACGCTGCGGGCAGACCTGCAGGCCGGGGCCGAAGACGTGACCAGCTTCAAGCGCCGCAAAGCCAACCTTGAGGCAGTCATGGCGAAGCTGAAGGTGGGTGAGGGCCTGGTTGCTTGGGCCAGAACCCTTCTTGGAAAGCGCAGCCTTGGCCCTACCTTCGGGCCTCTCGGGTGTCGTACCATTCGGAGAACAAAGTGTCGGGGAGGAAGCGAGGAAAGCCTGTTGAGGGACAGGGTCCATGCTTTGCGGATCGGCCAAGGCAGAGGCCCAGGAAGAGGAGGGCTGCACGCTGAGCATTTCTTGGTGATGGCCAGCAGAACATACACTGTTGCTCTGTGTATCTAGGTAATAGAAATGGGGGGCCTTGCATACGTCCAGATCATGTCCACAACTTGCAAACAGCTGTGCGATCATGTTACACACTCTTCCATATAGCCGTTAGAGTTGCTTCTTTGCCGCCCTCTGCCTTTCAAAAACTGAGAGACACGCATTGCACACAGGTCCATTGATGTGGAGAAGGACGAACATCCAGAAGGGGATGTCCCTGGTGCAGATTGGAGAAAGCAGGCGGGAAACCCAGTCTTTTCCTGACACTCCTAGCAATGTTCGGTATGTTCGTACTGAGTCATTCCTGCAGGTGGTGGAGGAGGTGGCTTCCGCCCAGAACACCATCGAGCTGCTGCTGCCCCAGGGGGACTTTGCCGACGCCCTGGACGTGCTGGACGACCTCCGGAACAGCCTGTCCACGCAGCACACCGCCGGCCTCCACGCGTTTCACCACCTGCCCTCCCAGCTGGCAGACATCGCCGAGGTGACTTGACTGGCGGAGCCTCTGGCGTATGACTCATCATAAAGAGGGTTGCGGTGAACGGGGGGATCCATGGCGCAATTGTCGGACTGGCATGTGTACTGCTGCACATGAACGACAAGCGAAAATCGTTAACATTGCTGCCAGTGCGTTTTTTGATGAGATTGGCTGGAATATGTGGCTTTTGGGCAAGGTCAAATGGAAGGAGCCCCTCCTCCCAATCCTTCGCCACGAGAATCTTCAGAGGCTCCAGATGGAACCGTGGGAAATTGCGTCATGGATCCAGTGCTGCCCCTCTCAATCCAGTCCCTGAACTCAAACATCAGAACAAACACGTTTCAGTGCATGTCTTGGGGCTCAGCTGGGAATTGATCAGGTGCCTGTGCAGCCATCTGGCTGAGCAGTGATCCTCGCATGCAGGCTATCGACACCCTGTTGTCTGCCGAGTTCATCCGTGCCACCCAGTTCCAGCACCTGGACGCCACTGCAGCCCAGATCATCTCCGCCTGCCTGTCAGACGTGGGGTCGCCCAATCCACCATTGATAGGAACAGACAAGGTAGCCACAACCTTCAAATTCTTTTATTGTTTGCATGTGAATAGCAGTTACGATGCTCCAGCAGAGCCTCCATCCACTACAGACAGCTCCAGGTTGATTTCTGGCAAACTGGCTTCGTCGGAACAGAGATGCCGGAATATACCCGTGCCAATGGCACTTGGTTGAGGGCTGCACTTGATGAAAAGGTGTGCGCGGACATGGGGCAGTGTTCTGCTCTTCTCAGAGCCAGCAGGATCATACCCCGCGCAAAACCCCACTTTGCATCCGACGCACAGGAGGACAGCCTCGAGGACGATCTCACGCCCCTGGTGCTGGGTCTGAAGCGCACGGGGCACCTGGGCGGCAGCATCCGCATCATGCGAACCTCTGCGGCGGAGGAGGTCAAATCCGCGATCAGGTGATTTTGACCTGCGTTGCTCGGGTCAAGAGGGCTGCAGTATGTTGGATCCTTGTGGAGTGCGCATCTGTTCCTCCACGTTCAAGGCCGTCTCTCGGACTATGCTTGCTGGCTGTGAAGCATCTCCAAGCGCTGATTGGGGAAGCTCCATACTGGTGGGGGGTCCGGAGTCTTTCAGTGCATGGTCTCCTTTCCCATAGTGTTGCAGAGTGGATCGGAACCTTATTTTTAAATAAACTCGCAATCTCACCTCGACGACTCTGCTCATCTAGGCGTCAGGCTAGATTGGAGCATAATTCGCCACTGTGATCCCCTTGAGGGTCACATCCTACGGCTTGCCGCGCAGGGAGGTGGTGGAGGCAGCGCTGGTCAACTTCCCCGCGGCTTCAGGGGTTGCGGGCACCACCGAGAAGCTGCAGGCGTTGTGGCCGGAGCAGTTCCTGGCGGTGCTGGGTTGCGTGCGCGGGACGGCCCTTGCCAGCCTGGCGCATGTGCGGAGGGTGCAGGGCGCTGTGGAGGGCATCCTCAAGGCTGCGAAGTCCCCCAGGGGGCTGCTGGCACAGGTACTATGCCTTTCATAAGGCGCATCAATCAAGAAATTTCGGCTGTCTTCTTTGCAGGCATATGTAAAGGGGGTATAGGGGG
>QAXI01000445.1:204016-219014 GCA_004335615.1 Chloroidium sp. JM | reverse complement strand
GGGGGGCACCTTGATGGATACGGCCTTCTTCCTCCAGCGGCCGCGGTACACCAGGGCGTGCCCGTTCTGGGAGCAGAGCACGCCCATGGTCACGTCCTTCATGCCCTCGCTCACGGGCTGCTTGGAGGTGACGGGGAAGTTCATGGCGTACTCCTTGCTGTAGAAGGTCTGCTGCCTGGGCACCCGCGTGCTCTGTGGTGCAGGAGCATCTCAGCCTCGATCATTTGTGGCTGGGATACAGGAGGACAGGCACACAAGGGATGAGAGCGTTCCCTGGGGCGCATCGGGCGGTCGCTTGATGTCAATCCGCCGGAAGAAGAGGAGTAGACTCCGATACTTGCTTGTCCCGATGTCCACAGACCAGGATTATGCAATGCAGCTGAGGCCGTGAGAGGAGATGAAAGGAGGCGGGCACAGATTCATTCCAGACTAAACCGACTGCACTGCCGTGGACGGTAGGAGTTTGACTCTGAGGGGTCACTCCCCCAAGCACCACCGCAACGGTCATTTGTGGAACGGAGATGGGAATTGCCTTGGACTTGGGGGCAGAGTCGCCGTCAGACTTCTCCACGGTCGCGAAGTAGTAGCTGGCGATGCTGCCGCTGTCCCCGTTCTCCACGTCGTCCACGACGTTGGGCACGCAGATCTTGCCGGCATGCGGACCCAGGTTCTGCTTGGTGGCCGGCCTGCATTGGTCACATGTTATTCACCCTCTGCTTGGGGATCTCTTGGGGAGGAGGGAGAAGAGGGGACCGGCTCAGGAAATATGCTTGGCAAGGTGTCCCCTGACCCACACTAGACCCAAAGTGCACATGACTGGATGGTCTCTCGTGACATGCTGCTGCAAGCATATCTAAACCACTCAGCATTGCACATGGGATGCTGTGCTACGTTACACGAGTTCTCATTCTTGAGCACGACCCCGTTATTTGGTCCAGAAGGGTGGAATCGCAAAGTCTTTCATCCATGGAATGATTTCTGTATCTCCTTGCCATCAAAGAACGGCAGGAAGTGGATATCGACCTATCTGCAAGTGAGGCATAACTAGTTTTGACAGCCAATGAAGTTACAAACTAACAAGTCTCAGGACACATCATCGTTCCCACAATCCACCTTTTCTCTTGTCAGCACCTGAAGTGGATGTTGAAGGTGCTGTCCCGTGCGGCGGCCGAACCCTCCAGCCCTGCTTCCCGCCTACGCGCTTGCAGCACGAAATCCTTGCCGGCCTGGATGTCGGCATCCAGCTGCTCCAAAACCTTGTTCTGCAGCATCAAGATCGCCATTTACTCTACAGGCACAATTCCTGCCACAAGAAAAGTCGCATCATATCAGCCCCCGGTATCACTGCGCAAGACACCATGCCAACCCCGGCTTTCCTTTTGCTCCCTGCAAGGAGGACCACACACTACTAAGGGGGAAAGGTTGGTGCATCTTGCAAGGAATTGGCTGGCTGTGCTGGAAAATGGGCGGGTCGGGGGAAACCTTGGCCTCGTTGTTGGCGGGGCGGAACAGCTTCCAGAAGGTGTTCTCCACCAGGCTCTCCTCGGGCACGCCGGCCAGCTGGGCGAAGGGCGCGTTGGCGTACAAGATGCTCCACCACCGGGAGTTGGCCAGGTCGCACAGCACAACCGCCTCCGACACGTCCTGGGGCGACCTCAGCATGCGTGCGCTCTGCACATGAAACAGGAATGCTTGGCGCTCGGCTTGCGAGCAACTTCTTTGATGGTCAAATGGTCGACCAAAAGCACAAGTGACTTTCTGATGTTGCCACTGGATGGTCTGCCTTGCAGGGCATTCAGCGGGGCTGTGATGCAGTGCACTGCTGGATGTCCCGTTTCCGATGTTGTGCCGTATTGAGTAGAATGGACCAATGGAGAGGGGTGGGGGTGTACCGGAGAAGTGTAGGTGACTCCAACTACACCAGTACTCAACATCAGGATCCCAAGAATGGGGTATGTATTGCTGAGATTGACACAGCACAGTGTCAATGCCAGTAGCCCTAACATGAATGATTGCCCTCATGTGGGGGGGATCACACCTTGAAGTCCGGGTAGTGCTTGTCTTCCAGCCTGCGGATGGCCAGCTCGGCAAAGTTGTTGAGAACATTGTACTGCTCGGCGGTCATCTTCCGCGGAGCGGTGTCAAGGAGGCACCTGCCGCCATAGTTAGAACTCAGACTAGGGCGCTTGGAGGGGTGCCAGCCTCATTCATGGGTTCCATCCTCAACCACGAAGGAAGCATTCCCCTGCGCCAAACTATGAATGCACCACAGCTTGTGAGCAAGCACATGCTTGACCCAGTGAGATGTGGGAGTTTCAGCACGGGCAAATGATTGGTGTTCACATGTCCCAGAGCCATGCCTCAACAATGCGCATAGTCTCCACGAAGACCACTGAGGTTCATACCCCTCTCTCCACTATACTCAACACAAGCCTATTCTGCCTCAACTCACAATCAAGGGCTTGGACCCCCCTGGACGATCTCTGACGTTCTCAACAACATCCTGCCTATCTTTTTTGGAGTGTACAGTACTCCATGAACAGTGAGGATCAGCTAGCCGGACTGTGAGCCGGAGTCTCAGAATGTACAGGCTTCGCTTTTCTGTGGCCCAAGAACAGAAAGGCAGTTGTGCTTACACAGTCCCGATCACATGCTGGGTAGTGGTAATCAATGGAGCTCCAGCATAGAATCTGAAGTACGGCGCCCCTGCCACGTTCGGATGGTCCACAAACCTGAGAACAAACGTCGCTGTGTGAAAAGGGCTTGGGTCCACAGTCCTTCCTCTCCTTGTGACATGAAGCAGGACAGAGTGCAGCCTTGTGGCATGGAGCAGAACATGATGCTGCAGAGGAAAGAAGGTCAAGGATGTCACCTCTGATCCCTTGTCAGGTCTTCTAGGACCAGTGTCTCCGGGAACTTGGGCACCTGCAACAATCGGTCAAAGCATTTCAGGAGCTTTTGCCACATGCCGGATCTGTCAACAGGACCAAGGGAGGATGCGCAGCAGGCACAGAGACGAATGGAGCGAGTCCCACCGGAAGCACAGGCAAGTGGGGTGCCGATTCGGGGGAGGGGCCAGTGAGGACGCACCAGGGTCCATGCGCAGAAGGCGTTCTTTCTGGAGCACGTGAAGGAGTTTGGGAGGCCGCAGGAGGCGCGCATGGTGAGGCCCTCCTTCTGGATGATGGACACAGCTGCAAACAGGGACAGAGGTGTCAAACGGCGGCATGGATGATGACCAGTGGAGAAGGCCTTGGTGGGAAACGAGCAATGGGATGGCTCCAGCGTACTGGGGAGAAGGCCCCAGGGAACTGTGCTGTGGTCCTCTTGGGAGGAGCCACGAGAAGACGGGAGTGGGGGGAGAGGTCTTCGTTGGAGAATCCATCGCCTGTGTCATGTCATGCAGTCGACCTCAGATCACAATGATGCAGACGCGGAGAGGCAACGCGATGACCCCAGATCCTTACAAATGCCCATCCACTTGCCCCAAGGGTCTTCTGTTTCTCCCCTGGCGTATATGACAATGCACCGTCATGCTTCATTGTTGTGCATTGCTTCACCTGCAATCGGGACCTTGAAGAGGCCACAGATCGTCTTGCACATGCTCTGCAGCATGCGATCCTCGGGTGCTCCATCGCCCAGGCCTCCTTGGGGGAAGATCTGCTGCGACACCTTGATCCTCTCCGCCTCATTGGCTGGGATCGGGGGCAGGGGCCGGTTGCCATCGTCTCCGTCATGGTTGCCCATTCCAGCAGGGCGGGGGTTTCAGGAGCCCCTGAAGTGGGCTTTGACAGTTCCTGATTGTTTGGCCAGGATGAGTTGCGTTGTCCAGGAACTCTAGCCGTCCTCTCCACCTGCAGTGAGTGAAGGGGTCAAGACTGCTAGGTGCGAAGCTGGTTGTGAAAACCATTTTTGTCTCTGATCAAATTTGAGAGTCCGCTGTGCATACTGTGTCAAGCTGCTGTCCGTCGTCGTTCCGCGAATGCATTCACTGCCAAAACAAATCATGCCCGAGAGCTCCAAGCGCTTGCAGGTCATTCGTGCAATGAAATATCTCTGAGCAGCTGACATGCAGGGCACACTCGATGATCGCCAATACAGCAATCTAGCCAATGAAGCCAGTGAAACATGCATCTCTGATTAAGACTTTTGCAAAGTTGCGGGAAGGTACCGGAATACTTTACATCTGAAGACCTTGACGACATGCTGCAAGTATGGGCCTTGGGCAAAGGAGCGTACCTTGAATGCGGAACGGCGCCGACGAGAAACGGGGAAATGCAACGTGGATGTCGAACAAGTGCGTGGACTGATCATGCTTTCCGGTGCTAGTGCCCCCCAACTCACTCTCTCGAGATTATCGGGCTATCTCGTGCCAGAAATTCGACGAACTTGAAGACCATAATGTTCTGGGATGATGCAATCTTATTCGCGAAAGCGAGAAGAGGATCGCATTTCTGCTCTTGACAGCTTGGGCGTACTTGAACCTCCTCCCTTAAGCGGACACCTGCCTTGCTGTCGGAGATGCGGGAGAGGAGAACGCCGTACTGTAGCAGAAGTCTTGAGAAGTATTACAAACGTGTACACTTAATCGATCATCACTGTTTCGGATGAGGAATTCGCACTCTGCCAACCATTACTGACTTGCTCAAGATAAACTGCTGCACCAATCGCCAATCTAGCCTGTCTACTCAGCTAATCTACACTCTCTGCTCTCTGACAATGTCACGCCTCACAGGCTCCCACGCCCCACCACCAAAGCTTCAGTCCTGGTCCTCCTTCTGCGACCTGCTGACCGTCTCCCTCTGCCTGGTCCTGGGCCGCACCCTGCCCGGGGAACCTCCTCTGACTCCGTCCCTGACAAACAGGTCACTGTCCTTCCCCAGGGGCTGCCTGGACTTTGCCCTGCCCAGGCCGGAGCCCTTGGAGGGGGGCCCCTCCTTGTAGCTTGGAGGGCTGGGGGGGAAGTCCAGGTTGTAGTGGCCCCCGCGGGACTCCTTGCGGCGCAGGGCGGCCCCAGTGATCTGGGTCCCCACCGTCGCCAGGTTCTGCAGCTCGATCAGCTCGGTGGTCTTGCCGTAGCTCTGTAGCAGGGCCTGCGCAAAGTGGGAATGTTCAGACAACCCACTGATGCAATTGGACCCCCATTGAGACGCCAGAAAGCCTTGCAAGCGATTTCTGTCCACAGGACTGATGGGACAGCTGACTCACAATTCAAGCGCTGATTGCCACAAAAAGAAAGCCAGGAACGAGCCATGCAGCTGTGCCAGGATTCAAACTCGGCACAGCTCTCAACAGTACCTCTTTCTCCTCATACCTTATTGACCATAAGGTCAGCATAATTCTGCTACACCACACCAGCCACATGCTCAACCGGCAACGTTTTCCCGAGGGGCAGTACCTGGGAGTCAAGGCTCATGGTGTGCAGGCTCTCCAGGGCGGCCGCCATGTCTTTGGTGCGCCTGCGGATGCCCACGTTGCTCCACATCACCTGCTGCAGGTCTTGCCTCTTGGAGTCGACCCACTCCTTGGTGGCGTCCCTCAGGCCACCCGCTGCCTTGTTGCCTGCAGAGCAGAGACAATGGGTCACTTTCAACATCCTCGCTCTGTATGTGACCTGGTGAGGAGAAAGAGGCTATGCTCCAGTGAATGGAACAGCTCTACAGTGCGCAGCATCTTTCCAAAAAAGTCGCGAGAAGCTCTGCATAGAAAAATGTCAATCTTATCAAGCGCAAATTTCACGACCGACTGTGCACCTCCCTATGGACCTTGAATCCTCACACAGAAGAGTATAATAGACGCTCCAAGCGGTGTCCCATAGCCTCGAGAACACTACAGCGGGATTTCGTGCAATTAATTTCCAAGTCAGTAAAGACGGAGGTATGGCAGAGCTACCCATGAACAAGAACCGTACAAAACGAGAAGTCTATAGGTATTACCTTGGGAGTCGGCATGGACAGATGCGTGGTGCAGCTGCCTGCCAGCCCTGCCAAGCGCCAGGTTGGCATGCGCTATGGTGGGGGCCACGGCCCGATTCGCAAACACCAGGCCCTCCAGCAGGCTGTTGGAGGCCAGGCGATTGGCACCGTGCAGGCCCGTGTGGGCCACCTCCCCAGCCGCAAAGAGACCCGCCACACTGGTCTCACCATCCAAGCCGGTCTGTTGAAAACACAGACATCAGTGGCCATAAAGGTGGTGGCAAAGGAGCTGCTTATGGTTCAGGAAATGCAGCCAGAAAGTGAGCAGGGGTAAAGGAAATCGCAACAAAGAAATTTGGAGAGCAGCTCTGGGGCTATGCGAAATTCCAAGTATTGTCTGGACCCCTCTTCCCTGTGGAAACTACAGCATCAACAACCCTTCAGCAAAACAAATCAACCAAGACCAATGATGCAGGGAACACCTGTAAGCGCCGGCTGTGAAGGTGTATTTTGACAATTTGATCTTCCATCCCTTACCATTGCGTCTTGACAAATGCATGGACCGTCAACCCTCAGCAGATCATCCCCAGGGGCGCACCTTGACTCCACCGCACATGAAGTGGGCTGCAGGCGCCACGGGGATGGGGTCCCTGGTGATGTCTATGCCCTGCCCCAGGCACTGGGCCGCGATGTTGGGGAAGTGGGTCAGCACATGGTCGCGCTGGCAGTGGCTGATGTCCAGGTAGACGTGTGGGGAGCCAGACCTGCGTTGGTGACACCCATTGATACTTCGCGGATCTGTACTTCTTCTTTGTGCATGATGTAGAGCCCTTGTACACTTGGCTTATCCTCTTCTTGGCTTACTCTAAATACTATGGGAAGAGCATCGACCTGTTCTGTCTTTTCAAAACCCACATATTTTATATTTGCTGTGGCATTCATAGCCACATACTTGTGAGTAGGCTCAATATGTAACGGTTTATATTGTACCTGAGCATCTGGTCTTGGATGGCACGGGCAACTATGTCGCGTGGTGCAAGCTCCAGGCGGGGATCGTACTCATCCATGAACCTACACATGCAACACTTTTTGGGGCAGACACTTGGGTCACGCCGGGAATCTCGACCACCCGGAAACGCTTCCATTCATAGATGTGGACTCAGACTGGTCACCTTCTACTGGCTTTTTCGTGGGAGCATGCCCCGAGGGTATCTTATGAATAATCCAAAAGAAGGTCTGGGTGCACGCCCCTGAAATCGTGCTTTCGCCCATGCTACTACAAGGTGTTGGTGAGCCCCCCTGTGGCGGGTGTGTGTGGTGGTGGGGGGGGGGGGACAAGACTACTGAATGTCCTTCCGAAGGACCAATGCCAAGAGTAAATCCTCCAGGCGTGATCCAACTGATAAGTTGTGCTGTCGCCTCCATCCAAAGCTGCCTAGACTACCCGTGAGTCTTGCCAGTTCTTAAAAAGGCTTGCCTTGGCCCCCAGATCCCCTCGCCCAGGTCAACTCGATCCTTTGCCAGTACCCTACTCTTCTAAAAAGACTCTCTAACAAGTTCTCAATTTGCACACCCCTTCTTCCTCTTCTCAACTTGACCACACTCTGTGCTATCCAGATATTTCATCAAAAGAAGCGTTGCACTTGTGCTTGGACAGAACAATCATCATTGAGCAAGCTGCAACGCACCTCTGCCCCGAGCTGTTCAGCAGGTAGCCTCCCTCGCCACGGACAGCCTCTGAGATGAGGAAAGTGCGTCCAGAGGCAGCAGGCTTGCCCGAGTAGAAGCCCGTGGGGTGGAACTGCACGAACTCCATGCCACCCATCTCTGCGCCCGCCCGCCCCGCCATGGCCATGCCGTCGCCCGTCGCCACGCCCGGGTTGGTGGTGATGGGGTACACCTGCAGCAGTAGACCATTCAGATACAGACTTGATAAGCAATGCAGTGTGGTACAGTGTGGTCTGGTTGGAGGCTCTCCACATACAGGGGTGCAGCACTCCTTCGTATTGTATTTATGGCACTTTTGGCAACATCTACGGCATCACTTCCATTGCATTGGTTGTGCAGCGGAGAATCAGCCAGAGGCTTGAACTTCAATCGTTGAGCCAGCTGTGTCTCATCTTTCTGTGCATTGCAAATGCCTATCTTGTCCCAATTCCCCCAACCCCAATACCATCCCCACCCCCTACCTTCCCCAAAAAGAGACAAAGCTGACCTGGCCTGCGCCACCGGTGGCCAGCATCGTCACAGGCGCGACAAAGCGGGTCAGCGTTTGGTGCCTCTGGTCCAGGATGTCCGCTCCCAGGCAATGCTGAACGCCATCCACCTGCAAAAGCAATTATGTCAGACTTCCATCAGCTTATGAACTCATCTTTACATGGAACTAGCATCTGTTTAAAAACAAATCCCAATGCACTCCTGCGTGAGGGATGGATACAGTGTAGCATGTGATTGCACGGGACAGTGATCTGCCCCACTGACAAAATTGCCTCAGATGTGGGAAAGAGTACCACTATAAATCCAGCTTTATGCAAGCCAAACGGTGTCCACCCCTTCATGTCGTCCAAATAGCCCCCAAGCAGTAGCACAATGTCTATGGTTCTGACATTCTTGAAGCTCGTACCGACCTATCATCGTCTCAAGCACATGTGTGGATGTTACCTCGTCCAGGATGAGGTCTGCAGCCAGATGGTGCTCAAAGAAGGTAATGTTGGCGTGGCTCACAGCCATGGCCATCAGCGCCCTCTCAATCTCCTGCCCTGCAAGCCGAGGCGGTCCCCTCACTCGCATATTAATAATCATCGATTGGCAATCCTTGCTCACCCTCTGTCTCCTCCAGACCTCCATTTCAGCCACCTCAGTCCCTCCACACATCCCACCATACCCCAATTGCATGCTAGAAACAGCCCAAACGCCATGATTTTACCTCCGGAGCGCCCACAACATCACTGTACTGGCCATTCCCATTGGCTACTCCCTGAGATCACTCACCTGTCGCATCCTCTGCGTGCACCACCCTGCGCGTGCTGTGCCCCCCCTCCCTGGTCAGGTGAAGTGCTCCACTGCGGCTGCGCGTGAAGTTTGCACCCAGCTCCGCCAGGGCCAGGACTTGGCCGGGGCCCTCCTTGCACACCACCTCCACAGCCCTGCAAGTCCGAATTCCTTGATTGCCCTGGCCCAGTCCTGAGCAAGGGTGGATACCTTGATGGTGATCTTCTCATCCTGGAAATCAGTGCTGTTAACTCTTCGGTGTGAGACACGGCATATTGACATGGCTCGCTGATGAGGCAGACCGAACCCTTCACGATGCGGGTGGTGCCTGCTAGCTGCTTATGTTGCATCCGCCCAAGTAAGGCAGCACACATGCAGTGCATTTCAGAGATCTTGCAGAGGATGAAAGAACGGGTGCAGGGCTCACTCTCTGATGTTCAGAAAGTCTCCGGCCACCATGGTGTCGTGCACGTGGGCCTCCACGCTGTCCAGCTCCGCCAGGACGGCGGAAACGCCCCCCTGCGCGTACTTGGTGCAACCCTCGCTGGCATCCTCCTTGGTGACCTGGAAGTGGTGACTTATTCAGAATTTCCCTGAAAGATGATCCACTTGGTGAATCGAGTAGACAGCCACAAGACAACCAATGCTGCCATTGTGAGGGCTGTGGCATTCAGGAGGAAGAGAAACTCACGATGGCTACTGAGCCATGCTCAGCCACTTTGAGGGCGTATGAGAGGCCTGCGATGCCGCTGCCCAGCACCAGGAAGTCGAAGCTGCGTGCCGCTGGCACAGAAGGGGATGGGTCTGCTGTCGCAGCGGCTGTCCTGTCGTTTGCCAGAACCAGCCTGAGCCTCCTGTGCCTGGCGTGAGGAGAAGGCAAAGCTGCGCTGAGGCCGGCCCTCCATTGAGGCTGACATCTTGCCCCGTTGCCCTGCCGAGAGGCTGAGAGTGGGGCTGCCCGGGTGGAAAGGGCGACTGTGTGGACTGAAGCCATGAGATCTGAAGTTTGGGGCCGTGTACCTATAACGTCGCGAATCGGATGGGATACTTCTTGTTAAACACCCAGCTACGCTTCCCGTTACTCCGGCAAGAGCTCTGCACAGACAAGGAAACATCGTGTTCAGTATGTGACAGACACGGCGAGTTGCAGCAACTTCCTCCCGTAGAGTTGCTTTCGATGGTGTAAATATTCAGCAACTCACCCGCATCGCTGTCTTAACAAATGGTCTTCATATCAGAAATCGAGTTTTGTCGGCGAATCCCAAAGACGATTGCTAAAAAGACTGCCGGACTGTGATACGAAGGCGGTGATTTATTGTTTAGTGGAGCTTTCGGAGGATTGGTACGTGTTAGCGTCATTACGCAAGCCTTCGCACAGAAGCCTCGAGGGAACTTCCCACTCATGACTCATGAAATGGTCCCTCCACATTTGATGGATGGTAGCCATCTGAAGATCTTTTTCTCTAGCAGAATAGCCTCATGACCGCGAAGCCAGCAACACAGCACTTCTGACATAATGCGAAATAAAGAGACGCGGTTAAACAGCTTTTCCCGAGCACCTTTGCCAGTATCTGGGTGTCCTTGAGAAGGCAAGGCTTGCATATCAACAGCACTCGTGGAGGCCTCACAAACACAAGGGAGGAAAGGATGTTTGATTACTCAAGTATGGACCTAACTTTGGCTGCTCATTATCTCTATCCAGGATCTCCTGGCGGGCAGCAGGATGTGCGCTAGGCATGGCACAAAGGAGGCCTATACACGGCCTCCAGAGAGACGCCTGGGCTGAATTCAGGGGCAGTGTGCAGCCTTTCTAGCACAACCAGCTCTTGGTACACCTGCGAGATATCACAGCAGCATCAATTTGCACGCCAAACCTCTACAAAGTCCTTCAGGAAATCCCTTGTGACTGCTGACCGCTGTAAGATTGGGAATTGGGGTCAGAGTCTGTATTGCCATGCCGTCTAATTGGGAAGCCTGTATCAACGCAATTTCCCCCTGTGCCCAATCCAACGGTCTTGAGGTGAGCTACAGTTGTGATCACCACTGCCAGCCAGTCCCTGGACGCCCTGGCCGCCCAGTTCTGAAATCTGGGGAGACCTTGGGGGAGACTCAGGGGAGGAGGGCACTGAAGTGCTTGAGGGGTCAGGTTGAAACTGGGTGGTTGGGCCGTCAGCGATTGGCCGACGGTGGTAATCGTACGGCCAAGTAGGAAATTTCGCACGCACAGCATGAACCCACTGCCTTTGGAAATGAGTGCTGTACCAGGACCTGCCGATGCAGCAGCTGTCTCAATGCCCAAAGGCGATTTTACCCGCCCCTACGCATTTAGCTCACAGGCTGAGAAAGCATGATTGAGGACGTCTTTAATCCCCGTAATGTTCCAAGACTCAACTTCAGTGAGTATAATACCTGGCAGAGAGCAGCTTGGTCCAGCAGCAGTGACCCACAGTGAGACAGCACCATCTGCATGTCCTTCTCTATGCTGGGAAAGCGCCCACACTTCACCCTCTGTAGAAAGTCGCTCACCTGCACTTAAATGGCTGTCAATTGCATCGGATACCCAGGCAATGGAGTGTGATATCAATAAGCACACTTTCTAGTATAATGCATGCACTGCCACAAGCACGTCCCCCCACATGCCACCGCCGAAGGGGGTCTATGTACTTGCTGGAAGGAAGGCAGTCTGGACCCTTCCAGCATCTATGCCACTATAGCATAAATGCCATTCATGCATTTTCCCCACAAGTCAAGAGATGTGCGTGAATGTGTCATACCAGGAGCTCGCAGTAGTGGACCCTCTGGAAGTGGGGATTCTCCACCGAGGAGCCGCCCCCCCATTCGATCTTCCAAGGCGCCCTCTCCACATACTTGCCCAGACCCTCCCGCAGCTTGAACCGTATCTGCAGCAGTAGAGAGTAGGAAAGACAGTTTGCTGTAAAAATCTGACGGACCGCTTGACAGCTGTGTTGGCTTGAAGAAAACCTTAGGGCGATGCAATCGCAAAGCACCCTGGCCCTGATCTGTGGGCTCCAATCCATGAATAGCAGCAGAATATTTGCCACCAGCGCCAGCAGCAGTCCTTGCACTTCACATGTCCTGCTGCTGGAAGTGGCTGGGTTAATCAACTTGTGAGGGTTCCGTCGCAGGTTTATGATGCCAAGTTCGTACCTCCGGCCCATCTCTCTTGACAATCAAGGTCACTTTGTCCCCCACCCTCACTTCCAGGCAGCAGTCCAGATGCTGCAGGGCATGGCCATACGATTCCGCCCTTCCAGACTGCATGGGCTCCTGGTTGGTTACCTTGCAAAGCACCCCCCATGTCAGCAGCGAAGATCAACTGAAACGTCACCAACAGTCCAATCGGGATGGAGCTGCTGGGGTTTTTAATAGCTGCATGAGCAGAGCAATCCACGGCAGGTATCAGAGAAACATGTGTAGACGGATCAGCGTGTTGCAGGCTCGTGAATGCCCACTTTGGCAGCCTTGCCTCTACCCTCAGACAGCAAAATAGTTCAGAAGATGATCCTCACCGTCTCAGCAACGATGGTGACTTTCACCCTGTCCTGGCTGCCTATGTCAATCAGCAGTCTGCATGTTGCAGCTTCAGGGCAATCCTGCTCCCCAGGACCCAGTCCCTCTGTTCCAGGAACGTCACCGCGCCCGGGTGCAGAGCCAGATGTTGCCTCCGCCACGCTTCCTCCAATGTCTATGCCGCTTGGTGCTGCATGCAACAATGAGAGCTGTATGGAACCATGGAGGGTGGGACTTGCAGGCTCTGGCTGAGAATTGCAATCGTTTATATCACCTGGCAGTTTTCCTCACTCCCATATCCCAAGGGTTCCTCTACCTCCGCTGATCACCTCAAGAGCCAACACATGCAAGAGGGCAAACCTGAGGTGATGGTGCATACGTCGTCCAGCTGCAGGTCGAACCAGAAGGCTATGGCGTTCAAACAACCCCCGCGCTCAACCTGCAGCTTCAACAGGTTGTCTCGCCCCCTGGGCTTGCTCGCTCCGTCCAGGCAGAAGCCGAAGACCTTGACTGGGGCCGTGAGGCGCACGTGGGGCACCTCCGACAGGCGGCAGTTCTCGTACCCCTTGTCCCACCTGCAGCAGTGCCACGGGCCGGCTGCTTAACTTTTCTTGCTCAGCTTCAGCAAGAAAAGAAGGTCATTGCAGCAAAGCCTGCACGAAAGTGTGGATTCGCCTTGGAAGGTCTGAACTCTACGATCCCTTTCTGGTCCGCATCAGGCCTGCAGGGCCGTCCTGCTGTAGAAAGGGCAGCTCGATCCTTGAAAGGTGGAGACCGCAGAGGGGGGCCATGCCTGTACTTGTCGAGGGATGAGAAATCGAATCCGCCAGGTGCAGGGGTGAGGGTCTGCAGGCCCATGCAGTACAGGGTGGCGGCCTTGGGGATGACGCGGCAGTCTGGCTGGGCCAGCTTGCGCTTGCACATATCCAGCTGGTACAAAAAGTTGTTGCCCACAAAGCCTGCAATCCAACTGCGCATCTCCAGCTGGTACAGGAAGTTGTTTACCAAAGCCTGCAATGCAATGTGGTATCCACCGTGCTGGGAAGGCAAATCACCGGCTTTTTGGCGCACTGTTCCGATTTGGAGGTATGACAAGCAGACGTTCCAGCTGCCGGGGCTACTTCACTGGAAAGCTGGCAGAGCAATGATGGGAATTGTTTCGAGCAGTTGTCCGAGACAGGATGGAGTGACTGCTGTGAGGGGTAGAGGATGCAGTCACCTGCATCAAAGAAGTCAGCCACCACAATGTTTGCCCCCAGCGCCCTCACGTCCCGGCCCCTTTCCAGCAGTGCGATGTCACGGGGGACCACAGAGACACCCTCAGAGACTCCATTCACCGCCACCACCTGCATATCCCCGACATTTGCGCTCGACTGTGTGCAGACCCTCCTGTTGCGGTCACAACACTCTCATCCTCTCCCCATGCAATAAAAGTATGAGCAATGATTGGTGACTGACCGTCTCACGATTCTTGCAAGATGCAAACAAGAAGTGAGGCTGCTGTAGCAGAACCCAGCTCTCCCCAATCTGCTGACGCACCACCAGCATACAGGCTTGCTACCATGATTCTCTGCCCTTCTGGAAGGATGATACAAAAACGAAAGCGAACCCGGCGGGTGAGGGCGGTCATGGGGGTGTGCAGGTCGCATGCCGTCACAGAATCTGCCCCTGCCAGGGCAGCTGCCGTGGCCGTGAACCCCGTGCCGCACCCCAGGTCCAGGACGTGGGCCCCCCGGGACAGCTTCCTGTGCGCCGCCACCCTCCTTTGCACGGCCTCCTTGAAGGCCTGCACACCACAAAAAACCCTCCTATGGCAGGCTACAGAATGGTGTTGTTCGATGACCTGGGGAGTACTGTACCCTGCCAGAAGCCCTCCAACAGGACCCTCAGCATGATTATGAAGCAATCCATGAGTTTGGAACCAAAAATTGGATCCAGAAGGTGCTCATGGCAGAGTTTGGAGCTCTGTACCCAGCACAGACGCCGCACTTTGGATTCTGCATTGTGGGAAACAGTTAGGGCCCCAATTTTCGAGCTGCGAAATAGAATCATAAGAAAGGTGCGCGCAGACGACAGAGGGGTCACACCCAGTGCCTGGGGATGTCCGAAAGGTGGTGCAGGTGGTTAAGGGGGAAGGAGGCGTCCCGCTTGGCCAGGTGCAGGTAGTCCGCCTCGGCGATGTCGAAGCGCATGCCCACTGTGTTGTGGGAAGCCTGCAGGGGGATGACCAGACCCGCGTCCACCGGCAGCTCGCCGGCCAGGTACTGCATGGCCGGTCCGATGCTCCTCAACCCTGTGCAGAATCCCTCTTAAAATTCGGAAAAAAGGTAATGGCTTGAGATCCTGCTCAAATGCTCTGATCACAACGATTATACAGCACGCCAACAGCAATCTATGTTTCCTCTGCATGCCATTCGCGCTGCAAGACTCTGCTCCTTCTCCCTTGCTCAGAGTGGAATGCCAGGTATTTGAGTTCTGCAAGCAATCAGGGGTGCCAAAGCAGGTGATCGCAAGGGTCAAAGGAGGGCAGTTGGGGTGGATAAGATGGGTTGGGTGGGTGA
>QAXI01000445.1:161233-203300 GCA_004335615.1 Chloroidium sp. JM | reverse complement strand
GAGGGGAGGGGGGGGAGATGAGGATTACCGGCAGCCACAGCTTGGGGCCCTGTGGAGAAAGAGATGCCATCGATGAGATGCAGCTCAAACCAGAACAGCACTGCGTTCATACGGCCGCGGGTGTGGAAATGCAAATCAAGGGACTTGTGCTCTGAGTCCTCCGGGGGAGCTCCCAGATCGAAGTGCCACGCCTCCACCAGGTGGCTCAATGCTTTGTACATCCCCTCCTTCAGAGGGACGCCTGCAGGCGTGTCTGGGGTAAGGTAACGTTGCTGCTCCTCCATAGTCTTATGCATATGTGTGTGAATATGTGCACTCTGGTCTGTGCGACGGAATGGCGGCGATGCGGGGCAGCAGTGAAGCTTTTGGATCCACATTCCGATGGTGGTGCCTCCTGTGATTTGGACCCGCGAAAGTTGGGCAGATAGTGTTGAGACTCGCTGTCTTTTTCTAATGCTGTTCCCCGCTCGGCGTAGACTGCTCCTCCACGCTGCCAAATCCAACTTGCATTTCGCAGTGAAGCACACAGGACATTGGTGGCAAGCAGCCGAGCTGCCTGCTCCGCATTCTTTGGTGTTACAAACTCTCTCACCTCCAACTCATGGCTTCTATGTACATCCCTAATTCCAATGACACGCACCTGCCAGGTAGCCCGGGTGCCAGCGGTGCCGGTTGACGGGTGTCATGTCCACCCCGCACACCTCCCCAGTGCGCGCCTCCACGGCCTGCACATGCACTGTGGCGGAGGCCGGCAGCAGCAGCATGTCGTCCGCCATCAGGTGCTGTATGGCATGCCTCATGCAGGGGATCAGCCCGGACGTCAGCAGGCCTGCAAGTGGCACTCTTTCTTTCATCTCGTATCTGAAATGAGGCTGCCCTCCCTAAATTGGTGACAATTACAGCAGGCTTTTCTGTCTTGTAAATGTGTCTGCACATTGCTGACAGGGGGATTGAGGGAACAAACAGCTGCAACCCTGTGACAAGCTTGAGAGCCACGTCGGCCGCAGTCATGAAGTTCACAGCAGATTGTCTTATCAGGGGGGATTCAGGCCTCTTCTCCGGGACCCTGTGCAGGGCGTCTTTCAAGTCAAATTCCTCTCATTGCCTTGAACCTGCCATGCAATCTTTCCCTGGTGCAAGCTCCCGTACCAAATCCAACGTCAAGCTTTGCTTTGCAGCCCAAAAAAACAGGGTTACCTTCATCGAACATGTCACACGCGAGCAGGTTGCAGCAGATGCGCACGTCCTTCCCCATGGCCAGGTCGGTGGGCCGCTTGTACAGCACGTCGAATCGCCGGGGATCAGCGCCGTTCTTGGTGAGGGTCTCCTTGCAGGCCAGCGAGAGGTACAGCCAGCGCTCCACCGCCGTCACGTGGTGTGCCCCGGCCTGCAGGGCTGTCATGGCCAGCAGACCTGCAAAAAAGCAGCTGTCTGGCTGGTTGCAGCATCGTGAAAGCGGAGGAGACTGGCATGGACTATCTTGCTGATGTTGAAACATCGAGAGGCTGTGAAGGGGCGGGGTTTGCTGCAAAGTCCCTCAAAGATGGATCGGATTTGCAATCGTGCAGGGGATGTGTGGATGTGCTTCATGAGTCAGTCAGGGAAAGGAGCAGTGGCCTGAGGTTGGCGATGAGATGGCGATGCCTCATCGAATGCATTCTGAAAGTGGATGAGGGCAAGCACATAAGGCGAAGTGTGGCACCAAATGTGACAAAGCGGTTTATGACGCACCATCCTGGCGCTTCAGTCACAAAAGGGGAAACAATGGCCACGGACGCGCCAACGATGGCCAACCTCTCTCTGACAAGCTATCTGCAGGTCCCATGGGTAGGCAACCTTTCTGACGAATCAATTACATCACAGAGCTGGCTGTCAAGAAACGCTCCAGCTCCCCCCCCTCCCCTCTCCCCGTCGGTGTCCCACATATTTGACTTCCTCTGCCACATTTTGAGGCACAGACAATGGCCATTCTGATTGCCAAACAGGTGGCCTCTACCTGCTCCTGCTCCCAGGTGCAGCATCCTGACGTCCTTGTGCTGGGCCACCAGCCTGGCCACCGCCACCCTCACCGCCTCCTGCCAGGGCCGGCAGCGCACCGAGTCGTGCAGAGCGCGGATCTGGCGCGCCGGCATCTGGACGTCCGTCTTGATGGTCATGTAGTTGTATGTGTCCTTCACCTCGTGCTGGCTCTCTGCCTGCTTGCACGCAAACACGTGTCATCCATGGAAGAGGGAAGGGGGGGCGGAGGGAGGAGAGCACTGTCACAAATTGAGCCGTGCATGCTTTCCAGCACGTCACAAGGCTGCTCAAGACCTGTGGAAATGGTATACAGCAGCTCCGAGGCTTGCAGCTCAAGGAAGTAATGTTGTTGTACAGCTTGTCGACAGCCACAGGGAATTGGAAGATCGGCATATAGAATATGCCGCAAGCCCAGATGACCAAGAATCTGCAGCAGGAGCAGCATGAAGGGCAGGTGGGCACGCCTGGAAGGGGGTGAGCAGTTTGTTTGGCAGGAGCCGGTCGTCCTGCAGGCGGTGAAGAGGGGCAGAGTGCGGGTGGTTGGTGATCCGCTGGGTCGGCTCGGGAGCAGGCAGAGCCCTTCTCTCCAGCCCCTTGCCTGAGCATCAAAGTCAGCTTTCTGTGGGGGATCTATTTGAGATTGGAGACACTTGGAAAGTCTGGGCAGCTCTACATGACCGCCACCATATCCGCACAACTAGTCTGGTCATTGGTGCAGTCACAGCACAGACCATGGGCATAGCGATCAAGATGATGTACAAAGACCGTGACATCCCTATGCAGCAATTTACGAAAGAGGGCATACGCTGGTCCCATCGCACTTTAGAAGACAGCAATATCCGATACTATTTGGAGGTGCTAATCACGTCTTAACATCACCAAGAAGGATATGATTTCATGCCAAGGGGAGCTCACCCTGCAGCAGGTCCGCCAGCACCCCCTGCGTGGCCACCTCCAGCTGGGCTTTGATGGCGGGGTTGAAGGGGTCCATCTCCAGGCCCTGCTCCAAAACCAGGCTGGCCTCCCTGTACCGCTGCATGCCTGGAGCGCAGCTCCAGATTAGTTTTGCTGCGTTCCTCCCGGCTCTGCTGTGCACATGCACTGGTAGGAAGGAAATGTGGCGGCCAATCCAACAACACTCGAGTGATCGAGCGCTGGATGCCATCCTTCTCCCCTGGAACTGGATCTGCCAGTAGTTGCCACAGCAGCACTCAGCTGTGGCGCAGGTGCGCTTCATAATTGCTGCGTGGCTTTGTTCATGAAGTCTGCTGCAGGCTTGAAACAGTGTACACTGAGCGTGTCTGCCCCATCAAGTCGCTCTGTGCTCAGCAGTCTTTTTTGGCATGGGAGATTGGGCTTGAGAGGGCTCTGTTGCTGACAGTCGCACACCAATCAGGACAGTTATCACCGACCAGTTTTCATCAATAGAATTGTCCAATGGGAAGGGACCTACCGTTCAGCGCCGTGCCCTTGCGCAGGAACGTCTTGACGTACCCGGGTATGCTGCGGCGGGTGACCTTCATAGCCATCTCAGCCAGGGCTCGTCCCCTCTCTGCATCCGCCAGGGCCTCCTCCCACATTCCCAGCTGCAGGGAGTACAGAACTGCTAACACAACACATTCTGACCCTCCTGACCCCCGGTCAGGGGCCTTCTGGCAGAGTGAACACCGTTCAAGAGCACTCCTTCCATGCCCTTGCGGCGCCAAGAGTCACTGCAAGATGTTTGGCAAAGCTATTGCTTCAGAAAATGCTCATGTGGGTGTGTGGCATGCTCAAGCACACAGCTTTTGCAGCCAGGATAGTCAGTGTGACACTGAGTCTGCCTGTCATTGGCAAGTATGTGCCATTGTATACCTTAACAGGTTGTTCAGCACCTCATACCGGAATCACTCTCTTCCATACAGGTCATCAGTTCATCAAGCGCTCACTCTTTTCTTCTCAAGTGCTGACCACGCAGGCTGATTATGCAGGTGCCTTACGAGGGACCACAACATATTCACCTGGAGGTAGGCTGAGGCTCGGTTGCTGTGGCAGGTGTAGAGCTCGGCATGGATGACGTTACGTTCCTTCACCTTGCGGAATAGCTTGTTGTAGGCAGCTACTGCTCTCAGGGGGTACCCCGCCTTCTGCAGGTCTGCCGCCTCCTTGTTCAGGACAGAAAGGGGCCTCCTGCAAAGCAGCGTTGCAAATTTGGTGGGAGGGCTTCTCTGTGGGGTTGTCTTATGTCTCGTGGAAGGGCCGAGTAAGTTTGGCTTTTCCTAGGAGCAGGTGATGTCGAGCAAAGAGGTACAGCGTTGGCTGTAGAATGATTCGCTGACCAAGCTCACCAAATAGCAGCTTGACACGCCTTACAGACAATCAAGACACCAGTACCTTGCAAAGTCTGGGTCTTCTTCCAGAGCAGCCTTGGTTGCATCTGCAATATCAGCCAGGCGCTGCAGACAATCAGCATTGTGAGGATTGCACTCCAGCTGTTAGGGGGCATTTCAACATCAGGAGCGGCACTTTTCTAATAGGCATGCAACACCTGATGCACAATTTTTAATCACATACGGTACTGTGTAGCCCTTGGAGATTATTCAACAACCCTAGCAAATGCCGACCTGTTCTCGATCGATGGCTTTGGCTGGCTCTGTGCTGCAGTGAGGTTTCATCTTTCAGGCTTGATCGACCTTGCCAAGTATTGATGTCCTATTGGTGGGTTCTGGCTTCTTAATGCGACGCAAAGCGTGCATGATGGTACATCACGACGAGCAATCGTTCAAGGAGCTTGTAACGCCCCATTTACTTCATTGCATGATTTATATTCGGGCTTAGGTCACTCGGGTGTCTTTGAAATTTTCTGCTCAATCGCTTTGATGTGAACTAATAAGGACAAACTAGACTTCAATCGGATTTTGATGATATGGACCACTTGTACGCGCACAGTCTGCACATTCTCGCCTAAAAGCCGTGCATGGCAAACTGGAAGGTAATTGCAAGCCCAAAAAGGCGCAAATGCTGGTGCTGAACGGCAACTGGTAGCATATGCCCCTGTCTAACATCCCCTGTCGTTTGCAGGCGCAGCAGCTCTTTCTTGAGGGGCAGAGATAAGGCAAAATCTCAGCAACTCAGGCCCATACGGGCGAACAGCACCACTGGAGGAATTCCTCCCCTGCCTCCTTCCAATGGTACTGCTGTTGCCAGCGATGACAGAGAGCCTGAGGGAAGGCCAAATTGGCTGGTCAGGGCAGCTTTAATTCTCGTCGGAGGAACAGTGAGTTCCCAAATCCAAGTGACTCAATGGGCTTGCAAGTGTGCATGCTCTCCGCTGAGCCATGACCCCTGTACACAATTAGCTGTGTAGTATTGTCATGATTGCCAATGCTGGCAATGCAGCTCTTTGACTGCTTGGCGCAATCCTGACTCTTGAGAAATATACCATTCACAGTAAATGTGAATGATGCTACTCGTACTTTGCATGTGCCAAAATACTTGTCTATTACAGGTGTTCCTGGTGGCCATTGCAGCATACGAAGATGCTGCAGCCTGGAAAGAAGACACTAGCAATGCCAGCCTTTCGATCATTGTCCCAGTGAGCGCATTCCCAGTCTTGCTTGCGTTTTGCATTATGTTTTCAATCTAATCAAGCAGAAGGGTTCCTGAGTCAGGCATCGATGTCTGGGAGATGTGCAGACGTTGAACGAGGAGGCTGGCATCAGCGCATGCATTCGTCACCTCCAGGCTCTTGAGCCTGCAGCGCATCAAATTATAATCGCTGATGGGGGCAGCACAGACAGGTCGCCTTCCTCTTGGAGAAAGGAGCCTGCACAATCATTGCAGGCTCATGAACGGCACATCCATGCTCAGGAAAAGCACACCCTTGCACAGGAATCTGCCAGAGATTTGCTGCCCATGCTGGATTTGGTGTATGCATGAAGCTCGGTAAGCAGCACCAGCATCGCTCAATAGGAGCAGCTCAATGGCTTTGCAAAGTCTGGTGTTGCCTTCCTATTTGCAGAGGTGTGAGGGTGGCTTTGGCTGCAGAACGGTGCAGGTAGCACAGGACCTGGGAGCAGAGGTTGTTCAGTGCGGAAGGGGCCGGGCGACACAAATGAATGCAGGGGCCAAGAATGCCACAGGTGATGGTTCCTATCCCACTGCATAGATCAACGTTGCCTCCGCGTCAATACCCTCCTGATGACATGGTAGACATGGTAGACGACGTGAATGGTCTGTGATTGCGAGAAACTTCTGTTCCCACCCTGCCTTGTTATTAGCACTAACAATAACCAGGGCCAGGGTTCATGCAGCATAGCATGGCACAGCAATTCCATTGACGTTTGTTGAGAGGATCATCATGAAATGAAAGGGCATTGGTGAGTTGAAACAGAGCCTCAGTCAATTAGTAGAAGGTTTGCCTGCCGTCTGCAGGTCAACTGCTGTGCTTTGTGCATGCGGACAATACGCCGCCAGCCAGCCTGGTGGCAGACGCAAGGTAAGCCACTCAGCACAATATCGAATTGTTACCAGTGATCTATGGCCCGTAGAGATTCTTTTGCTGCAAAAGCCTCCTCAGTGAGATGATCCGAAGCTTTGCCTGCGCCGCCAGGAACACGCTGTCGGACGGACGCACAGTGATGGGGGGCTATCGAGTGCTTGTGGAGCATGAGGGGCGAACCCTGGGCTGGATGACCTTCCACCAGCTCATCAAGACCTACTACGCGCCCCTGCTATTCAGACCCCTCTCATTTGCAAGGTGACTGCTCTCCCCGCCCCTCCAACGTGAGCTCAGGTGCAAGCAGTGCCGACGCCGATGCAGTGTCCATGAACAGTGATGAAATCCCATGTGCTTCCCCCTTGGCGCAATACTGGTCCTTCACAGAGTCATCATCTCTCAGAGCGTTGACAGTCGTTTGCCGGACCTCACTGAGCCTCCCGCTTTCCTGGACTGCCTGCAGAGTCAGCCTTGTGAGACGGCTGATCGACAGTTGGCGTGCAGGGGGCTGAGGGCCATGTTCGGGGACCAGGACCTGTTCTGCCGGCGGTCCAACTTCGAGAGGCTGGGAGGCTTTGACCAGCGGCTGCCCATCATGGAGGATCTGGACCTCATCATGCGCCTGCACGCCGCAGGACCCAGCCTGTCGAATCTGGACGCAGATCAGCAGCCATCTGCGGCCCAAGCAAGTGTACCGGATAGCGTTGCCTCCTCAGGTGACAATGCACGCGAGTTGGCTCAATTTTCCAAAGTCAAGCGGACAACGAATGCCTCCAAAGCTGCTGACCCTTTGATTTTAGTGTCATTGACACCTGATGCCGCTCAGTGATATCTCCTGTAGGTGGACCGCCGCCTGCACCCCAGCCGGTTCCTGGCAGCACCATGCCCTTCAACCAGAGGAAGCCGATGCTGCCCCCTGCACCCATCAGACTGCGAGACGAGGTATTACTACCCGATCACCATGTCTGCTGGGGCGTTTGGGAATCATCTGGCAGCGTGTGTGACCTTAAGAATGGGATATCGAGAGTCACTGCCAAGACACAAGGGTGCAGGTCCTCAATTGAAAGTGGGGGACAAAGACGAACGACCTGAAGAGCCGATCTGAGCCTGCTGCTGGATTGCCTGCAGGACAAGCTGAGGCTGGGCAGGTCTGAGGCCATGAAGGAGCTGGGCAGCAAGTACGGGGCTGCGGGGACCATCAACCAGTCGCCCAACCTGCACGAGATCATGGCAGCCCAATCCGGCTGGGCTGGCCAGCGCCAAGCGCCCAATTTCGCCAGCCCCCAGGCCGCGGAGGGGAGGCACGGCCACACAAGCGTCCCTAAGGCAGGCGCCAAGGTTGTCACGCTGGGAGATAGCCCGGCGGACAGTGAGAAGCCAGGTGACCCTCTCCTATGCAGAATAATGCTGACCCAAGATCTATCAAGCTCTCCCAAGAATAGCATCTTCTCAATTGGCCGGCCAAACTTCTTGTTAGATTCTGCCATCTATCGTGGTCTCTGCATGGTCTCGGGGTCTTGCGTGGATCCGTTCCCTGAAGGTGTTGACTCGAGAAACGTCTGGGTGGAGCACCACAAAATTTGAACCAACTGCCGCATATGGTGCACTCGCTCTGCAGGCCAACAACCCCTTCAGAGATCAGGATACGGTCGGAGAAAAGGTGCGAGATGCCGGGGGAGGATCAAGATGCTTTTGAATCCGCCAGCGCACACAAGCGGCCGCAGACTGGCCAAGTGGGGGAACCTGAAAGGCACCTGGATCCACTTCAGATTGGCCACACACTGGTATTTCGGAGGGAGTGTGGAAGAGCTACACCGACTCTACCGACGGCTCTACACTGATGACTTTCGGTAGACATGTTTCAGGGTGCTCAGATTGTGGGACTGTACTGCAGGTCGTATTTATGATTGAGTTACGGAGAGGAACAGAATCAAGCCTGCTAAGAATTCTGTAGGCAAAACCTAGCAAGGCGTGACATGTGTCGAATTCATTGACATTCAGTTCAACAAGAAGAACAGCTTAGGCATGTTGTCATGCGGCAAAAATGTTCATCAGGCCACAATTTTGAGACAACGTATCTGTAATCAGGGTTTCTTCCTTCATTGCATAACAACCCAAGCATTTACTGCCAAGTCGCGCACTCAAGCAAGCTTTCCATGGGAAAACGATCCTGTCCCAAAGCCCCTCTGTACTGAAAACGCTTGCTCCCTCATGCCTATTCATCATCCTCATCGCTGGACTCCCCGGAGTCGATCTCCGGGAGGGGACCTTCACTGTCACTGCTCGGCACATCCCCCAGGGAAATCTTCTGTTCCAAAATCGTGGCTGGGACAGCAGTCTTGGAGTCATTCACAACACCTTGACTCATGGGAGGTGGAGCTCTAGTGGCGACTGGTGTATGCTCTAGCTTGCTGTCTGCTGTTGGCCTTTGTCCAGCCTTCTCACTGCCCGGCGGATGATCCTCTGCCGGAGGCTGCCTTTGCAAGCCAGAGGCCATTGTGGGTGGCGTCGGGGTGGGAGCCACAGCCTGCAAGCCACACACCCACAATTGTATCTGCCTAAGGGTGTTGTAGCCAGAAGGTTTGGTCCCTGGCAATCGCTGCACAGCAGTTTTCTCTGAAAGCTCTCCAAATGTGCGGTCTCTGCACAGCTCCCTGACTTGCGCAACTTTGCGGATCAGATGCGCATTTTCTACTGAACAGTGACTTGTGACCAACTGCACATGTCCACGGCTGTTACTTCTGAACCAGTAGCAGCTGTACCAGTGCTGCGGGCGGAAATTCCTTGGATAAAGGGCAAAATCTTACCTGGGCAGGGCTTGCAGCTTGAGCCTGTGGGGCCTCTTGCTCGGAGGCTGCTTCATTTGTCCTCCATGGTTCTTGCCTCACACCTGTCTGCTCTAAGACTCTGGCAATGCTTTCCGGCATTGCAGCTGCATTGACAACAGCTCTCCCCTCCTCATGAATTTGGCTTTCAGGTTTCGGAAAGGCTCTTTGGAAGCTGCCTGCAGTTTGAATGGAGAATGTGACCGTGGGCCTTTGCAGCACAGCAAACACAAGCTTTTTGGTAAAACAGTGTGAGTTTGAATTGCCGCATTTCATTTTCTTGGCAGCCAAGACACTGCCATTGACAGACCACCAGCTTCCCTTCCTGTTCCGAATTCATCACCAAGGGCGAAGGTGACATGACCTTACCAGCGGCAGGGAGGTGGGATTCTGGGACTGGCTCCAAGAGCTGCACGGCTGTGCGTGGGTGCAGGAACGCCTCACAGTGCAGCATGGCAGACGTGCTGAACGCCGCAATGCCAAAATGGCTTGACCGCAGACCCTACGTTCACAAGATGCTTCACCGCCTCATATTCCAAGCTGGCAACTTGTTACGCATGACTGCCTCTTCTATGCATCACTCAAGCCCTTACCCCCGACTCTGCGTACAGGTTGAAGTCTGTACAGGGGTTCCTGCACCAATCGGTGAAGCAGGAATGAAGGGAGGGGAGCTGACCTTCATGGACAAGTGAGAAGCCGGCATCTTCTGCACCTATTCAGGGAGCAGATGGTTGGGGGCCTGATGGGAGAGGATGTAATTCCATGCATGCGCAGAATCGCAAAGGGCATAAATTACCTGCTTGAACAGCTGCATGGCCTGGGGGAGGAAAGGTGGGCGTGCGGGCGAGGGGGTGGCCACCGCCGCCAGCAGGGTCTCCAGGCAGCCGAGGTGCAGCTGCAAGGCAGCTTCCTCCATCGGCCTGTGACTGGGAACGCCCTCGGTGGCGCATGCCAGATCCTGGCTGCTCAGCTTGGCCGCATGGAGGGCCAGGAGGTCCAGCTGCAGCCTCTGCTCCCAGTCAAGCATGGCCCCACCCGCCTGCAAAGTTGTTTTTCACTCCTCAGGCCTTGGCGAATAAGATGCTGTGTGATTAGAATCTGGAATGCATCATGTCAGCGCTGATGATGTTGTCCCTGAATTGCTTACGAGACACATACATCTTCTTCATTCTAGGCGGGCCTCACCCGCCTGGTCCAGATGGTGGTCAATCTCGGAAAGCGACATGCATACTGTAGGGCAATTCCGCAATGTACTGGAATGTGCTTTGCCCCCACCAAGCGATTGCAATTCTCAGGCATGTAGAATTCTAAGTATCATTCTGCTGCCATGGTTGTACGTTTGCTCAGAAAATTTCTCAGATGTGATGTGTTTTGCTGCATTCTGGATTGCTCAGGGTGATGGGTGACATACGTGGCATTGCTACAGGCCAACAGCCCACACCAAACATGCCCTGGCCGTGCTTTCATCACTGAACACACACATTGAGAAGGTGCCTGGACAAACTACCTACCGTACTCTTGCATTGTAAGTCTGGACAAATCCAGAAGACGATACAGTAATAATGACTGATACCACGCTCCCAGCATGACATCTAAAAATTCAGAAAGTCTCACTCTGATGAGGCTCAGCAGCAGTTTCTGGCAGGCCAGCCGGCACCCCAGCTCTTGTGGCGTAGGCCGCAGCCTGCCCAGCTTCTTGGCAGCTTCAGCAGCTGCGCTTTCACCGCTCGGAAGGTCCTTCTCCGCCTGCTTTGACCTTTTCTGTCTTTTGGTGGGCCGCGGGCTGGGGCCATCACCTACAAACAGTCGAGAAATTGTGGCTTAATGCAACAGAAAATTTTCAGGCATTCCTCATCAAGCCGTGGTATTCTGATGGCTGCAATGCTTCGCGAAGCATTCAGTGGATCTTTACCTCGGGTGGGTAGTGCCTGGGATGTGATCAGATTGGGTGTTTCCAAGTGATGAGGCTTTCTTGAATATTTTGTTGCTCTCCACCATCCACCATGACTGTCACCTCATGAACAATGCCAGCATGTTCCTTGGCAAGCATTCACTGAGCACTCCATGGAGTCAGTCTGAGCAGATGCGTATGGCACAGACCTTGTGCTGATGTACGGATGAATTCCGCTGCGGCACAGGCTTTTGCGCCTTCCAGCAGGCTTTGAGCTGCCCCAAAGCCTGCGAGGGTGATAATTTCGCAACTGCTCAGGTACACCTGCAGGACCAATGGCCCATGTCAGAACCACGGCTGGCCACAAGGCGCTTTCTTCATGTCTGTGATAGGATGTTTGCAGCAACAAAATCGCCAGTCTTGGCTTGTGGGTGGAGCAGGAATGCTTTCCATGGCGTGTGATACAGACTCGCAAGTGTATCAAGTTGGGGCTCTCAGCTTCCCAGCTATGTCGCGAATGTCATGATAGGCTTTGGAAGCTTGCCCCAGTGGAGGTTTACTCCACTGCAATGAATCAAGAAAAACCTACAGTGAGCAAAGCGTTTGATGACACTGTGAGGACGCCAAAAGGTCTGCAGATCCAGCAAGCCTGCAAAGTAGATACCAAGACAGGGGGCAGGAGGCTGCACCTCCTGTCGGGCTTGCCAGGCAGCCTGGCTCACAGCGCTCCTCAGGGACACGCGGCCCAGCAGATCGCTCAGCAATCGGCAGGTGGAGGCGAAGAACGGCGTGAGGGCGGACCCCCCTGCCCTCAGCCACACCACCAGCAGCTTCAGGGCGGTTGCGTGCAGGGACGGAAGGGCACCGATGAGTTCCAGGTAGGCAGATGTAGACGAAGGCGTTCTGCCTGCATTTATGTTTTGACGGTGTTCCTATTCCCTGTTTCATGTGTTCGTAATTGCGTTGGTATGACTGATCAGGGGCTTGGTATGGAGCCTACTCTGATACTGGGGGAGAGAAGGAGGCGTGAGGTTACATGAGCATTGACCAGAATGTTTTTGGTATTCAGAAGAGCACTGTCAGGCACAGCTTCAATTACAGATGGTCAACCTTGCAGGGCTAGCTTCCTTGCGCTTTAAAGTGTCCCTTCGCCTTCCTCACCCATTTCAGCAGCCCTCCACCAACAGCGCTTGCTCTGCAAAACCTGATCACTTTGGCAAACAAACACAATGATAGAGAGGGCAGGTGTGCACCGTTCGCGGTCGCCGACTCGTCCAGGGTGAGAATGCGCGCCAGCAGCATGAAGAGGGCGGACGAGGGCAGTACCACGGGGTGGGGCTGCGCCTGAGTCATCAGGCGCTCCATGCAGTCCAGCAGCCCCGCCAGGGTGTCCAGCCACGCCCTCTCCTTGGCCGCGGAGGAATTGGCCGACAGCCACTGCCTGTCCCCGGCCAACGGCTGCAACCTCGGCTGCGCCGCTGACCTGCAGCGTGGCGAATTCTGATTCAGGCCTCACTCCCCATTGGCCAGACAATGGACGCCAACACAGGCCTTGGCATGAAAGGCTGCTGACATCTGAGGTGCACTGCAATCAAGGTCGAGGGAGAAAAAGATGTGGAGGTGCCACAGCTTTGCCATTTTGCTTTCATGCAGGCCCACGTCCCTTTACCCCCCCCCCCAGACCTCTTTGGTTGACCCTCTGTACCAGAACAAGGGTGGATGACCGTCTGAACGGGTTATCTCCATGTTCTGTAGTGTAAATAAACATTTTAAAAGATTCTCCTGCTTGCTGCTGCACCCACCTTGCTGATTGGACCACAGCCGGATCCTCCAGGCCCAAGAATGCTCCGTCCAGAATCTGGTGACTGGTGGCTATCAACTGCTGCATCAGTGTGTTCCACGCTGCTTTGTCACCTGCAAATTTATCCAGAGTCGCTTCTAGCACCCTCAATGACTAACTATAACACATCACATTTAAATCAGCCATCCAGGCTAGTAGAACAGGAATTGATGACCCATTCTGTTCTTCAAACCTGTGGTCACGAATACTTCTAGGCACAAACCTATTACAAGCCTGTTTGCCCCGAGAGTTCAATCGAACTTCTCCGGCCAGCTTTGCACCTTGGAAGCAGCGCTTGGCAAGATGAAAGTAACGACCTGTCGTCTGCGTGAGGAGAGCCAGCAATTGTGAAGCTGCCAGCCTGGCATCGCACCCCACAGATCCATCCTCCAGGAAAATGACCCTGGTGAGCAGAGCGCTTTCCAAGGCCTTTGCGTTGCTCCTCACAGCCGGAGCCACAACCCCCACCACACTGCTGAGTGCACGCATCTTCGCCACTTGCAGAGTCTCAGCATCTGCACAGAGGGCAACCCTCTTGAGAAGACCGCAAACAATCATAAAGCTTGACTTTCTGGAGTGTGGTGGCAGAAAGCTCTCCCACTGCTGCATACTTCAGAGCGCCATTCGTCCAGCGAGCAAGAACGACAAAAAAGTGTGATATTAGGCAGGCTGGTGAATGCTCTGAGATCTTCGTCGGTGGGTTCATGACAGACTGAGTCAGGGAGGGACTGGCTTCACCTGTTTCGAATTTGTAAAGGAACATCTGCTGAATTTCTTTGACAGGCTGTGATGCGTCCTTGCGGACGCCAGGCACTGCCAGGACCTGTTGCACCCTGCAACATCATCATCTGGCCTCACTTTCTGGGTTTTATGACATGCTGTGTTATATTGCCCGGACATTCTTTTGCATCCGAAAAGGCAAGTCATTAGACAAATCAGTCTTCGCTGGATTGGAAAATCATATGCAGATCCGTTTTGTGTGTGGGTGCGGCAATGTTTTGCAGGTATCCTCCTGACCTGCTATAAATCGTGCCCAGGGCACCCCAACAGCTGGTCCTGAGATTGACGCTGCTTTTCCCTCTCAGAATGGGCAGGAGCTTGGCGATCCACTGCTGGTACTGCTGCACGAACCCCAGGAGGCTGCATTCTTGCGCTGCGCACCCAAGCCTCTCTGCTGCTTTTGCCGCCAGTGCCTCCTGCATATTACATTTCGTGTCGAAGTGTGGATATCATGTGAGGTGCAATTCATCCAGTACTGCGCCTGCCTTTGTCAAGCAAAACAGAATGTGGGCAACAGTGAACAAAAGCTGATGAATGCCATGTCCCGAGGATACCGGAGGATTACAAGCTTGAGACGCACATCTTTATCGTCCAGCAGCTTGACGAGTGTGCTGAAATACCCAGCCGCGACGTCTTCCCCTGCCGACAGAGCGCCCGCCAGGAGCTCGTGCTGTCTGATTGTGTGCCAGACGCTTGGGGAGAGCTGGTCGGCATCACTCTTAGCGATCAGTGCATCTAAAAACTTATTTCTTGTGGCACTGGAAACCTCCATGTCACTCAACTCTCGCGAACTATCAGTGTTTGATGATCGACATTCTAACGAATCAATAATGAGAGCAAGTCACTTGCATCTCTCTCCAGTCTAAACAGGCAATTGAAAGAATTGAGAGAAATACAGCTGAACAAGTTTGCATGTGACAACCTGGTGATCGTTTTCAAAAATGATCAGTCAGCTACCAAACCTGTGTGGTTTGCTATATCTATCCCAAACATGAGCAGGTCTATCACATTCACAAGTCCATGGCCATCAGATACGATTCATCGTCCATGTGAGAATGTGTCATGGGTTCTGAACAGCTCTCTGGCACAGCAGAGGGAATTTCCATTGTGTCAGCCTCGCTTCTGCATCCCTTTTGCAGGGTGTAAACGAAGTAGTGGAAAGTTTCGCCAAAGGCCTCGTGCGACATGCTCCAGGTGTACTGCGGAGCCAAGAAGAAAGGACGCCTGAAGTGTGGCTGGGCAAACGTGATTGAGATGAACTTTCCCCCTGATGCGAGAACCCTGCAGGAACAGAACAGTGACTATGACTAGAACCCACAGTCCTCAATGAGTGTACAAACAGTCAAGAGTCAGAAATACAGAAACATGGTGGCATATACCTCGATTGTGATGTATGGACCTGACCTGTGTGCTTCTTCCAGCATCTGATGTACCCTGGTGACCACCTCAGTGCGTGGATTCCATGGACTGTCATTGTCAACAAACAGCACATCCATTGTGCCCTTCTCCAACACAACATCAAAGCTGCCGTCTGCAAACGGCAAGCTCAACATATCGGCCACCTCCCATCGCAAGCTGTCCATTCCCTGGGCTCTTGCTTGCATCTCCATCTTCCTGATGACTACCTGCAGGCATGGGCTTGACTATTGGAAGCTTTTGTGGAGGCCTCTAGATCACACTGTGGGGAGCAATTTAATCAATGTATGTCGTGATTATTCCCGTACAACAAATTCAAAACGGCTTGCCCCTGTAGCAGATAAGTTCAGCACTTCAGGGTGCATGCAAGAGCACTAGGCTAGCAGATTGAATGGGGCAGGCAGACCTGGGGCATACCTCCGACAGATCAATACTGCAGATATCCTTGAATCCCTCCCTCCAGAGGTCCATGGTCATTGCAGAATTCCCACACCCAAGCACCAAGATGCGATCCGAGGGTTTGAGGTGCGGCAAGAGCAGGTGGCGGAAGCGGCCAAGGTCCTTGAACCAGTCATACTGCTCCTCGTTTTGGAATCTTTGGTCCCAGTAGCTCTTTTCCAGATACTCAGCTGTAGTCTGAGGCTCATTCCCTTGAGGGTTGTGCTCTCTCTTGGAGGCTTGGGCCATAAATCTGCAGCAGAGATATGAAGCTTTAGCGTATGCGATCAAAGCTTTCACTAATACCTTGTCAATCACACCAGCAAAGAGCAGGAAGATCAGAAAGTGCTTATGTAGTGGTGAGGCGAACCCACCTCGATGATATTCTGAATTTTCATTGAGCACAAGCCGAGCATGCCATTGCTATGTCGAATTCAATTGTCAGCCAGACATGAATAGCTCCCAGCTCAGCGCGATTTAAGCATCACAGTCATATGTAAGGAAAGCAATCAATCGAGCATCGCTTCTTCTTAATTTGTGAGGCATGCGATTTGGTAGTATGTATTTTTGTCAAGAAGTCTTCGTGAATTGACTTTGTCTACGCTTCTGTACTTTGATGCGCCAAGAAAATTCCCCGTTTAAACTGCGTCACCTTCGAAGTCCAATCTCAGGGAGGGGGGATTCATATTTCCCACCGCTGCAGGCCTTGATTATGCTGCGGCCTCTTCCCCAGTGGAAAAGTTCTTGGAAACACCAAGACCTCAGGCGCACATTCCAGTTGCATTCCTCGTGATCCACCGCTCTCGTAGCTCTCAGCTGCTTACAACACCTCGCATTCAAAGGCCGTCAATATACAGAAGTGTGTTGCTGTAGAGCTGCCCAACCGGATTGAAGACTCCGGTTATCAGTCTCATCAGTCTATGTTCTCGTCTCTTCCCCTACACACTCTCGACAATCACGACCGGCAAGTCCCGGTAGCTGTGGCAGGGGTGCCTATCCAGTCCCAAAACGGATGCCACTCTTGTCAAAGCGACGGTTTAACGCACAGAGGCGGCTGCTTCTCCTTGTTTCAAGTGAGTTTGAACCCAGACTACCCAGACTGACACCTCAAGATTCCAATTCTGGAGCATTTCAATCTTCAGCTTGATTGTGTGCTGCAGGCATTTGCAGAGTGATCTCAGATTCTAATCCACCCAGCCACATCACATTTCA
Organism: Chloroidium sp. JM; assembly: GCA_004335615.1. Classification (NCBI taxonomy): domain Eukaryota; kingdom Viridiplantae; phylum Chlorophyta; class Trebouxiophyceae; order Watanabeales; family Watanabeaceae; genus Chloroidium; species Chloroidium sp. JM. The sequence continues at coordinate 186,402 of QAXI01000445.1, read as the reverse complement.
TCATCACAATAGCTCTGGCCAGGGCTGGACTCCTCCAGTGACTGAGCGGGTGCCACATAAGACAATCTTTGGGGAGCACATCACCGATCAAGGTGTGATTCCCCCCATGTCACACAGCGCATAGTCTTTCACGGAAGAATGTACCACTTGCAAGACTGAAAAGCTGCTAATGTTGAGGCCGAGTGTGTTCTACAGAGTGCCGAGCCTCGAGCGGCGTGACAGATCTTGCGGCTTTCAAGGCTGAAGGATTGCTCCCTTACTCTTTTGTCGGCCCCGTGTGGGAGTGCGTAGGATTGGGATGTGAGAATGAGCACTGGAAGCACCGCTGCAGGTCACTCGCTACGCCTACACCTCCCTTGCGAGAGTTCCAGTTATTCCGGTGCCAACAGTTGCCCAACCGTATTGGCCCAATACCGGTGGCCTTGCCTGTGCATCCTGAGGTAGAGTAGATGTGAGGGCGCACATTAATTATGACCACCTGATTCATGCATCCGTTTGCACCGCCCCCAGCAAAAAGCTGTCTGCGCCAACCTGCAGGTTCACTGGGGTGATGGACGCGGCCTGCCCCTATGAGGACCGGCAGAGGATGGTGGCGTGGCTGGCCGATCTGGCAATGCAGGGGGCGGGGTGGGCGCGCAGCATCCTGAAGTTCAGGCCCTGCGACCTCTGGCCCCAGATCTGCGGTCGCACAGTCTGGTTAGCGGGCGACTCCATCTCACAGGCGGGCTTCAGAATTCTATGCAAGGGCATCCGTGTGCCAAAACGATTCTGCAAAGGCACGGTCATGTTTTCTGGGGTCGACAAGCAAGGCAAGCGTCAATCCTTGAGATACTTGAGGGATGTGCCTTGTGACGCGGGAACCACCGCCCTCTCTCTGCCGTTCAGCCTTTAAAGGTGGCAGAAGGTCGTGCATGCCTGAGGAAGGCTCTGTGCTCTGTCGGCTGACTGGCTGGAGGATCAACACTCGAGGCTGCCACAGCTGAAATGTGTGCTTTTATGCAGGATATGGCATACGGGCTGTCTTGTTTCCTGGTGGAGTACTACGAGCATCTCGGCAAGGAGATCTCGGAGGACGCCGCCATCATGCACTCCATGCTCCACACCCTCACCGGCAGCCGGCTGACCACCTGGTGCTTCAACATGACCCAGGTGTTGAATCTATTGTCATTGTTCAGAGGCTTGTAACACTGTGGGCGAGGCCCAGAGCGGAGGTTCTCTTTCGCTCTGGTCCAGAGCTTACATCAGACAAGCAAATTAATACCACGTCAGCGGTGCATGTTCAAGTGGGGTCAACGTCTCACATGTGACACCAGGGCACTCGCATCTGCAGCCTGCGAGCCAACAAGGCCCCCCGCATGGGCAATGTCATCCTGCGCCACCTGCCCGACTTTGCAGATAAGGACAACGACATCGTCATCATGAACTTCGGGGCCTGGTGACGTCCTGTGCCTCTGTGGTTTCCCTGCTGTTCTTGTCTGAGGTCCACACAGGGTGAAGATTTGGTGGCTCTTGCTCGACTTCGCAGAGATTGGCAATACACATGAGACATAAAGATTGCCTTCCCAGGCCTGGTGGTGATCAATCAAAGAACTTTGTCACTCTCAAAAGTGGAACAGATCCGTCAACACCAGCAATGATAGCAAACTGAAACACTGACTGGGGGAAATGGAAGTAATTGCTATTTATGGATCTGCTCTTGCCTGGATTCTCCATCTGCATGTTTGACCTGGCCCTGGGTTGCAGGTACAACAAAATGCATGAGCTGGAAGAGGAGATGCTGGCGTTCGAGGATGCTGTGCGGCGCCACCGACATGCGGTTCCCAAACGCATCTTCTGGCGGGAGACCTCTGCCCAGCATTTCGACACCGTGTCAGGTGACATCTTCCTTGTTGACTGGCACATGTGTCACCCATCTTCTGGCCATCATTCACTGGTTCTCTGCCTTCAACTGCAGCTGCCAAGCACAGCAAATCCCTGCCGCCTGCTGGTTTGCTCTTCGCTGGACGCAGGCTTATACAGAGATGTATGTATAACCGCAGGCGACTTTGATCCCAACAAGAAGGTGGTGGAGCAGCGGTGCGCCTTGCCTGGCAGCAATCTGGGTGTGAGACCGGAGATGGGGGTGAATGGCCAATTGAAACTTGCTGCAGACTCTGGGGAGGCAAACGATCCTTCTGAGCTCCACAAGATGCTCAGTGGAGGCAACAGAAACAGCAGGACTCAACCGGTCAATTATCTTCCACCTTTCTCATCTCACTGGTCTGTTTTCTATTGGTACGGAGCCTTGCAAGCGCATTGCTGGAAATGACATGTAAATGGAATGGAGATGACCACAGTTGACAGCTTCTTGGCATGCAGGTGATCGACAGACTAGGGTTGAAAACACTGAGGATGTGGAACATCTCCTTGATGGTGGCTGATGTGCACAAGAACTACCATAGACGAGACTCAGGAGGGGAGTGCATCAATGTCCCCTGTGATTGCTCACATGCTTGCAGGTGAGCCTCCAAGTCGTTCTGTTGGGGCCTCAAGGAATTGCGCCACAGTGTAGGATCATGTCCGGGAAGACAGATGAGCAATTATGAACAAATTGAGGCAGCGATGACTATCCTTTCCCTGCTGCAGTCCCTCCTGGCAACAAATGCTCCTGCCCAGCATAAATGAGGCTTTGCTGAGATTTGAAGAAGAGATTCAGAACAGAGCTGGAAGCGATTCATCAGCATACAGTCCAGCAGCCAGCTGGTAGGGCTTAGGAAGCAGCCGTGATCCTGTCAGGGGCGTGGAGCACATGTAGTTGATTTTGTTCTTTTCAGGATTGCCTCGGAGTGGCAACTGATATGTGGGGCTGAAGATGCCCAGAAAGTGAGTTGAAGACAGAATTTGCAGTGATGCCTGCGTGCACGATCCACCTACAGAATTTCTCCACTGAAGGCAACTTGCACAATTTTTAGTCAGGTTAGTGGTGGACCTGGCTCTGGATGAGACTTCAGACTTGCATTTTGAAGCCCTGCATCTCCTAGACTGCAGGTCTCAGATATCTATCATCGATGGTGCTGCTGACTCTCCTACAGTGGGCAGGCCAAGTTGTCTCTTTCTGATAGGATTGCAATGATCGAAGATCTCATGTAGCTCTGGCAATTGAGTTTACAGCCTGCCGATGTCTTTCTCAAAGCCACATCTCTATTGCATGCTGCGCTCCAAACCTGAAACACTGGATTGATAGATTACACTCCCTCTACCTTCTCTGTCAACTTCAAGACTTGCCACACCTTAGAATATCCAATGAACTATCAGTGACAATTTATCATTACTGTATGTATATTAGGAAACCACAATCCAGCTAGCTTAATGCTAAGTGGTAAAAATAGGGTGAACCTATGACAAATGAGCAGTGCTGCAGTACCCATTAATCCATCACGCCTGAAGAGCCATCACGGGCATCAGCATGTCAAGAGCTTCACAGTCTCATGAACTTGCATGCATCACACAAAGCTCGAGCTTCTAATCTGATGGCTGTTGTCAATCAAAGATCATTCATGCGGTGATATAAAAAACAAGAGGCCCCTACGCCATGCCTTTCCTGTTGAGAAGGCTCTTGTACTCAGGCAGCCACATCTTGAGATTTATTCTGTGCAGCAGCGCATCGTCTCCCTTCTTGGCAGCCTTCAGAGTGCCCGGGTCCGAGCAGTGGCCCTCGCTGATCGCGATTTTGATGACATCACATGCCACACGGGCGGAAATATCCCTGCAATTTGCATCAAGGCCTGTTTGATATATGGGTGACAGAGAGGCAGCCTGTCTTTAAAGAGACTGATCATCATCATGAGACATGACACCCACAGAAGTGAGAATGCCAACTACTGTGAGAAAACGGCAAGGGTTTCTGTAACACTCTTGACTTCAAAACCTGCCACAGGAGGTGCTTTGGTCATAGAGAACCCTTCTTTCAAAGCAGGATGGATGGAATTGACTGGACACAACGGGTATGGAATATGTACTCATAAATCTGTTCTCACTTCCCACCCCCCCTACCTTCACATCCCGCTCAAGAGGCTATGATGGAGAGGCACCTAATGTTATTCAGGTCTGGATAAAGCCTGCCGTCTTTCAGGTGCTGCTCAGTCAGCAGCCCCGCCCCCCCCCCCCTTCACATCCCAGCTCAAAAGGCTTTTAAGGAGAGGCACCTGATGTTGTTCAGGTCCGGAGAGACCCTGCCATCCTTCAGATGCTGCTGAGTCAGCAGGACCCCCCCCCCCTTCAAAACCACATGCTAAGAAGCAATCAAGGACAGCCACCTGATGTTGTTCAGATCTGGGTAGACCCGGCCGTCCTTCATATGCTGCTCAGTCAGCAGCAGAGGCAGGGCCTCAGCAGCAGCCGTCAGCATCGCATCGCTCACCACGCCTGTCTTGGCCACATGCGCGCCGAACGCCAAGCCAGGGAAGATGTACCTGGCAACATGCACCAGGTCTCAGAGCCATTTGCAGAGCACTTGCAGATTGCAGAGCCTTGGAGAATTTCATTGACTTGAATGGAAGCACAAATTCAATTGGGTCCTGTGCTTGATGATGGAGGGTACTGCCCCAAAGTGACTTTCCCACAAAAAATTTCAAGGGAGCTGAGGTTGCGCGATTTGGCAAAGGAGAATGGCAATCATTCGAATACAATAGGAGAGAGGAGATACGGGGGAGAGGGGGAGGGGGGGGACACAAAGGCCCTACATGTTGTTTGCCTGGCTGACATGGTATGTCTTGCCATCGATGATGACATCCTCCTGGGGAGACCCACTTGCGAATACAGCCTTCCCCTGCAGATATCAATTTGCGCAAGCTCTCAGAAATGCACCTTCAAATCAAATAAGCCCTCGCCAGCAGAACAAGGTCGTCTTTCAACTTAGGGGGAATTGCTGAGGTGGTGTTTTACCTTGGTGGCTTCAAAGCATTCCTGTGCTGTGCACTCCATCTGCACAGCAGTAGTTGCATCCAATGATATCCTCTCCAGTGAGCGGATCTTGACCAGTGCTCTTTCAGATTATCCTCTTTTTGAGCTGAAGCTGAAGTATGCCCCAGCAGAGAGATTGTTCATCCGTTTCAGTCAAGGCTTATCTGTGTCCAAGAAGGATCCTGCAGAATGCATCAATGATCTCGTTCAGCTGTGAAGGTGCACACCTTCGAGGTGGGGTTGCTCATGGGGAAAATGAGGGGTCGCTCATTGAATCCCGCCATTGCTTCCAGCACCTCGCGTTTGAAAAGCTTTCCAGCCCCAGCAAGGCCGATCAGGGTGGTGGGTCTTGCCTGCTCAGAAAGTCATGAAATTAACAAATATAGACATACAATGATGGCGATGAGGAGAGAAGTCTCATCCACCAAGCATGCAATGCCAATTGGACGATTTTTGTCACAACAATTTCAACGTTCTCCACCCTACGTTGCAGGAGAGAGCACAATGAAGGCTGCCATGGCATTCTACAAGTCCCTTCTTTCACTTTCATTCAATAGATGTTATCTAATGTGAGTAGAGACCTGCGAAGTATTACCCTCAAGTCTGAATTATGAATATCACATTAGCTTTGATTCGAATTCTGCTCTATTTTCCTGCATCTGAAGGGCTTAGGCCATCCTCCCTACCCCCCGTTTGGATGAAATTGATCTGCTCGGGTCCATCATAAATCCGATAATGAAGCTTACAATATTGTCATGAGTGAGCTCAGTGCGCTTGATGTGGCAATCGATAGCAATGCCAAGTGTAGTACACCTTCAAATCAGTTCGACATGGATTGTAGATTATGGCTGCGAGACTTGGGGTGAGAGAGTATACTCCCACCTGTTTGACGACGTCGATGAGCGACATGCCCTCCTTGTATGGATCATCCCTGGGCCTGGCGTACCTCTTGACAGTGTCAGTCAGCCCCTGAAACAGAAATAAGCAAGAAGTTTGGCCTAGCATGTTCACAACACTTTACTCTCTAGTGGAAACCCCCCTCTGGGACATGAAATGGAATGAAAGCATGTCCCTGTCTGCTGCATGTGGGCGATCATAGTCAATCCCTTCCCTATGAAGGGAATCAACATTGCTTGCAGCTGCAGATCTTGATGCCCTCAAGACAAAGTCCCCCCCCCCCCTACACACATACTCCAACAACATTCCTTATACCTCCATGCAGTCTCAGACCTTCAACTGAGAGACTCAGTTCACCAAGTTTTGCCATACAGCATGTCAATGGCGCTCTGTTCTTGTAAGTGCATGACGATACGTTGCCTGCTATTGAGTGGAGATACAAGCCTTTCTTTCATTGGCTCTGGTGATGATTGAGGCTTACCTCGCGTTCCTGGGTGACCAAGCCATCCCTGTCAAAGCAAAATTGAGCTTCAGGTTTCAATAACGTTAGATCTCGGCAGCTGTACGGCGCCGGAATGAACTCTGGTCGCTGTCCTTCTCACACTAGTCAGGACACATCAATGCATGATTTTGCAATTGGGTAGGGGCAAGACAACAAGTCATCTGGACGTGTGGATACCTGTCAAGGACCCATATATTCTGAGCAGCCTGCTCCTCAGTGAGCCCATGCTTCTGCATACCTGCACGCATTGCAGTCATACAGATGGCCCCTCTGACAGTACACTGCACAAATTGAAGCTGTCATGCTTCTCTGCCTCAACGATCTATTTGCTGCTCTTGAGCAGGCAAGGTTTTTGTCATCATCATGCATCAGGCATTCTTGCCAAGGCAATCGATGTCCTTTCGGCAGGGGAAGGCAGGATATGTGAGAGATTTGGGGGGTGGGGAAGGAGGGTGGGGGTTGGAGGAGGGGAGAGGGGGTGGGTACCAAGGGCAATGACTCGTGTGACCCCCATGCCGGCGCTGCCAGCCCCCACGCACACCACCCTCTGGTCCTTGATGGAGCTTACCTCTTTCCCCAGCACCCTCAAAGCGCCATAGATGCCAGCCACGGCAGTGGCTGCGGTGCCCTCTACACAACTTCAACTCTTGTGTTTATGCTTTACGAAAGCCTACCTTCTGCATCCCTTCAACTGCTCAATAACCCAGATTTCGCTTACAGGATTGCAAGAGGCTGACGCATGTGTCCTGGCTTCCACAGGATTTGCAAAACCAGCTTTGGGAGGGGAGAGGGCTTACGGATATCGTCATTGAACACTGTGTGCGAGCCTCGATATCTCTGCAGGAAAGCATCTTTGCTCAGGTGTAATGCCGGACAGGACTCTAGGCCGTGCCCTAAACTCCACAGACATACGGTTTGTCTGTTTGCGCATAAGGGATCCACAGAGGTCATGCAGGAGCCCTCAATGCTGTCCAGGATCCCATCATCAACTGAATCTACCAAATTCCACAGACGCAATGCACACTGGCTGTGAGGAGCAGACCTGCAGGAGGGGCTCGGCATGCTCCAGGTTAAAGTCCTCGAACTGCAGCACCACGTCGGGCCAGCGGTCCGTCACAGCCATCACAAACTGCATCCAGGTAGAATCTGTGAGAAAAGGGGAAAAGCACACAAAGAATGAGCAACCTCAACAATGCATCTCCAGCTGCGTGGCAGAACTTCCAGGTTGCTTTACTAATGGGATCATGCCATTGAATTATCACAAGGCTCAATTGCTCCTTGCAAGCTGAACATCAGTAAAAAATAAAGGGGGGTGAGGTGCAAATAAGTCATCGTATTGTGGATGGGAACAGTCAGCCATATAACCTTTGCTTCCTGTCTTTCAGCCTGCCCGACAAGCACCGATCATGATTCAAGGCTCTGGGATCACATGATCCTCAACAGAAGGCTGATTGCGTCATTGCAGATTGGTGGACTGGCCATGGTGAGTGGTTAAGAGGGTAGGGGTCGCTGAAGGTGAGTCACCTCATCCAAGATTTCGTAGTACTGGTTGCCCTTGACCCTGGGCTGGTGGAGGCCCAGGTAGTACTCGTCGTTCCTTAAAGCCAGGTTATCCGTTCCAACATCGATCACCTGGATGCAATTTTCCAGTCAATTCTAGACAATGCACAAAACTTGCCTTGAGATGCTCCACTCCCTCCCACACGGTTGAGAGTCCTCAAAACGTCGACTTTAAATTCAATTGCTGTAAGCTTTCCTGTGGAAGCCCTGGTCATCTGTGGGCTGTAAATTTGCCGAGGATGGATGACGGAACAAACTGTGATATCCATGTGTGCAAGGGCAGGAGGATTCAGGGTAAGAGGCTTGCAATTGGCAGAACATGGGCGGGGTCAAAGCCACCCCCTGCCACGTAGAGGTCCAGCTTTCCCACAGAAATGCCCAGGCCGTTGATCCTGCACCATAAGGTCTTTGCAAAGGATTTTGCCGCAGCTCTGCAGTCGATTCACACTGTCAAATGCCTTCGTGCTGCCAAAGGACTTTAATGGAAAGACGCACCCAAGGTCTCCCAGGCCCAGGATTCTGCTTCCATCAGTCACCACAATGGCATCCACCCTATTGGAGGGCCAGTTGTAGACCATGGCCGCCTGCAGAGGGGTGAATTTCTTGGAGTGTTGCAGCAAGTCATCCTTTGTCGTATAATCTCAGCAGTGATGAAGGTTTGAGTACCTAGTGCAATCTCAAACTCTGCTGGTTACATGGATACAAGAGTGGCTGGGGTCTCACCATGTGACCCACATCTGCTGCGCTGCAGAATAACAGCAGATCTTCAGAGGGGTCAGGTCCATTCACATGGTTATGTTATGCAAAGACTGCGTTCTTTCATGCCATTTATACTTGGACTGAGAGTACAGTGTTCTTCGAATTCAGGTAGTGATGTGCGGGAATTCTTTCGTGCCCACGGGGGCAACAAGGAAATTCTGATTGAACATAATTTGTTCTCTCTCAAGCGATGGGAGGCTGACCTGAAAAACATGCCCCTAGGGCGCCGGTACAGCTTTGCCCAATTCAGGCATACGTAGCCAATAACTGCACAGTCTCAGCTGTCAATCTCTCAAATACGGTCTAATGTGCGGAAAGCACAGCTGCAAATTGTCGATTTGCTTTGGTGGTAACAGACTTAGCTGGGGAAACGAGTGCAAGCATATCATCAAGCATGTGATAGAAGCCGATTGTTCACAGCAGAGGGGAACAGCAGAGCTCAAGACCAAATGTGTGAAGGGTAGACTTGACCTGGCGTGTAGATTATAGGGGCAAATTGCTGGAAGTTGTCCAGGATCACCCTGTAGAAGAGAACCTCATTCCTGTCCTGCACAGCTGAAGAGTTCCATCCAGCATTATTTCATGCTAGTTTTGGGGCAGGGCATGGCAGCAGAAAGCTTGCTGTCTCTCCTTTCCATGGGCTCCTCGTAACAGTTTCACTGAGAGACAATCCCACAAAAGCTTCTTGTCAAAGGGATGACAAGGCCTCCTATTCAGTGATGAGTCACTGCTTGGAAGGGTGGTACCTGCAGCTCCTGAAGGATTCTCCATTTCCGTACATCATCATGCGTGATCCCACCACCCTGCATGAAATTTACGTTTCTCGTACAGGAGATCACGGACTATCTGCCTGCACTCTTCCTCCTTGTATATCCTCCTCAGTGTTGTCAATTGAATAGGCATCTCCTTACCGTTTACCTATTGACTTTAAGGCACATTTTCATGCTATTTGCCAGGGCACCGCATTCAAACAGGCATGCATTTTAGGTTTAACCATTTCAGGCATTTAAATTAAAAGCATGTCGTCAAGAAATCTTGATAAATGGCCAAGCTGATTGGCATACTTATCGCCCAAATTTGGCTGGCATTCCCACCATTCAGCACTTTTAAAATGTTTTGACCAGCATTTGAAGTGATCATATGGTTTTGACTGTAATTGACTCGTAGCACGCACCGCGGCAAATCTGAGACTTGAGAAGACAAGTATGAGGTCGGCTCATGCTTCATTGAGAGAGAACTGTGAGTCCACATGATTCACCTTGACTTCCTCCGGCTCCACATAGTCTCGGCCGTAGATTAGGTCATCTACCAAACGGCCGACTTGAATCTCCATGGTCACAGCACGAGGGGGAAGCAGGCCTCTCAGCTGTAGCCTCTCCCTCTCCTCCATGGGGAATGCCGTACCTGAGACAACAGATTGAGGGTTTGCTGACATCGCTTTCCTTGCTAGTAAAGCCAATCCTATGCAATAAAGAAGTCAAGAAAATGCTGTTTATGCACAGTCATAAACAGCACAGTCTACCTTTGTTCAGCTGTGGATCATGGATCACATCCATGCCAAATTTGTTGCAGATGTCCACCTCTCTTGTAAGCCGCGGCTCCTGTCAGGATTTGAGACATTGACTTCCAAATGGCAGCCCTTGGTGCTCATGAGTATGAGAGGGCATTGTCTGCTGTGGAACTTTGCCTTCCAGATTCTCCAGCATTGCTCCTCTTGTACTATGGACATATTGATAGCATTGGTCATTTCTGTAGCAGCTACAGTCCGCGCCAGTCACCGTTTCCTTGCCTACTCCAGCAGGCTGCAATTTAGGTCTGAAGGTCTCGTCGAGAATGTGCATGCAAGTAATACCATAATGCCATGTGTCTTAGAAGTGTCAACCTTCAAAAATTCGGTTGGAGTGAAGACTTTTGCTCACTTTCCAAACACGCAGTGAGGGCACCCCAGTGTACCAAGTGGAGCATGCGACCCAACATTTGCATGTCCATGATATGGTTAATTTCGTTGATCAATGTTCGAAATGGTAGTGTTATAACGCTGGCCGCTGCGATATGAGGAGCACGTGTTCATCGGAACATCTTGGGCTCGACATGCGAATATTTGTGCACAGAAAATCATGGAGAATGTCCGATTGCAGAGCTCACATAGGGGTACAGAGCGTGATCATGATCCTCGTGAGTGGTGGCATCTCCATCCTGTTCCGCAAGGAGATGCACGGAGCGACTCTTTTTTGGGGCGTTGAATCTCAGCCTTGGGGATGCCATTCTGGCCTCCTTACGACGTCTTACGTTGCGCTGATTTAATATCAGCGCAGCATCAGCGCGTCTAGCTAACTTTTTGACCTACCCGTCTTCAACCCCGCCCCAAGGAGCTTTGGCCTGAAGTGGCTGGAATGGTGGATTTTCCGGCTCCTTCTTCTCTTCTTCTCTTCTAGCAGCGAAAACAATATTCTAACATCTAATAAAATGCTGCGATCCAGTAGTCTGCTTGCCCTCATCCTCTTTCTTGTGTGTGCTTTTCTTTGGCTGAGGGCGATGTGGCATCAGTTCCAGTACACGCAGTCAGAAAGCTGATCAAGCGAGCATTTTTTTAATCAGCTTCAAGGTACGTATAACTTTTCTGCAGCGATTTTCGATTCCGAGCATGCTTTGATGTCGCACGCACTCATAGAATTCCACTGAGCTATGTTCAGTCAGTACTGGTGAACTCGTTGAACATACTGTAAACTGTTTCGAGCCTACTCAATTTTGTTGGGCAGGAATGGGTATTTGAGGCTTCCTTTGCCAACAGAAGTCAGAAAAGCTGATACGCGTAGCTCAGGTGGGCCTGAGAGATGTCCCAAGGATACGCCAGGGCCCTGGCCAAGGTGAGCAAATGGCCCAGAAGTCTCCTGGTCCCCCAAACGCACCCGGATGCTCCTCCCCACAGCTTCCTGATGCTCAGTGGCCACAGACCTGTTAATTATATCTCAAGCAAGTGAAACAGATTAGTGAGCATCCCATGCGTGGAGAGCCACAAACGTTCAAGCTGGAATCTTGATGGCAAAGGCTGTGAATTTCTGGAAGATTGCGAGCCAGAGGATGTCTCTTTTGCACTTACTATGTACTTTCACCACATCCTGTGATAATCTCGTCCATTTGGGGTCAAATCACACGATATGCTCAGTAATTATCAGAAAATGCCCTCATAAGGAGCCTTCACATTTTTTCTATGACAAATCAAAATCAAGAGTGGGTAATGACCCCCAGAATTTTGGCTGTTTATCACAGCCTGCCCCAAAATCACTCCACTGACAGGTGGTGTTAGCCCAGACGGCTGAGTTGGTGGATTTCGAGGTGGTGCAGCAGAACAAGCCAAATTCAAGATGGACAACTCCCAACATTTGGCTGCAAGTCCAAATGCCATTGCTGATGGTGTTCGCCCAAGTGCATCAGAACAAGCTAAAATCTGAGATAGGTTGCCAACTCCCAAGTTCTGGCTGCATGTGAAATGCCATCTGCAGGTGGTGGTGGCCCAAACGGCAGAGTCGGTGGGTTTCGAAGGGGTGCAGCAGAGCGCGGCCGACACCCTGGCCGATCTGCTGCTGCAGTATATCTCAGAGATAGGGGCTGCCACCCACGGCTACACTGAGCTGGCTGGGCGGGTGGACTGCAATGTCAACGATCTCGTACGCACCCTGCCTCTCTTAAGTGACAAGCACCTACCATTTAGGATGAGAACAAGGACTTGTCAGAGGTCCTGACTATGCGGATTTTATGGTAGTGACAGCAGAATTGCAAAACCAGTTTCTGGCACCATCTGGTAAAAGATGGTGCTTTCTTATGGAATTGGGTTCAAGCACTTGCCATGCATTTGTCCGGTCCCACGGTCAAGATTCATCTTTGACACTGATGATTGCTGCAGCTGCTGGCGTTGCAAGATGTGGGCGCATCAGTAGATGAAATCATCGACTACTCGAAAGACATGGTAAGCATTATTGAGTACACTCAGGCTCTTGCATGGTTACTGAATGAAGGAGGGCAGGGTGAATTGCTGATGTAATGAGCATTCATGCTCTAATGGGGCCAGGGATCAAAGAGGGGGATGTGGGGAGGTGATGTGCAGGGAACATGGGAATAAGAGCCAATGAGCACATGCCCATATCGCTTTGGATGTGATGCTTTTTAAGTCCATATACCGTGAATCGTGGGAGGGCAAGGGTATTATGATGTGTATATAATTCCGAATTTTCGAATTGTGACTCTAACATAATTCCTTGCAGGAGGACATGGCTTTTGCGCACAACATCCCACGCTTCCCTGCTCTGAAGAAGGCAGCTAAGTTTGTTTCGTTCACCCAGAAGGGGGAGGTATGGCCCTGTGCCCTGCTGTCAGGACTTGTGATTGGGGGCATGTCTGAGCATATTTGCAGAGAATATGCAGGGATGACTCAGCGGGTCGTCTTTGCTGATGCTCGAGGGCTGGTTTGACCGACTGCAATTGCTCAAAGATAAAGTTCATTTGACTCCTGTAGTACAGTGCAACTGGTTGACAAGACATTCCCTCTGGCAGGTGCCTCCTGCCAACATACCTGCATTTCTGCCAGCCTTCCCAGAAAAGCACACGTGAGCGCCATCCCTGACCACCCCCCCCCCCTTTGCCCCTCATATTCCTTCGTTTACCCTTCATGCGAGTTTTAATGGCCTTACCTTACAGTGACTGAATCTCCGGTCAGATGTGTCCATGCGATGTTTCTTATCATCCCAAACCAAGTCATCAACACGTGGGCGCATCAGGGAGACCAGTTCCAAGGACAGTGAGGTATGGCACCTCACTATATAAGGGAAAGGTTCAAATGGCATGTACTGTTGAGGAGCTGATACGAAGGCGACCCATTGCCGCAACGACACTGGCACAGAGACTGAAAGTGCGCTTTTTGCTCTTTCTCTGTCACCTGTTGTGTCCACATGCCAAGCTTCTCCACCTCACAGGTATGTCGACACCCCTGTCTACACCAAGCACACCCAGGATGCGAGGGAACAGAAGCTCACGGTGGACAAGGGGCGGAGGGATGCCGAGAAAGCGTTGCTGAAACTGTCGGCTCGTGCCCAAGAGGAGGCGGCCACCCTGGGGGCCAAATCTGGCGGCAAGGGTTCGAATGCACCCAGAAACCCCTTCTTGGCACCTCCTGAGAGGCTGGATGCGTAAGTCAATCCTGCCTGATGTGGTCCGCTCTTTTGACACAAGTGATCGGCGAGACAAATTCAAGCTGTCACTGTTATCAATCCCTGAGAAAAGACCGATGAGCAGTCTTCAGGCAACGTTGTGCCCTTTCCCAAAGATTGTGCGGCTGGTATCATGCACAGAAAGCTTGACAGAATCCAAGTCATGCTTCACAACATGGGTGCACGGATTCCAAGTGCCAATTTCCAAAAAATGTGCAGTGGCTCTGCTGATAGCATCACAGGGGGGGGATGATGAACATAGTCAGGCCAGAACCTGAAGGAATAAGCCTGCTTGTTTGCAGGCCTGAGGATGCAGGAGGTCCTTCCCCGATGGACATTGACAACCAGCCAAGTACTGCTGCTCCAACAGGTGCTTGTCATGGCCATTCCTTCCCTTTCCATCTGGGTGTTATCTGGTATCTGTTGCCGGTACCGTTTAGCACCCCGGCTCATTTTCTGCAGTATTCTCTTCTCAGGATTGGAGATGCACGTGTGCCATTTGCCTTGGCTATGATCAATGCGTGGTAAATGCAAGATCTATGTGAGCAGAATCTGATGGGATCTGACGATGATTTGCAGACTTCCATCAAATTCACTGGTGCAGAAAAAAGGAGTTAGACAAGGACTCCGATGTCAAACCTCAGATTCAAGCTGAGGGCAAATCCATGGCAATGACTTCATACATGTCAAGTATAGCACCTAAGACTCACCTGTAGTTTCAGCAAGCAGGAAGGCTGTTTGGCATTCTGATTCACAATTTCACAGATTCGCATCCCTGTTCTGCTGGGAGCATTCCAGCAAGGACATCCTGATTTGGTGAACGATGACAAGCTGATCATCGAAGATGAAGAATGAAAGTTGAAATGGCTTGAAGGTGAGTGGCGGGAAGCTGGAACGGATGCCGGGCAGCTTCTGGGGTCCGCCCCCCTCAAGCTCGACTGGACACAGCCAGTCCTCCCTGCACGCGTCGATCCAACCCAGCTGTGAGACTCTCCTCTCCACTGCCCCTCCCTGACCCATTCCTGCTTCTATTTCACCCATCAGCGCTGCTCTGATGTGTCTGTGCAAAAATTCACCCTTCAATTACAAAGCACGGTTCAAGTGCTTGCTGCACTTGACACTGCTTTGCATAAGGGTATGGGGAACTGACGCTGAGCACTGCTGTGAGAAGAGCGCTCCGCTGGCTCGGAAACCTGCCTTGCCTGCTGTCCACACAGAGTTGAAGTCCGTCCTTATCGGCAATCATTGAAAAAACTTTGGGTAGCAGGGGATTCGAGGATGCATTCGCCAGCCCGTCGGAGGATGGCGGGATGGTGGGGCGAAATCGGCGGCTCTCGACGCAATCCCGGCTGGGTGGGGACCCGGAGTCCATGAGGGCGGAGCAGTTGCTGGCAGCCGGAGCGGCAGCCATGCAGATGGGGGAAGGCACTGCCCAGAAGAGCAAAAGCGGGCGCTGAGCCGACTTTACATCTGCTGTCTTGGGGGAATGTGCTGCTGTATTGAGAAGGCCACTGAGAATCCCACAGCCAAAATGACTTCTAGTTTGAGCTGAACATCATTTTCAACTGCCAGGGAAACGCACTCTTGAGGTTGATTTGGCGGCAATAGCAGTACGCTCCAAATGCTACTTTGAACTTCAGCGCTAACATAATTGTATGCAGCGACAGTGCTGGACTGATCAGTGCTTGTCTCTTGCACTGGATTTGCTGAATGGCATAGTCTCAATTGCATAAAGCCCATGGCTTTGGATGGTGTATTGGAACCTTTGTATTGAGATTGAATTGCATGACTTACCGGTCGGCAAGTCAAAGCCATTGAATTCAATCTAGATCTGCATCAAATGTCACTGGCTGGTGTATGTTCTGCGTCTGCATAGTGAAGGCATTGCTGTGGGCAGACAAGCTCCAGAGAAAGAGGGGTCAAGCAAGATGATGGTAAGATGATAGGGCTGTCTATTCCAGCAGATTGAATATGTCAGTCCCTGTGTGTAGGGAAATGAAGCAGCCAAGGTTTTAACCTTCGTCTTTTACGCTGCTGTTGTTGCCGCAAGGCTGAGGGTGGATACTGAATGTCATAAGTTCATGCAATGCTTCATGCAATATGCAAAGTAACCCTAACATCTGGGTCTTCTGTTCTCTTGACATCCATGTGCTTGCTCATGACCTTCCTTTCCCTTGTAATTCCTGCTATCCTGTCCATATTTAATTCTGCTGTCCCAGACATTCCTGCCTTTACCCAGGCATCAGGATCGCCTCCAAAGAAACTTCACCTCCCATGTAGTGGGGCATGAGCACACTTACAATTTCCTCCTCAAGAGGAGAACTTGAAACACGCAATTGGAGATTTGGGGAAACTTTTCAATAGTACATGGAGCTATGGTAGAGGTCCACTCAGACTTGACGGAGCTGATTCTACAAGGCCTAGACTTTACTGTACATGCCCCTCGCCGGCAGTCACTCTCTGCCAATCATTCATTCTCAATTACTCAACGTTCAGCTATATATAAAAGCTGTGACTGGCATCCTGGGGCAGCCACAGGAATGGTTGCACCATGAATTTCACCAAATTGCCAAGTTCGTGAACGCAGGTCGTTAGGTTCTATGGCTTCCCAAACACTTCCTCAAGAGACTCCTCCAGGATGTGCAGGGCTTCGGCGACTTCAGACTCCTTCACATTCAGAGGCGGGAGGAAACGGATGGCCTCACGAGCACCTGCGAGAGAACCTCACAAATCAAGGTCCTGTTGAATATCTATTGAATGCCACAGGGAAGAACGCAAATACCCAGACGACACTTCCCTGCCCCCAATCATACAGCAAACATTAAAGTGTATGCCCCTTGACCAATATACTGTAAAGTTGATAGGTAAACCTCGGCTACAGTACTCATAAGTCATTCAATATCAATGAATCAAACAATGACTAGAAATCGAGCCAATCATGGCCCAAGCCTTTCACCCTAAAACAAATTCTTCCTGACTGGGTGAAAAAGCACATGTCTGACCACACTACCCTTCTCAAATTGAATCCCATCCATCCTCTCCCCCACGTCTAGACCATCACTCTTGCCTCAGCGACCTGAGCATCCTTGCAGTACCGCTCACAGATCCGCTTGAAATTGAGCGATCCTGAGCCCCTGACGGCAAGCTTCTCCGAAATTATACAAAACCGTCCATTCCAAAATAATCTCCAAGGACTCAAAGGCTTGCCTGCAGAGAGCAGCAGCATGTTGCGTCTGCCAGCTGCCTTCGTGACCGCGGAGGCCACTCCTGCCTTGGCCGTCAGCCCCCCATCCTCCCCGCCGAATTCCACCGCCACCATCAACCCCCGTCCCCTCACGTCACTGATCGGGAATTTCTTGGTCAGCGCCACGATCCCCTGCAGCACACCACACTTAGGACACTAAAGTGAGCGATCCCTGCTCATGTGGATCAATTCACCCATTCAACAGGGGGGTGATGAGGAGACATGCAATGTTGCAGGTTGTGTAAGTGTGCGATATGCAAGTATCCTTTGTGTGGCATGTCTCAGGAAGCCAGTGAGTTTGGGGGGGGGGGGGGGGGGGGGGAAGGATTCATTCACCTGGATGGGTTCGATGATGATGGCTGCGGTGTCTTCGGGCGCGCTGGTCTGCTTCAACAGCCATTTGATGGCGTCCAGGGGGGCATTGCAGCACTTGCGGGCGTTGTAATCGTCGAAGGGGGGTATGTTGGGCCGGATCTGCGGGGCAAAAAATCAGCGTGAATGGGCGATGTAGAATTGGCTTCACCTTGGGTGTGAAAGCCACCCCATCGTTTCTTCACAAGGGTGGGGTGCCTCAGAAGCCGATATGAGCTACAGCCACCAGGAAACGCAGGTGCGTCGACGGAACACTTGGAACAGGGCTGCTTCATTGCTCTGTTAGAGCTGATGCACGCGACTCAATTTGGGCCTGTGAATTGGGCATTGCTGCAAACGGTCTACACCCGCTGCCGTAGTGAAGGAAACCATTTGATGGACCAAAACAGAAAACATTGTCTGCGCTCATCGAGCTCAATGCAGCGACTGATGCATCTCTTCAGGCATGCGATTTGCACTTCGTAGATCGCGTTCTCAATGCAACGCTACGGGTCTCCCTCGCAAGCACATTCTCAGAGACCGCACCTTGTACCACTCATCTCCATCCGGTGCAGCTTGTCTGGTCGAGCAGTGGAGGCAGTAGGGGTAGCTGCTGGTCAGGACCCCCGGCAAAAGTGGAGCAAACCCTGCCCTGCAGCGGAACGGACCCCAGAGTAAAGCACCTTTTGGACCATGCAGGGATGGCCATGATATGTCTCGATTGCCTTCCTTTGAAATGAGGAAGGCTTCAATGAAAAAGTGTGGAAGGTGGGATTTGAGGGATGGCTTATGAGTATGCAAATCTGGCTGATCGTTTGGAATAGATGGGTTTCGTTCCCAAATCAAGCTAAGCATCCAAGCTTGCCCATGCCCACAATAATGGAAGCGATGGTATACATCATGGAGACAACACAAATTCGTTGCAGATCTAATTGTTCCTTTAGGTGACTCATGGGCAACAAGGTCTGTGGGCGATACCTGTAGTAGGTCTTCGAGTTTGTCAGAGCCATGGTAGCGAAGGTCCGGCCATGAAAGCTGTTCTGCAAGCACCGGAGCAGCCTGTCAGTAACAAGGGAAGAGCGCTTCTGGTCTTCTGGCCTGGTTCCGGGCGTGAAAGTGCGCAGCTTCAAACAGCACAGGAAAGCTTGGGTCTTCGGAGCTGACATCTTGGGTGTCCAAAGGCTCAAAGAGGACAGAAGAAGGCTCACATCGAAGGAGACGATGTTCTGCTTGCCAGTGTGTGCCCTGGCCACCTTTATTGCGTTCTCCACAGCCTCTGCCCCGCTGTTCGCAAACGAGAAGCGTGTGAGACTTTTGGGTGCGATCTCCAACAGACGGTCCAGCAACCCTGCCTGCACCCACAAATAGGTTGTTTTGCTGTTCTAGGTATCAGGTACTGTCATTGAACAGCACCCCATTCTAAGCATTATTAGGTATTTGGTACCCTCACTGATCAGCCACTTGCGGTGAGCGTTATGAGATACTAGGTACTGTCACTCACAAGCACCCTGCTTTGAGCCTGCACACCTGGAGGATTGCGGACATGAATGGTGATCAGTACAGCCCAGTACAGGAGTGACATGTTCGATACCTGGTGTGAGTGCACTGGGACAATGAGGTGGTGGGAGGGACTTCAAAGGAGGAAGGGCGGAAACAAAAAGGAGGTCACCATCGGTTTGGAGCCGGCAAAGACGTTCTGCTGTGCGAATATCACGTCTGCCGCCTGCCGCTGGATTGCATCCACCACCCTGGGGTGGCAGTGCCCCGTGGACACTACCCCAATCCCTGCATCGAGAACCCCCAACTTGGGCTTTTCTGGCCAACCAAGAGAGCCGGTGAT
This sequence comes from Chloroidium sp. JM, assembly GCA_004335615.1. Classification (NCBI taxonomy): domain Eukaryota; kingdom Viridiplantae; phylum Chlorophyta; class Trebouxiophyceae; order Watanabeales; family Watanabeaceae; genus Chloroidium; species Chloroidium sp. JM. The sequence goes on along the minus strand of QAXI01000445.1, from coordinate 167,104 downwards.
GTCCAGAGGTATCAATGATATTGCCTCAGCCTCGGTGACAGCAACAAAGCTCCAGAAGCGTTGAGGCATTGCACTCTTGATGACGGCATCCGAACGTCTCCATCTCTCACTGAAAGAGCACGGATGCAAGCAATTTATCTGAGGAAATGCACGGGGATGGAAGTGCTATTGTGCTCTTTGTCTAAATGACCTTTGTCTAAATGGAGGAATCACAGCAAGCGCTGAGCTTGTCCCTGTGATGCCTTGACTTGTGGGAAACCTACAATGTTGAGAGGGAGCGCTGATGGCATTGGTCAAAGACAGAAGTCACGAGTCCCTGCAAAGAGGGGTAGAACAAAAACTCACCTGTTGCCATGTCCAGGTGCTTTTGTCCATCAGTTGTCCACACATATGACCCGCTTGCTCTGTCTGCGATGTACTCCTGCACGGTGGTTTTGCCCAAAGTGAACATCCGACATGGGAGAGGTGGGGCGTTGTTCCTTGGTTTGTGGCTGTATAGTAATCAGCCCTAGTTGAGAATTCACTGCTGAAAATGGATGCTAGGTCAAGTTTTCAAGGAAACATTTGATCCTGCCTATGTTTGCAGCCAGAACTGTTCCAACGAACATATAGTACTATCTGTCATTTTGACTCTGCTGGAATGCTAGTTGGAAGGTGCCATAGTATGCAATTTCAAAAAAAGTTTGGAAACTTCATTATGCCTCAAATTTCTATCAATAATGATGAGACCAGAATACCCAGCAAACGTAAATATCTGGGGAGTATCTTCGTTAGTCAGTGCCCCCCTTGGCAAAGCACAGCATGGCGAGAAAATAATAGTGTAACTTACGCTGAAGTGGGCCAGCGCAGGAGCGGAGATGTGCTCCCTGATTTTCGTCGCTGCTTGCGAAGCTCCGGACTCGGCTAAGGACGCTAGACTTTGAGATGCAGCACTTGCGGCCCTTTGTGGGACGGGCATAGCGGCTGTTTGATCTTTGGCTGTATAACTCAATGGAAATAGTCCTCTTCGATCACATTGACGAGCTTTTGCACAAAATTCTGTAACCTTAGCAAATTGGTCATAAGCCTGAAAGGACCCCAACCCCTAGGCCTAGCCAAAAATGGGCCTTTCCGTAAACTTTAACATCAAAATAGTTCAAGAATGTATGCGCATTCCCTGAGACAAGGATCAAGATGCTTGCGTGCTGTTGAGGGTACATCACCTTGATTGAGCCAGCGAAACACCCATGCAAACCTTGGCTGGCCTCACCAGACCTCCATTGCCGTCCCTGTCAGTCCTCAAATTCCTCGACAGGTTTTGCATCGGCAGCAGACCAGGTAATTATCCAATTTTGACAGCCGAGTGGTCCTGCTTTTACTGACTCTGTTCATAGCAAGCAGACCACCAGCACATCTGCCATTATGCAGGTTGTTGCGCTTTGCACACGGGAAAGGCCTTGCACTATCAAAAAGCTGCCTTGGTAGCCAATGCACCCTGGGTGAGAAGGAGAAACTGCCGTGCGGGTGGCCCAACATCATTAGATGCAACAAGCGTGGCCGGAGAAGATGTTGCATTTGAGAAGTGCGCTCTCATTCTTGGTTTGTTGAATATAATGCTGGCAGATCCTGCAGTCGCAAGGGGGCAGGGTAGGGGGGACGGGTGGCTTGGCATGAAAGGCTCGTCAGAAAAGGGAGATCAACAAATTGCCAGCTCCATGCAGTAACGCAAGGACCCATTGCCGTAGTCTAAGAGGCAGCCATAGCATGGAGTTTCCAGGCGTTCGCCAAGCATTTCTGCTTGACTGGCAATCATGGAATGCATGGGCCGTTGCATAAAAGTCATTCACAAGTAAATGCATGCCCGTGGCTGTGTTTCCTTTCACAAAGTCCCTTCCCCCAGAAGCAGGACCTCTTTCTGTTGGCCCAAACCCCACCTACTGCGCAGCAGGGAGTCTGGAGGAGATGTGTTTGGGTCTGCTTTCACATCAGAGGGAACCTCGGAACAGAACCCCGAGAGGCTTAAGCAGGCCAAACAGCAGCCCGTGCCGCCGACGATGGTCATGCGGGGCCCTACGGGCACGCCACCGCCGTACTTGCCGGACGAGCTGTGGCAGAACGCCGCCATCCTGCTGGACAAGCCCAGCGGATGGACGTCCTTTGACGTCTGTGGGAAGCTGCGGGGCGTGCTGCGGATGAAGAAGGTCGGAATTTCTTTCCCTTCCACTCGAAGGTATTAGAAGCAGCATTGCCCTTCACATGCCCGGCTTCTGTGCAATCGGTTTCAAAATGATTGAGGGTGGGCAAGCCTTTGAGGGGTGTAATCAGCAGTGTGCAGGCAGTTTGTTTCAGCTGGGTCAGGGTCTGTTTTTGCATACTGATCATTGGCTGAACATACAGATTTTTTTTCCACTGTGGCTTAGCTTGATGAGTTTGGGTTGGACGAAGGGGAGTGGGGGAGTATCTCTGATACAGATCATTCTCCTTGAAGGAGCTCTTTCACCTGGCAAAAGCACGACATCGAGCCCTATCAGCCTCCCTCCCCACAAACACCTCTTCCCCATCAACGGCTGTAGCAAATCCTTCTGTGAAGCAGTATGGCTGCTTGCTCACAATGCAGGCGATCCCCCTCCTCACACCACCCCACCTGATTTTCTGCCCAAACCCCTATCAAGCGCCTCGTCAAATTAAATCAAAACCAGTACGGGTGCAGATAGGCCATGCTGGCACCTTGGACCCTGCTGCCACCGGACTGCTGATCGTGTGTACCGGGAAAGGTTGCAAGAGCGTGGATGCCTTTGTGGCGCAGCACAAGCAATACGAGGGTGAGGGTCTCCAGTTCCTCACAATTAAAGCAATGCAGCTTGTCGTGAGTCTGAGGGGATTTTTGCTGCTGAAGCTTGAAGTGCCGTGGAGAGGGTGGTGGGGAGGTGTTGAAGATGCAGGACACAGGTCGATGAAGCATTTCTGTAATAAAATATGGGTTTGCAGGTTCATTGATGCTGGGAGAGGGCACCATCTCCTACGATGCAGAGGCCGAAGTGAGCGAGAGGCAACCTTGGGAGCACATTACAGGTGGGTCTTAGGGTGAGGGAACCTCAGGATTTGAGGCGTGGAAGCCAGGAGTGAGCTGGCCAGCCTTGCAAGATCACAGTGATACATGCAGTGGCAGATAAATTACTTTCTTGCCTCATTTCAATCCAGGGGCTGCCGCACAGGACCCGAGGTCATGTTTGAGAGGTTTTTCTCCAGACATGCCTGACTGGGGGGTGACTCAAAACACGGCAACTTTGGATGGCCTTGTGTCTCCAATCTGTAGCGCACAGGTGTGGGAATGCAGCAATGCCAGTGTCCATCTTAACTCCAGCAAGAATGCAGGACCCTCTGGGTTGTAGTCTGGAGCAGAAGATATTCATGGCCTGCAGATTCGGACCTCTCAAGTGCACAGCGGGACTTCACCGGAGACCTCATGCAGCTGCCTCCCATGTTTTCCGCCATCAAGGTAACCTATCCGTCCCGTCTCTCATGTTGTTCTCCTTCTAGAGTTGTTTCATGCATTGATGTGTGATGTTCGTCTGGTGGATTCAAATTCAGCATTTCACGCCAGTCGATCAGTAGACTCATTTCAAGGGAAAAAAGGGCTTGCTGGTGTTCCATCAACAATTGAAATTGGTGCAATCAACTGAGTAGGGTAATTTTGTGTGCAGGTGAAAGGGGAGAGGCTCTACAAGGCGGCCCGTAGGGGGGAGGAGGTGGAGCGGCCCCCAAGGGCCGTCACCATCTCCAGCCTGTCCCTGCAAAGGGATCCCAGCGACCTACAGGTGGTGCGATTCCAGGTCGCCTGCTCGAAGGGCACCTACATACGTTCCCTTGTCTACGACCTGGTACATCCCTCCACCCCACACTCTGCAATCAGTTTTAAGCAGGGCAATCAGGCGCCGTATGTGTAAATGCTCTGATTGATCTTCTGTATTGTGTGAGGGTGGTGGGGCAAGCAGTGGTAAAACGCAAAGGGAGCATGATACACTGTTTGGTGCAGCATGTTTGGGTCATTAGCTGCAAAGGACACATGCTTGCTTATTGAGAGGAGGGTACTATTCAGAAAGATGTCAAACAGAACTCCAAACTGTGATTTTTTTTGGCAGGGGAGAGCCCTTGGGACGGTTGCACACATGACGACACTCAGGCGCACCAGCATAGGGGACTTCCACATCTCTGAGGCTTGGGGGTTGGAAGAGTTCCAGGAGGCTGTGCATGCCAGCAGACTCAGGGGCCCGCCGGAGCCAGAGACAACCTCTGCTGCAGAGGAAGGTCATTCCCAGGATGTTGCCGCCCAAGTCTGTTCGGTGGCAGAATTGGACAGCAGTGGTAGCAAGACGAGCAGTATGCCGCGTGCTTTGCAAGTGCTGAAGAGGGTCTGGGAGAAGTGGACAATATAATTTTGAGTAAGGTGTGGATTTGGATATTATTGTCAGCCAAATTCTTCTTAATGTTTACAGTGGTCTGACATTTCTGGCTCTTTCGAGGCCTCTTCTGACACACTGCTTGGCAAATTTGCGCAATGCAGGTTGTTTATTGCTCAATTCTCATGATTCCCGCTGGTCAAAACAGTCTCAGGAATGACTTGGAACCTCACAATTTTGCTGTAACAGTGGTAGTCACTGCCATGTTCCTCCTGCAGATTGTGACCCAACACTAGGAGGCAGCGAAGGAACAGAAATACAGATACAACTCATATGAATATGCTGAACCCAGAAAAATTACTACTTGTACATGCACTCCTCAGCTCAAAGCAATCTCTGCCTCGTCAAGCAATCTCATCATCTCAAATGGGCGGTGCAGCAAGAACACTGCAGCAAACGGCTTACGTCATGCCCCTCTCTGCTCCTATGAAATGTCAGTGCTCGCTCCCCACCCAGCCCAGGATGCTTGCGCTCTCGAAGAGGCCCACCAGAACCTCCACAACTGCACAGCATCGACCGTCGATTCCTGCTTTCTTAATTCCTGTGTCTCAAATCCTGCAGAGGATTGCTACAAGGTTTCGCAAGGATTCATTTCATGGTGATACAATGGGGTTCAATCGAATGGCTTGCTTACCAATGAGCCAGATAACGATGATTTCGAGTCGAGCTGCGTGGATTTGGTTGGCATGGTCATGCAAGATATCCAAGAGGTCCTGCAAGACCTGCATACACAGCAAGACATCTGAACTGTAATTGTCCGTCTAACGGACCGGTAGCTCCGTCTGACTGACCCAGAGTGTTTGTGAAATTGGCCCTCACATAAATAGATAGACCATAATCTCCTCTTTGCACTCATTCTATGGGGTGCCAGAGGCATTTGGCAGGATTTGGAGGATATCACAGATAAAGCACAGATTATGTTAGCATTAGTGATTCCTCCAGCACAAATTCACAAATTTCCAGGACCACTGCTGACATCTGCTTCTGATGGCTTTCTAAAGCAAGTCATGGGAGGATGTTGGGAACGTCTTCCAAAAAATGTCATCCTAGAGAGGTACGGTGGGGTGCGCAATGGGCAACCTATCCTCCCTACCCATGCCTTCTAAACTTGCTTCAAAGTCCCCCAGAGAAAGAGCCCCCAAAGGCGGGAATCCACCTTCAAGTGGTAAGGTGTCTGTGTTCTTGGGCTGCACAAATTTGCCAAAAATGCCCATGACCCCCAGCACTTGCACCACGCTCAGGAGCAGGCAGGCTGCCACCAGAACGACCACCCAAACCTCCAGGTTGGTGCTGTACAGCGTGTCTTGGAACCCCCGGGAGAGGTACAGCATCTCACCCAGCACCTGCAGGCAGCCACGCCAGGGCGTCAGGTTTTGGAGGACCCAGACGGGCGGGCTGCCACAGGGCTGGGGAAACGAGAATCCCCCCCCCC
>QAXI01000445.1:113526-124291 GCA_004335615.1 Chloroidium sp. JM | reverse complement strand
AGGTAGGGGCACGGAAGGCATTGCAAATTTGGAGGCTGAAAGATTTCCATGTGCTGATCAATGTTATGCAGGAGACGGCAGTACCTTCATGGTCTGGTGTGCAGCGTTTGGCTGGGTGATTGGCGAGCAGACATAAACAACACAAAAGCAATGCAAGGGTGCAGAAAGGAAAGGGGCTGAAAATTTGTGGATCATGTGCCATGTCTTCTCGCTTCTGAGCACTTGGAAGTCCAGTGAATATACAAAGCAGTTGGTGTGCAGGGATGGGTGAGAGGGAGACTCACGGGTCTGGTTAATGTGCAGGGATGGAAGAGAGGGAAACTCACGTGTCGGGTCTCCTTCGTGCTGAACTTGACGAACGCGCCACTGCTGCACCAGTCCCCCGGCACGGGCTTGGGGTCCAGGGACGCCTTGAGGTTGTATTTCTCCGAGCAGCGCGAGAGGATGTAGCGGGACAGCCAGAGTTGGTCACCGATGTCGACCCCACAGCAGGGGCCCACCTTGTAGGACCACTGACCGGGCACTACCTCGCTGCTGGAACCTACAGGTGCAAGGGTGGATTATGAGCAGGTGTTGTGTGTGTCAAGTGGTGTGGGGGAGTTGTGATTTGGAGGCGAAGTAGCCCTGAAAGGTTCCTGTGTGTATGTGGCCACACCTCGTCGTATGAAACGCATGAGCAGCTTTGCCCTGCAAAGCTGGCGTTGACTTGAGCGGTCCCATCCCTTTGTAATCAGCAGGACCCTGAAAACTATCCAGACCATTCAACAATCACTGCAAACTTCCGAAAGCGAGCCTGCCAGACATTGTTCGTCCTACAATTCTGCCCTCTTCATCTGTATGCTCATTTGGGCCTTCTCTGCCAGCCACATATGACAGATGGGATAGCCTGCACAATTTGTTTGTCTACACACAACAAAAGTAGGGCAGGGACCCTTATCCACCCAAGGTATTCTACGATTCAAAAGGTTTGTGGCTCGAAGAGTACCTGTGATGGGGATGTTGGCGTGTAGACAGGCCAGGACATGCGACTCTGCAAATTCTCGACCGCTGCTGGACCCCAGACCCACGCCGCAGTATGTCGACGGAGCCTTTTCCGTGAATCCCCTCTCTGGCCATCCTGTCACAGCAAGAAATCTATTAGTGAGGCTACTTCAGGTGATGCTGTTATGAAACGATTGCAGATTGCCCCTGACTACTGCTGGGGATGGTAATACCAACAGGGAATAGGAAAAGCCACTCTCCACATCCACGGATCTCCTTCGTAGCCCCACAGGTTCCATCCAGTCGAGCAGTGAACGACGAGGAGTGCCGAACAAATGCTGCTGTATTTTTGGTCGCAAAGTCTGTGCTGGCAGGGTGTGCGTCTCCAACCTCATCCACTGCCAGCCATTCAATCCTCCTACCCCCAACCAACCAGTCATTGTGTACTACTGTCAACTCTGACGTGATTGCTGGGCACAGCACACCCTCGAGGGACATAGAGACTTGCAAGCCAGTGCAATCTTTCATCTTCCCAACCCAAAAGGTCCCACTTCAAGCTCCATGAGATGGCCCACCCAGGGAGCAATTCTCTGCGTACCTACCCTTTCAATTACTGTGCTGCCAGCTGGAAAATTGCAAAGCACCATTGCCAAGACCTGGAGTGTACAAGAACAGCCGCTGAAAGCCTCTACACATCTATCACCGCTGTTTGGAGGAACAGCGGCCCACCTATTGGCCAATTGGTAGATGGTTCCAGCAGAGTGTACTGCTGCTCCACGCTGAACGCCGGCTCGCTGCCCGCAGCCTGCCTCATCACCATCTCGCAGGGGTACCTGTTGTTGCTCTGGTGCGGCCGCATATCGGTGCTGCCCAACTCCAGGCTGGGTGGCGAGAACGTGTCGCAGAGCACCAGGATGTGATCACCACCTCTGAAAGGGTCTGCAGAACAGGATCATGCCCTTTCAGCCACCTTTCCTGGGGCGGATGAAGGACAAGGGCTTGCACAGCAGTGGAAATTTGGACAGTGTTCACTGGTCCTCTGGAAAACGTACCCGGCACCATGATCCTGGGCTGCAAATAGACCGTGGAACACTGCTCGTTGGCCTGCATCGCGCAGACAAATCGTCGGTGCGGGGAAATATTGGGGTAGGAGCATCGACGATTATGGAACTTGCTGAGGCGGATCGGACGCGACAGCGAGGCCAGTAGCTCACCTGCTGCGTGAAGGACCCATCAAAGTGGGCTATGGGTAGCTCTGCGACGGATTTCGGTTTGCTGCTCAGCACCCTCGTCTTCGACCTGAGGTCGCTACCACTGCCGCCCACCCTGCAAAATCGATTCTTCTCTGTGAGTAAAAATGTCCGAGAGACTGCGTACAGATGAAGATTGCTGAAGTTGCTTGAATGCAGGCTTGGGATGAACACGAAGGTCAGCAAACCACCGCTGAGCGACACATGAATGCATCGTGGAGGCCATGGGACTCACCAGATGTACTCCGCTATGATCTTGTTGCGAGAACTCAGTGCAGAAAAGTGCCTATTGAAGTCTGCCTCCAAGCCAGACTTGGCCATCGTTCCAGGCTATCCCGCCCGATCTTACACTCGGTAAGATCTCAAAACCTCAGAGAAACACTGACCAAAGCAGTGGTAAAAGATTGGTAGGGTCGCCTCTGAGTCGGGGCCTCGCCCCATGTTCACTGCGATCTCCTCGCCGCAGGAGAAACGAATGAATTGAAACATCGAAAGCGGTTTGAACTAAACAGTTCCACCGGAAGTTATTCCTCATCACTTTGTACAGAGATACTTTTGCCTGCCGATGGTTGCGCCCACCAGTACTTTATCTTCATCGCTTTTGAAGTGAGTGCTCTCATGATTTCCTTTCATTCTGCATATATAGAATCTGCTTCCTAAGTTGTGTCTAAGAAAGTCGATTTGCAATGCTTGGCTTTCGCAGATTTCATTGTTTTTGCAGCGACGCTTCCAAGCATTTGGTGTACCGTTTGGTGTAATGAGGTTTTGAAAACAAAGAGGCTCTATTATGTGAGCTTGGACATCAGTGCCAGCCTTGCAGGACGCCCAGCAGCGTTGGCCCACAGTCACAAAGCAGCAGCCACCTGCCCACCCCTCAGGCAAGCAAAGCGGGGAAGCCCTCCGTGCCACTCAGCCACAGCCAGTTCTGGCTGAAATTCAGCACCACTGCGGCCCAACACAGTTGCCACCTTTCGCAGTCCAGGTCAGCTCTCTTGGGATCATAAAATGAGGGTTCGCCAATTTTAGGAGGGGGTTCCATTTGATTGGGTCCAGACTCTCACGCGCGCATACGCTCCCCAAGGCAGTCTTCCTGAGAGCTCTTCCTCACCGTCAATCTCAATCTGATCAGAAAGAGATGGTCACTGCAGGAGGCAGCGGCGAGGGATGGAGTGCCAAGCAGAAGCACGAGAGACGTCGACGAGCGGCAGTGGTGAGGAGGACTTGCTGATAGTGGGGCCCGGGGTGCTGGGAGGCCTGGTGGGGAAGCTGTGGCGGGAGATGCATGGCAACTGCACAGTTGTGGGGCAAACAAACACAGACACGAATCATGCAAGGTACTGTTCGCTGGTCCTGTGTGTTTGTATTGAGAAGCGCTACTCCAGGGGAATGTGCTGGAGCCAGAATGCTCATCCATCTAAGATTCCTTCTTGAAATGGTGCATTTGAGCATTTTGAAGGTAAACAGAGGAGGGGGGGGGGGAGGCAAGAGGATACAGGGTCAGGTAGGGAGACAAAAGGCCAGTGAAGTGAACGTGCAGTTATCATGTTGACCTTGCTTCAAAAACAATCATAAAGTCTTGCTCTGGCGTGAGGATCATCATGGAAAGATCAGGCACGTTCTGGCACTGGGTTTCATGTTCTGCACACCCAAGAAAGCAGATTCTGGCCATTCAGCGTTTCAATGTTGTGCCTGGAATTTGAAAGGCTAGACAAACGCAGGCTGAAGAGGCTGGGCCTGGTGCCAAGACTGAAACAGGATGCGGGCGAGGAAAGGTTCCCTAATGTCCTCTTCTCTGCACCGCCGTCTGGAAGCCAAGACTACGTGGCTGAGGTATGGCACCGTTAAATCCGATCTGGTGTTGCAAACGACAATCCGATCATGAGAGTGGAGAACAATCTCTCTTGATGATTAAGGAGGTGGTAAAACTGGTCGATCTGGCAGAGATGGTAATCTTGTGGTGTCCAATATTTCTAGTGTAGTGCCAGACCGCGCTTCTGTGGAATATGGAATGGTCCTTTGGTCAGCTAATACATACCCAGGGGAGGGAGATGAGGACTCCAGCAATAGGGACAAGGACACAAATCAATCTCTGTGAGCCCCCCCTCAAGCAATCTGCAAGAGTTGGGCATATTTGAAAGAGAGCTGGCCCTGTGGAACAGGGTAAATTCCATCCAAAATTTAAGTTTCTGCCCAAAAGCTTCCCTGTGCAGGTGAAGGGAGCTCTGCAGCGGTGGGACGGGCGAGGCACCTTCATCTTCACCTCCAGCTCCGGGGTTTTCAAGTCCGAGGGAGCAGCCACCATCACTGAGGAGACCCTGCTGCACCAGCCGGGGACTTCCGAGCGTCTGGACAGGTGAATCCAAGGCTTTCAGGCAGCTCCAGGGTTTTGGATTTGGATATTCAGAGGTTGGATGATGAAGGTCTAGGTGTATACCCAGCCCTCCCGAATTCTGAGGGCCTGAAGGCCACCTTTTATGTAAGCCTGTGGGGCCTTGGATGCCCTCTTCACGCATCCCTGGAGGAGGTCAGCGCAGCCATTCATGCAGCCAATGCCTGAGGTGGGCAGAAGAGGGAAGAGAAAAGGCGTAGATGTAATTGCTTGTCTGTATCTGGTTACTGTTCTCCAACCACTGTACTTTGCTCCTTCACACATGCAGGTTACTCGGATCTGAGCAAGCCGTTCTGGAAGCTGGTGGCTGCGTCGTGCGGTTTGTGGGCCTCTACCATGCCAACAGGTGCCCCCCCCCCCGCCCCCCCGGACCTCTTCCCCTTTCTTTCCTTTTCGCTTACCCTCACATTTCTAATTTTCCGCCACTCAAGGACAGCAATACCCGCGATCTACCTGAATTACATGGTATATTCTGGCAATGATGCTTGTTTGCTGAGTGATGCAACCCTGTCACTGAGGTAGCAAAGCTTGGCTGATGCTCACATTCATGCTGCACAATGTTTCTGTTTGGATGCAGGGGAGCACATACTTTCTTCTTGCGGCAGGGGGAGGTAGCCAGGTGGGGAGGGCATGTGGTCAACCTAATCCACTATGAGGACGCGGCATCCTTGTGTCTCAAGGTCCCCCCCCTTCCCATTTTCAACCCAAACATACCCTTAATTCACGTGCACTCAGCTGTTGTCCGATCCCGAGGTTTGCGCCCTGGGGTTCTCCGTTCGGAACAGTCTGCAGCCTGGATGTGTCCAGGTGTTCAATGCTTGAACAACTTTCTGACACTAGAGCAAGTGAAAGATTCCTACGGCCCTCCTCAGGGGACTCAACTGGCAAGACACGGAGAGAAACGCTGTGTTGACCAATGATCTTTTGACTGGTGCTGGTGCATGCCTGTGCGGTATGATTTCCGTGTCGACGTGTTTGCCACTGCAGGTCCTTGCACATGAGAAGCAATCGGAGCCATTCAGGGGTCGAGCCTTCCTGGGCACAGATGCCAGCCCACTTACTTTCCAGGTGATCTGCTGTTTTTCATCCTCCTTTTTAACCACAAATCTTCTGGGGTTCCCTTGATACTCAAGCAGCAAAACAATGCTGAATGGCTGGAGACTTTGTCTATGCAGATGTGCAAGCAATTTTCTTGCTCAATGATGGGGGGGCTATGCCCTGCTTTGACTCTCCTGTTGTTCTCTATTGCATGCATATTCAGTGCATCATAGACTTGCAATCAGCCTGATGTCAGGGAGGTAGAAGATTTGCTCCAAGTAGGCTGGCCCAGGTTGTCCACTGTGCTATCGGGACTTTGTAACGCCCCCCATCCCCGCTTCCTTTATTCAACACCCATCACCATGTCTGTACCACTGCCTGCAGGAGATGATGGATGCCACACTGAAGTCTGGGGCATTCGAAGGATCATGCAAATTCACCGGCCCTGCTGAGGACAGCGCAGCTCCAGGATCATCAAACGAAGCCACGCGTGCCAGCCTCTCTTGGTCGCCCAAGTATACCAGCTTCCGTGAGTTCATGCAGAGCGGTGCCAGGGACGTGTATCAGGAGCTTTGAGCCCATCCCCAGAGGCTGTATAATTGGTGGAATACTGATTGCCAAGGATGCCGTGACGTTTTTGGGTCCACAGATGGCCATCTGAAACATGGATTATTTTTGGAATGGAAGATGGAGATTTAAAGGTGTGTACCTCACAATTTTGTGATTTTGTACTAGTAGTCAGGTTCTTATCCAATTTTGTGTCAAGAGAGGCTCTCAATAAATGAATATCAGGAACAATCTTGCAGTGTCAGAAGTGAATGATTTTGTGAGGTGCATTCTGTGCCAAAGAGCATTATAGAGACTGATGTCGTAGTCCTTTGCGCCCAATGAGGTTTACAATCACTGTTCTGGAATTTACGTACTTGTGTCTGCTTCTCATGTGTAATATTGCAAGCACACTGTTGAAATGCCAGCAATCGCCAAGATTGAAAATTCATGTGTCATGCAAAACAATATCCCTCCTCAAAAATGCATCCCCTCTCGTAGGTGGATGTTTCCATACTCATCTCTCACCTTCCATAGCACAACAGCACCTCAGTTTGAGCAATGTGCGAAAGTAATGCCGAAAATCACGCAAAGAATTCTACATGTCCCGATGCTTCTAATCTGTAGAATTCTCACACTTAATTCGGAGATTGGGCCTGAAGGATATTGCGAAAGCGCGCTATCTCATTTGTATTTGTCCATGAGCTTCCTTGCATTTTCAAGAATATCGTTGCCCTCCCCTTCGGCTTCCTCTACTGGCTCGCGGCCTCCGGCAGACTGGGCTTTGAAGAAGAGATAGATCCCTCCGCCCAAAACTCCAAAGAAGAGGGCAGAAGACAAGAGCTGCAAGCCAGACACGACTGGTCTATTTTGATGCTCCCCAGGTTCTCTTGAACCAGAAGGAAAGGCCGGCGAATATGCTGCCGAAAAAGATGGCTGTTGTGAAAAGCTGCAGGACACAGCATCCGAGGGTGATCTCATGTGGGCTGCCCTTGAAGCATCCGATAATCAATCACAATCGTTTGGATACCAAGAATCAGCCAAGGCTTTTAGAACATCGAAGGAATTCTCAGGTCTGGGAGAGGCAACCATGGGACTCAATTACACTCAACAAACTGCGAAAAGCTGAAACGCATACCTTTTGCACCAAGCTCCACACAAACCCAGCTCCCAGTAGGCCGATCAGCCCCCTTGCCACCGGCCTGCAGAGAAATCTCCATGTGTGTCCTGCAACTCTCATTTCAAATGATGATTCTTCCAATTCTTCTTCTGAAGGGAGCAGTACCTACCTTGGGATGAAGGAAGGCCTGGGAACTATGTCCACAGCAGCGTCAGCAATCTTGTTGAAGTTGTCGTTCTTCTTGGCTCTGCAAACACAAGATCGTGTGATTTCCCTCACGAGAGCCTCCCTTATTGGTTTGGGAAGATTGTGGCTGATGAAGGGTGGATTGCCAGAGCACTGGAAGCTTTGAAGGATCTCTTCACATAGATTTTAACCACAGGCGACATTCTGTTGATCGCAGATTGGTCCACACAACACAGAGAAAGTGGGGTATTTCTGACAAAACTTCCTAACACGCTGTTCAAGAATACTCCTTTCACCGAGCCTGTAGCTCTGTGCTCCAGGCCCAGGTGGAAAACTTTTTGTGTGCACTTTTCCATCTGTTTGATGCTTGAACGCTCAATACTCAGTCGTGCCAGGATGTTCAAACGTCTTTGAGTGGCAGGTATAACAAAATTCCGGCAAGCTGTCAGAGAAGAGAGCTTGTCAATAAGATAGTGAAGGAGAAATACCCACCTGACCTCAAAGATTGCTCTACTGCGCGTCTTCCTTGTCACTGAGCTTCCCAGTATGGAGGGCCTTGCCAACAGTGGCTTGCATGAACTTGCTATGCACGCCGAACGCACTGTTGGCTTCAGAGACGGGAGTTGCATAGCCATGTTAGCCATTCTTGTATTTATAAATATTTAAGAGTCCAGGAGGTACGAGATCTCTCGCTTGTGAACGAGACGCAGGTGGGTGGTAGTGTGGGGGCGAGCCCTGGGTTTTTCATTGCCTGGAGGGGTAGAGTGAAAGGGAGGGAAACAAAGCTCTCTTCCTGGAAAGGTCAGCGTTGTCGATCGTGAATTACTTTTTGGCAAAAGCAATCACATCTTGGCAGACAACGCCACAAGCAGTTGGCATGGCACTCTCACTTGGATTGTGAGCCTCGAAACACAGTAAATAAACAACTTGTTGGTTGCAAGACAGCTATCTCATCCTTGCTCAATGTACATGCTAAATAGGCCAAGTTTACTGCAAAAGAAAGACAAATTGCTTGTTTCACAGGACAGGGGATCGTATGTTTTCTTGTAGAACTGCGGAGGACCGTCCTCTCCTCCTCCCCTTCCCAGCAGCTGTGGTAACATTTTCTTGCTGCTCCTCTTCTACTCTCGGTGGCTCTGGGGCTGTATCCTGCGAGAAGAGGACATGTGTCAGCTAAGTTGATGGCTCAATCGAGAACATGCTCCCCTTTCGTCACCTTGATAAAGTGATCTCTGCATTTTCCTCTCAAGAGATGCTCTAGCTAGAGATCCGGGGGCAAGGAATTGCAGACAAATATTGCTCTGGTCACAGTGAGGTCAGGCTGAGGAGAACTGAGCAATATATCAGTGATTGATTCATGTCCTCGCTTTGCAGTCATTGATTACAAAGGTGGCCGTTCCTGTGGTCAACCAGAATAAAGTGAATACCTCTTCGTCTACCGATTCATCCTCGCTGGTGTCGGCATCCACCACTGCCGCTTTGCGTGGGCGGGAAGGGGTCTTGCCGGTGGTCGCAGGGGCAGGGGTGCTCTGGAAGGGCACCCCGGACGCCTGGCTGTGCTCCTCAACTCGATCCATGATTTCCGCCACTGCCTCCTCGCTCAGGACCTGTGGATTTGGAAGCTGAATTTGGATTTCGGCAAACAGGAGAATTCTGATTTATGTATGGCTCTGTGGGGGAAATTGTCACTCTGGAACCTTTGATTTACTGCCCAAACGATTCAAACTGCTGGGCTTTTTAAGGGGGAGCAGAGCCGTCTAAAGGAACAGGTTCTGGACGAGCATTAGCTCCTAGATCATATCAAATCCGTCCTGATATCATCAACTCGCATCCGACGATTGAAAATGCAAAATGTCAGATATGGTATACAAGGATTTACACCCCTCCCCTCTTCAAGTGTTTCTCACCTCAGAAGGTGAAGCATCCAGAGCCGTGAGGCGCTTGGCCAGGCAGGCAGCATCCCTGCCAGCCACCCCTGCCCTCACCTGCTGCGCCACTTGCTCTGCAACCAGGTCCAAGGCATCAAAATTGATGGCTTATCACATCCTGTGAGAGAGCCAGGGGTGAATCCTCAGACCTTTCCCAGAAAGTAACATTGAAGCTAACGATGGAGATCCATCTCAGGCAACAAGGGTCACATTACACCAAGCTGACTTTCAAGCTCGATGCATTTCAGTGTGAAGGGAAATCACGGTGGGCCTTGTGATATCTAATTCTGAATCCAGTCATGAGCAGAGGGGCAGGGCTGCAGTCTTGATAAACACCCTCTGGGCAGATCAGGGGTACAACAGTACTGAGAGAATGGCCAGCTACATGCAGGAAACGGTCTTCTAATTTATGTACTTTTCACCAGCAATCAAACTCATTCTCATCTAGCTTGATATTCACGTGAAAGCGCACAGGCTCTGGAGGAGACCAGTCCCAGGGTTCAGGATTGAAAGCCTGACATGGAAAGCCAGCGCTTCCGCCGTTTTGACAGCACCGCCAATTTTGGTCATGCAGTGCAAAAAAAAGGGTCTTTGATTATGTCCGATACGATCTGAGCTGGAAGGAGGCAGGGGGGCAGACCGGCCAGGAAGATGAGGGGTTTGACGGCGTCTTGGCTGGCGTGCTTCAGGGGGAGCCCCGCCGCCAGTTTCAGCAGGCCACCCACGTACGCCTTGGCGGCCGCACTCCTGTGACAGGCCAGCACCTCCACCAGGCAATGCTGTGCCAGCGCAGAGTAGCCATGGTCTTCCGCTCCCTCGCCTTCCGGCAGCTGAGTCTGAAAGCGCAGCGCTTGGATTACACATGCTTGCATATGATGGGGTTGTTGTGCCTTAATGGCTCTGATACTGGCTTTGGTGAAGCATGCAGATGTCCACACATTGATCACGACGGCTGAAGCTGGATGGCAAGAATGAAGCGCTTGCACAGGGCTTGGCGGCAGCTAGAAATCAGGCCCCTTCCCCTTGTCACCCCAGCGACATTGTTGATTGAGATTTTGTGGAGAAGAATCCGATCTGACACCCTTCCTTCTCTACCCTTAATGTGCATGAACTATCTTCCCCGCATTTCAGCCGTACTCACATCCTGAGCCAGCAGACACCAGCCTGATTCTTTCGGACTTGACGGCAGTAATCTCAGCTGCAACTCGATTTGATAAATTCCATTAGTCCCTGCTCTCCATTCCAGGCTAAGTAGCCTCTGTGACCTTCAGGAACTTCGAGAATGCCAAAGAGGTCGATGGCAAGTGGAGGCCCCGGGGGGGGGGGG
>QAXI01000445.1:93372-103746 GCA_004335615.1 Chloroidium sp. JM | reverse complement strand
GGGGGGAGGGGGGGGGGGACCTTGTCCTTCAGGCGTCCCAGCATGGCTCCCTGCAGGTCGACCACGGTCGCCTCCGGCAGGTCCAACCCCAACCCCTGCATGGCGCTGGCCAGCAGGCTGCACGCCCTCACCTGCGCGGCAATCAACAGCTGCATGACTTTGACGTTTGAGGATCGCCTCTCCCCAGCTTGCCTCAGGAGTGATTTTAATTGGCGCTCTCTTGCGCCCAAATGCGTGCACACCGGTCTTCAAATAGCGGCTGGCATTATGCACCCAAATCCATGTCCAAAATCGAAACATGGAAGACTCCCCCTGCATGAACTCACCCTTGGATGAGGGTCAACCGTCAATCACACTGTAGCAGGAGACTTTTGAAAGCTTGTCCAGCCAATTTCTCACCCTGACAGATCAGCTGCGGAGAGATGGTGCATCGATAATTGAAGGTCTCGCAGCCATTACTAGGCTACTATTTGGGGTACAGGAGTAGGCGGGGGAGAGGAGAGAGGGGGGGGGTGGAGGGCTCACTCTGACCACCTTGTCGACCGCACATGCCAGCGGAATGAGAGCGTCCAGGAGATTGCCCACGAACTCTTCACAGCCGCTGCGGGCGGGAGCTTCCCGGGTGAAGGTGGAAACGAAGCGCAGCGCCCTCTCCGCATTGCCGTTGCTCTTCTGTTGCAGTGATGCACACAGATCTCAGTGGGAGAGGCGATGAATTATGATGAGAGGCCTGCCTTCGATCTAAAATGGACAAATTTGCAGAGCTACAGATCATCAGATGTCATGCTGCGTCCTTGAAACTTCGTTCTTGTACTGAGGAATTCTGATACTCATGCTTGTATGATGACCCAGCATTCACGTTGTCAACCCAGGTGGGTCAATTCAAATTGGCTACCTAACCGCAGATTGTGGCCAATCAAACGTCATCCCTATTCCGATGGAGGCGTCTGATCTGCAACTCCATTCCAACCAGAATATGTCCTGATTGCAGTCAGCCAATTCTGAGCAATCAGAAGGATCTCTCTTTCCCATCAGTTACGCCCTCTCTGAGCTCAAGGATTTCATCAGCAGCATGCAAAGGCACTGCTTCGGCCCTTGCAGTGTCTCACAGCAAGCCACATGCTGTCAATTACTGGCAAAGTAGAGAACAGAATATAGAGGCGAAGTCATCTCACCAGGGGCACAGTCAGAAGGTAGCTCAGACAGCGATACAGTTCGTCAAAACACGCGTCGCTGTCAGCTGCCTCCAGCTCCCACAGCATACGTGCGTACTTGCTGTGAGACCCAGTGGTTTCTTGGCATCTGTTGAAGACCTCAGCCACCGTCAGCAGAGGGGTCTGCTTCTTTGCAGGCATGCCTGCGTTTCTGGGCTGGCAATCTCCCTCTTGCACCTTGGAGGAATCCCTAGTGTGCCTTTGCTCAGCTGATGTGAATTATCGGCCGGTACTTGCGCATACTGCTCATGCTGAAACTTTTCCACGGAAAGTACCTTCCTCTTCAGCCTGTTTCTCAACAACACTGGCGAGTTCGCACTCCAAGAGAAAAGCAGTGCAATGTTGCGAAGGTACTCGGGCTATTTCTTTATGCCGGAACACCGTGAGAGGCCTGCACTAGAGATCGCGAGAGGGCAGAACCTTTTGATCATTTGTGCATCGAAAGTCGTTCAAATTTTCACCACGGCCAGGCTGGCAAGCACAATCAGCACCAAAATTTCCTCTTACGCACTTGCACACAATCGACGCTCTCAGGACGCCAGTAAGCGCTCGGTTCTCTACACTGGTGGTCCGACCCAAAGCTGCTGGTGTTGGGGTGTGGGTTCTGAGGGGGTGGATAGCCTTTGAGGAGTGCCAAACAACTTCCGTTCACGCCAATTACATGTTCAGGTAAGTTTTCCATTGGACTTTAGCGTACAGATGATGGAAAAGCTGCTTCGATAGCAGCGAACACGACGACATCTCGACCTCTGACGTAAGGAGCAACGTTTGAGCGGTGATTTGGCAGTATTTCTCATTTTCATTCGTGATGGCTGGCTTCCGGGGAATCATGACTGTGTTCTTGCCCAGATATTGGGCTCCATATACCGTTCCAGCTTTTATCTTGCCAGACAGGGTCAGTATCTCTTTGCTGCTGTTGTTGTCGATTTAATGCCTTACAGTGCTCTGAAGCGCTCTTTGCAAGATGCGTCTCAGCTTCTCAACTGGTCTATTGGCTAGGACCAGGCTTGAACACTCTGCCAAGCCCACTCAAACTCCAATTCTGGCAAGGCGTTCTCACATATTGGGCAACAATTCCCTATTCTTTTTGGCCACTGGCAATCAGGGCTGAGTGGCAGCGCACCACAAACGGATCCTTTATTCTGGGAAACTCTCCTGCGCAAATCTTTGCCCTGAACACGTTTGTCAACCCCAGCTCAGGTGTCGCCGAAAGAGCGGTAGGACGTTCACAGCGGATAGGTCCAATACAACTTCACCTCCACCTCCACCGGGTGGAAGTTCCACTGGGCTGGAAGTTTCACAATAGCAGACCCGTTTGCATGCATCAGACAGACTCCATGTGTTTTAGAGATCGGCTGCATGCTGAGCCACAAAGGATGCCGATCCCCGAGGTCATTGCAGCCTCTGGAGAGCTTCAACGCGGCACTGCCTGGTGTGTAGTTGGCAGGGACATTTGGAAGTGTCGCTTTTGCAAGACGACACTTGGAAGGAGACCGGTGCTTTGACTTGTAAGAAGCGAATGTCACCCAGCGAGTTCTGGTGCAGGCAGCCCATGAGTTCGGCCGCCACACTGCGCCTGATGGCGGATCTGAAAGCCATCTCTCAGGAGCCCCCGCATGGCTGCTCGGCCTCCCCTGCCTCGGACGACAACCTGTTCCTCTGGAATGCCACAAGTGAGCCTCTCCTCTAAACAACTCACCCCCCCCCCTTCCTTAGCCAGAGCGTCTTCAGAGCTCTTATCTGTCTGATGCACAACAAGATTGTATGAAGAAGGGCCATTTTACAAGCCTGCACACAGGGGAGGGATCTCCTGGCTCTGCTCTTTGGTGGGGTGGGGGAGGGGGGGGTCACTGGACCTTGATCGAATGGGAGCCGGGTCAGTTCACTGTTGCAATCGGCTGCCACCAGACATGCATTCGTGACACAGAACAGCTCAGGAGCGGCCTATTATCTTTCAGCATCAGCCCAGAAGTAGTCAGGACTTGGCAAGTGCTGTTCCTGTGGATCCCAAGAGATTTGACCTGCCAGCCTCAGTCAGGATGATAGCGGGATGAAAGGCTGTGGCGCAGTCTTTGGGCCTGATGAGACCCCTTGGGAGGGAGGCTGCTTCAGTCTGAGGATCACCTTCTCAGAGCACTACCCCAGCAAGCCTCCGCGAGTCAGATTTACCTCCGACATGTTCCATCCCAACGTGAGTTTTTTCATTGTCTTACCCAATTTCACTCCCACCGCACAGCAGCACAGGCGGCTTTGGGTTGCTGCAATTTGAGTGGGAATGCATGATGTGGCGTATGCGTTTCGCTGTGCATTGGGTGGGGCATTAGCTACGATGGGCCCTCTACCCTTGACAAGCAGAGCAGTAAAACTTGTTCAGCTTTGCCAGGGAATTCTGTTCAAGAGTCTGCTTGCTCTGTGCAGGTCTACCAGGGGGATGGCAGTCTGTGCTTGGACATCATCCAGGTACCTAGCTTTTTTGAACAACTCAATTACTACGGGTAGTGTCCCCTTTGATGAGGGGCACGTCACACCTTGCTCTGGGCCATCTTGAGTTTCAGTCCTCTGTTCTTTCCGTACTGTACCCAGACCCAGATGTAACAGTAATTGCTTTATGTAAGTAAATGATGGACTTTGTCTCCACCAGGCGATTCATGACCTGTGTATTGCACTGCCAGAGAATTCCTTCGCTTAACAAGCCCCGGGGAGACCTGCTTCTCTGCACTCCGTTGCCTACTGCTCGTGTGCAGTCTTGGAGCAATGACCCTAAGGATATTGCAATCAAAAATAAAACTGCATGGCCATGCTTGCAGGACATGTGGTCCCCCTGCCAGAGCGTGAGCTCCATCCTCACCAGCATTCAGAGCCTGCTGCAAGACCCCAACTGCTCCTCCCCTGCGAACACCGAGGCCTCCCAGCTGTACAACACCGACAAGAAGGAGTACAACCGGCGGGTGCGCAAAATCGCGCAGCGGTCCGTGGAGTGCTGACAGGCGGTACCCAAGGATCGGCTGAGAAGTGGGGGTGTGCACTGGAGTGGAGACAAGCTCAGGGACAGACTCCAGATGTTGACAGTTAAATTGATGGCCACCAAATGTGGTGTTGTGAATTTGTATGGGGGAGTGGATTGGTGGAGGATTTCAGGGTAAATTATCAAAGGGTAGGAGGTGGCAGGCGATAGGGCAGACCACGGAGGGGTTGGAGGTTTTGTCCGATTGATAGAGAGTGCAGTTCATGTACGAAGTCAGGTGCTAGTTGTACAGCAGTGTGTTTGTCAGTTTTGGAAGGCCACTTGGAATTATGGATCTGTCTTTGTGAGATTGTCATGTTTTCATTGAGCAAGTATGCAGTCTTGTTGTCATTATTAGTGTATTTTGACCAGGGATGTGCTCTGTGTACCAAGTAAGTTCCAAGCATAGAACCTTGTAGGCCAGCAATTTACCCCTCCACCATTTCCCCTCCCTCACAATTGAGGCTTGGAAGCAAAACTTCCATTCGTATGCTGGAAAGTTGGTCCTCAAACCCGCCGTCTCATTCAACTATCAAGATCGCAATCGACTGCCTTGCTTGCTCCTAAAAGAGCAGGAAGAGGAAGTGCAGTGTGACAAACAAGGTTGAGGAGATGGGCGAGGAGAAGAAGCAGCGGCGATGCTTGGGCACATTGTATCACAGTCAGGCAAGGCTGAATGCCAACAAGCTGCCGGTGAGTAAATCAAGCCAAAGTTGAGCTTTTTGTGGTGTGAAGACAACAGCCATGCTCAAGGGTTGCAGTATGCAAGGCCCAAAAATTATTCGAGAGATGTGCTGATTATAATAAGAGTGAGTGACTTAGAGCAATAGAAAGGGTCTAAAGCTTCATGAAGGTTATGCTGAGCCTTTGAGCCACACTAAGTATGGAAATGCTGGCAACTTTGCTCCCATGAATAATAACCAGTCAGAGGGTTGATATTGGCCGCCTGCAGTTGTGTGCTGGCGTGAAGAGCAGTCTGAACAAACCTGTGGATGGTCCCAAAGAAAGCGTGCCGGCTGGAGAATTCAAGGTATGATCTATATAAAATAAGTGCAAGCTGTTTTGGGGTATGCCTAGAATACTTGCCTCCCCTACCACGTTACTGCAGATATGGTGATCCCCTAAGCCACAGGACCCCTTCACATGTGTATATTTCCCCCCAGCCGACGCACTTCTCTGTACCTGTGAGCGATTGGGCCCGATAACGCAAGACACGCCTCCTGGTCTGGCTCAAAGCACAATGACATGAAAATGACCGGGGATTTGGATCGTTTGCCCCTAATGATATGTGGAGTGATCTGTCAGTCTGTCAGGTTGTAGTGCAGCATGAGTTGAACCTCTCAACTGATGTGGAAAGATATGTGCTGCTCACTGACCTCTTGCGATTCGCTTGCAGTATGTGTGCATGGGCTACTCAGTATACGAGGCAGACCTGAGAAAAACAGGCATCGCCACCAGCAGCAAAGGGCCGCCAGATTCGATAGAGCTGCCGTATTGCGAGGGACTGGAGGTGCTTGCCTCCTCTTGCTCCCTCGAATGAGTTGCAAAACCTCTCAGTGCATTGACTAGCTTGCTCCTTACCCAGGGTGTGATATGAAAATTATCCACCCAGAAGTGAGAAGTCCTCCTACATGGAATGTGAGCCAATGGTTGCACAACAATCAAGAATGACATGGTCTTGATGGTAGGTCATGCCTGCTAGCTGTTGGAGCTTGGAAGGATCTGAATTGCCTTGCCCGCAGAAGTTGACAAAATGTAAAAGGTCACTGCAGAACTCCGATGCAAAATTGGCTTGCAATTCGGTCCAGGAAGGTCTCATCAGAGCCGCCAACACAAGAGCAGGCTTCTGAAGGTTGCATTGACGCCTAAATGATCTCTCCGAAGCTTTTGATGTCTGGGCAGGTCATATCTGCGGCAGAGCTGCTGAAGTCGCCAGCGGTCTTAAATGAAGGCACGGCAGGCGCTTCAGCATCCACAGCCCAAGGTCAGCCATCAGGACATCATCATCTCCTGAGCATACCTTGAGCACGGCAATGGAATTTTTGGGAGAAGAGATTTTTACTCATGAGGACCATGCTGCTCAATGTCTCCATCAATAATTTGACTGGATTGTCCGTCCAGTAAGAGAAATTACTTCCTTCACTGTGCAAATCATCTGAATGGGAGTCATCCTTGTTCTTGAGAACCAATAGCAACACAATAAGGAGCTGCCACGAAGCAGATAAGGAAAAGATTATGGCAATTCATCAGATGGAGAGACCTCTCAGATGAGCGGTGCCCCTCTACTCCGCAGGGCAGGCATATCAAAGTGAGTGATGCAAGGTGCAAGTTTGCTCAATTAAATGGTGTCAGACCATCTGGCTGCCAAAACGCCATAATGGAACCGAACAATTGCATTGCAGGCGCAAGACCGGCACGACCACCTAGACCGCAGCCGGGTCGAAGCTTCGTCCCTGGCGGGCTTGGTGGCGATGCCTCCTCAGATGTGGCGTCCCTGAAAGAGCGGTACATGCGCAGCAGTCAGAAGGTGCTGCAGAAAATGGGCAGCAATCTGACGTACATCGGCCGAACCGCTCAGCAGAGCGTGGCCGCAGCAAGCAAATTCGTACGCAGTTGGAGTGAAGATTGACTTTCTGTTGCATCCATTTGGGTCAGGTTTGTTGGGGTAATAGAGTTGCATCCTAACAATAGTCAGGTTTCTATTTTCACTGATATGTAAGTGTAGACAGGTATTTGTAAATTGTCATCCGCCATAGATGATCTCATAGTCATCATAGAATGATCAAGCTGACACATCTAAAAATCTAAAGGACCTTAAAATGTTCTTCAGGCAGATAAGGGTGTTATGTGGCCTGTGTCCTGTCTGAAATATACCGGATAGACTCGAGACCAATTTCGTTTGGATGTTTTGAGCAATACCAAACATAAAGCATGATCACTTGTTCCAGACAGCAGAGTTCCAAATCATTTGCAATGCTGATATAGCTTTGAATCTCTGCACATTTGTCTATGAGGCACCTTCAGAATACAAATAGGCTAATGAGCTTTCCAAAACCTTTTCTATGGGAACAATCAGGGCATGAAGAACAAAGACACCAGGACATCCATTCTGTGATGGTTTTGGAAGCTTCACACTCTCTTCAGGCAAAATGGGTGAGCAAAAACAAAATATTCAGATTTGGTCCATGGCCCAGTGGGCAGAATTTCCTTTCTGCAGAAGGTTTTGACATCCCGTTGCAGGGGCAGCTGACAATGTCCGACTGAGGAGAGGCTCATGTGCGCATGAGGCGCAATTGTAGAGCTCAGCCGAATGCATCACGGCGGAGATTGCAAGTGCAAGTGCAATTGAAACCGTAGAGCCCATCTTTTACGAGACCGAGGCGGGAACGATATGGTGAGCAGAAGGCCATTTGCCTATTCGAGAATATCTTTCTAGAGGGAGCGACATGTTTGAATCGTTTCAGCACATAAGCAGACGTTTCCAAGAAGATGAGCTTCTTGAGGAGTGTACAGCACAGCACGCGATGAGAGTGCCTCTTGCAGGTGGGAAGGCCCGAGATTGCAGTAGCAGGATTTGCTTTGCTGAGCAGCTGCTGCCTGCTTTTGCCCCGGCTAGAGAAAATTCTGCCAGACTTGCTAGCAGCAGGAGCAAATCACCCCTTGAAGCTTGCAATCCACAGGTTTGCTCCAGGGCACAGCACGAGTCTCTCTACTGCATAGCATGGGCCTGCAAAGCGAGTCGGCTTTTGTTTTTATATTGGAGGCACTGGAGCTGTGTTCCTCCCCTGCACTGAATACCGTGGCCAGGAAAGGACGGAATGATGAGATTCGGTTCGATTCGCTCATCAGCACTTGCATCTGCTCAGGACCGGCCAATACAAACAACAGAACTTACAAGCCTATAATTTTTGGTGGAAGAGTGGCTATACACTGATACAAAAATCATAAGGGGCAGTAAGATTGATGGCCAGGGGGAGGACAATGCGAAGAACCAGAAGGGAGGATGAGGAGGGAAAGGAAAGCTGGGGAGCAGGAGGAGAGAGGGGGGACCTCTCATCGCTCGGCTGACAGAGATTGCTTCATGCAGTGCAAGCAGGGGTGAGTCCGCGGATGAGGCACACAAGGCGGCGGGCGCTCTCTTGCTGTCCCACTTGCTGAAGGACCAAGTCAGCACGTTCGTGATCATCAATTTCGTGTTCTGGTTCTACGCCTTGTCCGTCGTCATCACAAAGGTGGGCTTTTCTCGATCTGAGTTGATTTTTTTGGGCAAAGCACACTTCCACCTTACTGCCTCATTGATCATTGCAGCTTGGCTGATGCATGCTTGGCCAGGAGAGGATGCTGGTGTGTAATAGGGGTGTAAAAGTATAGAGGGTCTCTGAGAAGTTCTGAGTGTCAGCAAAGTGAGAGTCTCTCCCGTAGATTGTAAATATCTGCCATGCAAGTGTAACAAGTGCTCCTGGAATGGTCCTGCCTCTACAGGATCACAGACCTCCTGTCTCTTGCAGGCCCTGTTTTTGGGTCCCCTGTCAGCATTCGAGGCGGGGAAGCTGTCGGAGCGCATGCTCAAGTTCCTGATGCTCAAGCTGGTGTTCATCGCTGCCGTGTCTGGGCCAGGCATGCCGGATGTCGCCCTGTGGGTCACGTGGTAGGTCACTTCTTCTTCTTCAATTGAAAGCATGACCATGAGAGACTTATCAATTTTTTCTCTGCCTGTAACAGAAACATGCATACTTGGATGAGACAGTATAGCAGGGAGTGCAGCAAAGGTCAAAGAGCACTTTCCCAGGCAACAAAATCCAACCACCCTCAAAGTAACCCACCAACCTATGCGCTGCCCTGGGTTCGTCGCAGTGCGGTAGATGAAGGTGATTGTATGCCTGGCCAATGGCCGCCTCAAGAGCCACATCCCTCTCCGCAGACCCCTTCTCGAGCGCACAAAACGGCTTTCTCACCGTCCCAGGTTCGCCGTGATCAGGTGGCTGAAGATGTTTATAAACCCAGCCTGCGACCGTATTGACCGCCTCGTCTCCTTCCACTCTGCCGATCCCTTTTCGCACAATCCCGTTATGCACACGTGAAAAATCTTTTCACACCCCCAGGTTTGCCGTGGTCGGCTGGCTGAAGATGTTCGTGGGGCTGGCGCGCGACCGCTTCGACAGCCTCATCTCCTCCCCCTCCGCCACCTTCTTCTCGCACGCGCGCACGCTGGGCCTGCTGGTCATCATCTTCGCCAATGACATCGCCTGCATCGCGCTGTTCATGAACAACCAGGGCAAAGCGCCAATTGGCCACCTCACCTTGTGGCTGTTTGACGTGATCGTTGCGCTGCTGGAGTCTGCGGCGATCATGATCAAATACGGTGATCCACCCCTCTTCATTCTTATCAATGAAATACTCCATTAAGGTATCTGCTGAGGTATTGCCCGCTTGATAAATTTGTTTTCTCATGGGTTCAAGCGGAGCGCCACCAGAAAGCCGGGCCTTTACAGGAAGCAGGTCATCCTTGGTGCAATTGCCCCCCCCCCCCCCTCCCCCTTCCCAAAAGGACAACAAACCCTGAGGCGCCAAATCCACTTGTGGCCCCACGAGACCCTTGTGGCCGTTTCTTGCATGCCAAGTTTGTGGATTTCTCTCTCCTCTCCCTCTATTTCGTACAATGTGCCCGCAAATTCGGTTTGCGGCAACAATTCAGGTAAGCGCAAAGGTCGAGCTCGATGCTTGCAGGTGTGTTCATGACGGACCAGCTAAATGAGAGGGAAGGCTGGGAGGGCAAGGGCGACTTCCTGTACAAGGTGCCTTTCCCACCTGCATTTGTTTGCTGGAACACCGATTCCGGCGTTTCTGACACTGGATTCCCTCCGCTTCACCTTTGCGGTTGCTGAAACGGCGATTCCTGCGTTTGTGACGCCCTGATCCATCTATTTATCTTCAGCTTAACGCTATTGCCCACATGAATTTTCACCTCCTGATCATCTCATGTAGGTGGAGCTGGCAGCGGACATGGCGGTCAAATCGCTTACATTGTCCCATCTGACTCAGCTGTGGTTCCTGCACGGCTTCGCCTTCCGCTTCCTGGACGCGGTGCTGTTCATGGACATCCGCCACCTCACCTACTCCATCACCTCCTGCGTCAGGTGCGCAGATACCCCCCCC
>QAXI01000445.1:44026-69707 GCA_004335615.1 Chloroidium sp. JM | reverse complement strand
CAGGAGCCAGCCGGCAGACAACCTGTCGTGGAGGGAGTGCCTGCCGTCTGCATCGCTGGGGAGTGAAAAGCTACCGCTGCGGCAGATGCAGCCTCCTCTGCATTTGCCAGGGCAGAGTAGACGGCCTGAGCTGCCCTTCGCCGCTCCTCCAGCTCCTGATCCAGCGCTTGCTGCCTCTGGAGCTCACTGCAGGTAGATTGAGTGGGTCCCCCGGGTACTTTCCTTTAAATCCCTATCGGAAGTTGGCTTTCCTATACAATATGACATTAAGAATAGATCTGCAAGACAGGCGGCCCCCCCATAAAAACTGTCGAAGGCATCTCTGCTCTGTCTTTCCAGTCCAATTCGCTACACACAAAGATACAATGCACAGTCCTGAAGGGCCCACACATCGAACAATGATAAGTGCATGCAGTGGATTGGTGAGCTTGCCAAGAGCTGATGAGAGGGGAAGGACTGAGGAGGGGAAAGGGGGGAACCTGTCAGAGCTGGAGGCAGGCATGCCGTCCCGCAGCATGGAGAAATCGCCCGGGAAAGCCTGTTTGAGCTTGCTGTACCTGTCCTCTGCCTCCGCAGCTTTCTGGGCCTCCTCGGTGAGTGTGTGAGCCGCTTCCGCTGCCTTCTCCAGAAGGTTTGCGCCTGCACATCGTTTTCAGGGTCAGCATTCCGGATGACATAAATAACAAACAACCACGCGAAAAAATTGAAAGGGGGTT
Organism: Chloroidium sp. JM; assembly: GCA_004335615.1. Lineage (NCBI taxonomy): Eukaryota > Viridiplantae > Chlorophyta > Trebouxiophyceae > Watanabeales > Watanabeaceae > Chloroidium > Chloroidium sp. JM. The sequence goes on along the minus strand of QAXI01000445.1, from coordinate 68,991 downwards.
GGGGACTTCTATGAGGAAATGCAACGATGAATCAGGGAAATGCTTGCTATGTGAATGTTGTCCTGTGGGCAAACACCTCCGTGCCAAGAAGTCCTCTCGGATCAAAGGGACACATAAGCTGCATATTGCTGACAAGAAGGATATTGCTTACGAGAAGGAAAGGGGCGCCATCCACAATGGGACGCATGGACTTGGACTTCTCAGCCATAGACCACCTCCTGGCATTCTGAGACACTCATGGAGAATGTATGGCAGGAGGCTGAGCTCTGGACCAGTCGGTATGGCGGTGTCTGCCGTACTGGCTGGTCCAGAAACACAGGCCACATCCTCCAGAATTGGGTCTGCGCTCTTCTGTGCATGCGGGGGGTCCACAGCCAGTACCCTTGTGTTTCAGCCCACCCCGTCCGTAACAAGTACTGGTATCTCCTGTGCATGCCGAGGGGAACGAGGACCCCACCTCTGCGGGCTGCGGGCGTGGTCTCCTGATCTTCGTCCACGCTGGACCTCGACACCCTGGCCACCTCCTGGGCCGCCTCGGCCAGCTCCTTGGCTGCCTCACCCACATCCACCTGGGCTGCCGACACCACAGGCTCCTGCCGGCTGTCCGACTTTTCTGCCTGCCAGAAGGAACCACAGGGTGATTTGACCGCACAGGTGGATCGCAGGGCCCTCCCTGCATCTCTGCCTGCTCAAAACATCATCAGTCTGGTCTGGGTGTCTGGACAATCCCTAGTGATCGGGAGAAAGGGGGAGGCAGAGAGGTGACTTTGCCGGAAAATGAAATCTTCGATTCGCAAGAATGGGCAGACAATCGCCCGGTAGATGATTGCCTCCAAGGAGTGATGTCCTGGCATATCCATTTGCATTGTGTCTTGCACCTACAAGTTTGATGTCGCCAGCACATTGCATCTATGTCAATGAGGGATTGATCACTATTCCAACCACTGAGTACAGTCGAGTGTGCCTCCAATGTGTCATGCGACACCCCTTTCTTTCCTGCCAAGATCCAATGCTCCCTTCTCCATTCCTCCAACATACAGACGTGATGTCCGCGGCTCACCTCGCCAATATCCGCCACAGGGTTTGCTACCGCACGCTCCGGCAAGTTCGCAACTGCCGCGCCGTTCGAAGCTGCCACAGCCGCGCCGTTGAGGGAGGGCAGGTCGACAGGCGGGCTGTCTCCCGCCTTGGCCTCTTTGCCAACTTCCGCCGAAGGTGTGGGCAGCTGCTTCAAGTTGCCATCCTTCGATGCAGCTTCGAAGCGCTCTGTGATGAAACCCAGCCGCTTGCGCCATGCCACCATCGCAGGTGTCAGCGCCTGCAAAGGAGGGGTTTTGGGGGTCAATCACAACTCAAATGCCCAGACATCTGTGGAACAGAGGTGCTTCAAGGGTGCGCTTAACGAGCATTGCAATCGACAGTACCAATTCAGGGTGGGAGGGGGGAGGGGATTGATGGAGGGCAGCTGAGAGTCTGAGCGAGAGGGAACACAGACAATCTCCTACCATGGCTTGCTTGATGTGCTGCAAATCACAAGAGTCCCCTGAGTAGTGCATGGAGAAGACACTCAATCCAGCAGACAAGATGTGCTTGGTTGAACAAATTTTCAGCAAACATTTAGGGTTGTTTGCTTGCTTGCATGCATCAAGCTCAAGATGTGTGAGGCCACAGCATCAATTAGATTTGGTTGATTGCTGATGATTTGAAGCCAATCCCATGTCCGCTTTGGGAAGAGAATGGTCCATAATGGGACGGAGGATGGCAGTGAGTGATGAGAATTTTCAGGAGACGCTGCTGTGCCATCGTTGTTGCTCATTGAAAAAGGAGGAGCCTATTGGGGTAGGAAAGGGAGGGGTAGATCCAGTACCGCAGTCAGTGACGACACATCTTGGGCCACCTTCCTGATGCTGTTGATGGTTCCAGCCTGAATGGCCTCCACAGGGTTCATCTCATACACCGTGACACCTGTCGCCTTGCCCTCAGGGGGAGCGGGGGGCGGCGGCTCCCGCTTGGCGTGCCCCTTGGCCCCCTTCCCCGCTGCCGGCTTCTTGCGCAGCCCGCCCGTCAACCCGTTCAGGCTCTGCCCCAGCTCCTCAAACTCTAGGGAGGCGCGCTCCATTGCATCCAGAGTCGTCGGCATGTCATTGTTCAGCATCTGAGACAGGAATGTTGTGCTCAATGGGATGCCTTTTCCGACGCGCAGGGGCAAAGGCGTGTTCAGCGCATCGCAGGCATGCAATAAGGACTGAACGGAACGGATGGATGTGCTTGCCAAGCATGTTTCCCCAGTCCTGTCTTCTGAGAGAATGCTTTCCTGTGGCGCTGTGGGTGAATTGGACAGGGGATGCTTGGGAGGAGCTACAGAGCACATGTCATGGAAGAAGGCATCTTTGCTCAGAATCAAGGTGGCATGAGTAGGAATAAGAGACGTTACTCACATTCGAGGCAAGAGTGAACTCGATGGATGCCTTCTCCACCTCTTTAGCAGCTGCTTCGGCTGCAACAGCCAGAGACTCCAGCCTCTGCACTGGCACGAAAGTCAAACAGGCGTCATCAGGCAAATTGAAGTGTTTTAGATTCCGCATGGAGAGCTGTGTTGGGCAGCAGTAAATCTGCATGAAGAGCCGTTGTCTGGGGTTCATGCAACGGTATTGAACTGTATAAGAGTCAGTGCAACTCAGATCTTGCAATATCATTGCGTCCCAGTACAGTCAGGCTTCCTGTCACTTCGCCTCCCCTTGCCTGTGCTTGCGAGCTTGATACGCTGCACAGATCACACTCCTGCAAAGGGGAATGTATGCAAGCAGACAATGGTTGCAAAGGTGACTAAGGTATGAGGATTTGGGAAGGGAGGAAGGGCTGGAAGATGGGGGTGGCACCTTGAGCAGAGGGCGCAACACAATGATGGTACAGATGACCGCAATGGCCAAGAAGGTAATAGTGGTACAAACAGCGGCGATGATCGCAGGTAGAGCAGCAATGCCACTTGCTCTTGTGATAGTCACATGCTGCTCTTTCCGCCTGGTCCTTGGATTCCACCTGTAGGCCAGACTGACATTGCTCTGTAGTGGTGTCCAACCCCGGCTTTTCATTTCTTCCTCGTGCTATGAGACGAGAAAGCCTCAAGTATGCAAGGAAATGAAAGGTTCTCGCTCCCTTGAAAGCTTGAGTTCAGCAGCAAGGCCAGCAATTCAACAGAATTAACTATGTCCACAGTGAGAATCCTTCCGATTTGCATTTGGGAATTGCGAATGCACTTTTATATCCTTGTTATCGATGCCAAAAAAATCTAGAACATTCTTGTGATAAAAATTCGGTTACTTACCTTGTAGGACATGCCAAAGAAGGATTCGGGCAACGCGCGCTGCTCCCGTTCGGCATGGAGGTTTTTGCGAATGAAGCCAATGCCTGAATACTCCCATTCTTACACTTTGAGAGTTGGGGTGTTTTTGACCATCTCACTTTCCGACCAACTTCCAACGAAGCAGTCTGAACAGACCAACGGCGTGGCAGTCCTGGCCTGCACCTGCCGAGCATCAAGACGGATCTGATAAACACCTATTCTATCCAGACTTCATGGCAAGGTGAAATTCCAATATCACAACAGGGTCTCGCGAACCCTCGATTTGAATTTTGAAAGCGGAACTCCTCGAAGAAAATCAACTTGAAACAACAAGCAACACCGATGCAGCACCAAGTTGTACGACGAATAATTAAAAGGCAGATGTCTATGCTCTAACGTTCTCAGCCAGAGCCTGCCGCTTGGGGTTGAGCTGAGGTCCTCCCTTCCTGGCCTTTGCACGCTCTTGACTGCAAGAAATATTTCAAACTTATTTGAAGCTCACGCATGCCAATGCTGACCCATCCACCATACAGCTGCGTTTTCTGAAGCAATGCGGGGACAGAAGGTACAAGGGGTTGTGGAAGAGATGAGGGGAATAGTAGATTGGCGTGGGAGGATGTTGTAGATGACAAGGTACATCCAATCCATGGTTCTGTACAATTTATCTCACTACAAGCACACCTCATACTGTGCCATAGAACCAGTAAGAAAGTTACCTCTCTGAATTGTTGGCTGTCCGAGTCACCGTCGATATGCCATCAACAAAGCGGGTCCTGCAGAAATCGACAGATATCTTTAAGATGAGCGCAGATTCTATGCAAAGCCTGATTGCAAGACTCGAGTGAAGCAACCTCACGTATTTGTTGCACTGAACTGCTTTTGAACAGCTCTTGAGGAAGCAACCTCTGCACGAATGTACAGCGCGACACAAGATTGACAGGCACAATGCACTTCAGCGGGCAAGATACAAGACAGACCTGTAGATGACGTTGGCGTTGTTGAAGAGACCCTCCTTCAGGCTTACCTGCAGACAGACAAATCCAAGGAGATCACTGTCATCAGTGTCTGCGCTGCATGCGGTAGAGGGTTGATTGGATAATCAAGATTGCAGTCCTAATGTGCGATGCATGACAGCTTCCACAAACACAGACATCATCAGCATATCAGTCATCGCATCACTGGGTGATTTATACAGGCAGAGCAACCCACCACCAGGAATTGCGACTTGGCGAAGTGGTTTTTGAGGACATAGCCGATGTTTTGGGTGTGGCTCAGGTCCAAGGCAGCGTCCACCTGCATTTTGGAGATTTATCTCAACTGGGGCTCAGAGGAGGGAAGTCAGGAGGGGGGGAGGGTGTGCCTCATCAAGGATGTAGATGGGAGCGGGCTTGAAGAGGAGCATGGCGAGGATGAGGGACAGGGCCAACAGGGAGCGCTGCCCCCCGCTGAGCTCCGTCAGGGACTGCTTCCACACCCCTCCAAAGGCCACCTTGATCTCCAGGCCTGCACACCATCAGCACTGTATCAGTACACCCCCAGTTCCCCTCCACATGTAGGGCAAATTTGGATTGGTGCCCCAATCGATGCGTTTCTTCCGCAGCAGACCATGCATTCGAAAACTCTTCAACATCAAGGCGCATAAATTCATGACCAGGATATGTTGCAATGTCACGCTGCAGTTTTCTCTCATGCTTCATACCAATCAGCTCGCAGTCAAGGATAGCTTGGGCTGGAGAGGGAAATGTACCGTTCAGGAACGACTGCCCCTCCTGGGGTTCCAGCTTTGCAGTGGTGCCAGGCAGCAGGGTGCTGAAAATGGAGCCAAAGTCCTGGTTCACCCTGACCCAGGTCTTCTCCAATGCTTCCCGCTTCTTCTCATCCAGCTCGGATATCACCTGGCCAAGATCAGGCTGTTAATGGAAAGCATCATTGCAAACACATACAGCTATCTGCCAGCATCACTTGCCTTTCTGAGCAGAAACCTAAGATATGAGGAAAAGTGGACAGCTTCGCTGCGTCAGCTTTGTAAAAGGCTGTAGAAAGGAGGGATGGCGGCAAAGATGGCTGAGGAGGATGAATTCTGGACCACATAGACCCGCATCTTCGGATCACCACTGCCCCGCTTGAATCCCAGCCTGGAAATGTAACTCAGCTAGGGCACACAGCTCTTGTAATGTACTCTGCTGCACTCAAGCCCCCTCGCCCTTCATATTATACACAGTCCGGGTTTACCTTCTCAATCTTGGCCTTGTCGTTGTTGACGATGCGCTTCTTGCCCGTCAGTGTTTCGTACTCCGCCTCTGCCTTCTCAAACATATTCAACACCTGCACAAACAGTGGTCTTGCTATTTGATGGCTTGATAGAGCTCTCATGTCTCATTCAGAGAACTCATGTTACACTTGATGCTGGCAGGAGGGGGATAAAACCCCCCAAGGAATTGCAGTATAGACATGTTCCAAAGCAATGGCAGAAAGCAACAAAAAAGGCGGCTTTGCACTGCGGAATCATAGCTCTGGGATACAAGCCAGGCCAACAGCAGTAGAGGTGCTGCCTGGGCAGAAGAGATGGGGCAGGATATGTGCAAGGCAGGTCTGCTGAGCTCCTTTGCAGCAGGAGTCAACACTATTTTCAAGCATGAATAAAAAGACTCATTGCAGATTTCAAACTTCTCTGCCAGTGAGCACAGCTGCAGAGGGTCTGTGTTGGCTCAGTAATTGAGCAGGCTATCAACGTCACATATGAGACATGCCTGACAACAGTTTTTGCTTATGTGAATTTGTAGAAAAGCACCCCGTTCCAGGCTTCTGCACAGGCTTTGACAATTATTCCACCCACTAACTTGCAAGGGTCAGCCTCAAGGGGGAGCAGGGTCAGGGTCCAAGCCACCCTGGGGGCGACTCACTGCAAGAATACTCACTCGGCGGTTGACATCCTTGCCCAGGTCCTTGACCTGCTGGTTGGCCTGGTGGTACTCCGCGAACGCCTTCTCAGGGTCCCGCGCAGCAAAGTCGTACTCCGTGCCTGGCCGCCCGAAGCGCGATTTCTCCGAGGTGATCCAGGGGTACTCCTGCAGCGCTTTGCTCTGAGGGTTGAGGGAGGGGCTGCGGTGATCGGATGGGGGAGCTGGGAGCATTCATGGCATGCTGGGGGGCTTCATGTCTGGTTTCAAAAGCTATTGAGCTGATTTGGGAGAGGAGGGAGAAGGGGCGCAGAGGATGTGAGGAACCCATGTCTCAGCTGCCATTAAGCAGTGCAAGCCCAAGATGGCTTTTGGCAGGGCTGGTGTTGCAGGGGCCCAGAGGTAGAGTGCGCTGCATTTTGTTGCATTCCTTCTCCTCCGTCTCAGCAAACAATAAGAATGTCCCTTACCCATGAGAACACAAATCAGTTTACCTGTCTTGACTGACACGCTTCCCCTGCCATCCCCTGTCTCCACTATCATGACCAAGGTACAAAGAAAGGATTTGCATACCTGCTCCATGCGGCTGCAGTTCTCCCCAGCATCCTTACGATCCTTCTCCTTGCGGCTCAACCTGCATGCGTTTTTGATGATCCTTGTTCCACTTCCAACTCTATCGTCCATGCAACCGCTTTGATGCACAAAATGTGAGATGGTCAGGGGTGAGCTTCTGTGCCTCCAAATTCCATACCGCTATTCCTGATGCTGCTATGACCGCTGATCAGCTCCTGCTTGCTTGTGTTCCTGCTCCCAAGCACGAAGTAATATCTACAGAGTCAACTGCTGCGCATCTCGAACCCAATCGGCCTGTTGATCCAAGCAAGCATCCCTGCGGCATCACTGTCCGATGCAGATACAGACCTTTTCAGCTGCATCTCCTCCCCCCCCCCTCCCACGTGATCTTGCGCATATTGCTTTCCCATAGTGACACCCCACCCAGGCAGGTCTCCTGATCTTCAGTCCATCTCAGCCTGGTAGTGGGCTTGGGGACTAACTTGTGCTCCAGCTTCTTCCTCTCCACATTGCAGTCCGTCAGCTGCCGGCTTAGCTCCTCCCTCTCTTTGACCAGGCCCCCAATCTCGGCGTCACACTCGCGCAGCCGCGCCCTGCGCTGCTCCAGCTGCGCAGCAGCTTCCTCATGGGCCGCGGTTGCCGCTGCCACCTTTCTCTCGAGCTCCGCCACTTCCTTCTCCAGAGCTGCAGAACTCAAAGGAGCTTGGCAGGAGTAGATTGTCATCTTGTTGCATCAATTGATCGTCCCGCGCTGTCCTGAACCAGCGTGATGTCACCTTGGAATTGCATCATGTACGCATGAACACTGTGAGTCCTTGGTCTGCACTGTGCACCTTCTCTTTGCAAAGGAAGTGCAGTCGAGGCGTCGACACATACGGATGGGACTTCACTGCAGTGGCTGCTGTGAGGTAAAAGCCCGGTGATTTTGCTTTGCTTGTTTCTTTGCAAGCACATCCGAATCTCTTCTCTTTTGCCTTGAATGCTGACCCTGATTGCCATTCTCAGGCCAGAGAAGTAGGAAAAGGCTGCGATAGGGGTGGGAAAGGGGGGGGGGGATGGTGCACCTGCCACGGCCTTCTCGGCAGCCTTCTCCTGCTCCGCCAGCGCCTCCCTCTCGCTGCCGGCGGCTTCCCGCTGCGCCACCGCCTCCGCCACGCCCGCTTGCTTTGCCTTGAGCACCTTCTTGGCAGCTTCCACCTCGCCCTTCGACGCCTTGAGCTTGGCCTTGGCGGCGGCGATGTGCTTGCCCTGCTCCTTGCTGAAGGTGCCCATCTCCTTCTCCAACGCCTGCACAGCAGGCATCCGCTTTGTTCCTGGGGTTGGAGGCGGCTTCTCAGGATGCGAAGATGAGTGCAACAGCTGTGATCACTGTTCTAGGCTAGAGGCTGGGATGGCGATTATTGTCCAGGAAGGTGCATCTGATTTGTTGAAATCGTTGCAGACAATTCCTTCTTCTTTGACAACACCTGGCCCACCCCCTTTCTATCATCAGAATCAGGCCCTCCCAAGCAATGGCTATCCACTTGGCCAATGCCGATCGAATGCCATCCTCCTCACCTTGGCCGCGGCTACCATGGCCGCCTTCTGCTCCCTGGCTGCCTGCGCGGCCTGGGTTGCCTCCTCCACCTGGGAGGTGAGGTAGGACACCCTGTCGGCCAGCTGCGCGCTCTCCGACCCGCGCACCCTCTCCTCCAGCAGGGCCAGGGCGTGTCCCTTCAGGTCCGCCTCCTGCTTCAGCCTGCCCAAGCGCTTGCATCTTCAGCAGGCAAGAGAATGGGAGGAGAGGGTATATGGGGGGGAGGGCAAAAGGGGGAGCCTTGCTGGCAAAGGGGGGCATCGTGTGCGCCTTTCTGTGCAAGCACTTTTGGAGGGGAGAACGTGATTCGCGGCATGGGATACAATCATATAGCTCTTGTCAGCAAATGTTTTGCAATAGGACCCCACTATATGCGTTACTAGTGACATCGGCAGCGTCAAAGGCGCTCATGAGTCACTGAAAGAGCAGGCTGGGATAAAATCTGAAATGACGGCGGTGTACATGTGGTTGAAGTTTGCAGGAGAACAAGGAGACTGCCAAAGAAGACCTTGAAAAATGTGATCCTTCTTTGCTTCTCAAGGACTATCAATCTTCACCAGGCTTTGGATCAAGCCGTGCCATTTGACTCTTACCCTACTGTATCATATTCGTGGTAGAGGCGTCAAAATCCTCATTGTAGACATCAAGGTATGAGGAGCAAGGGGGGACGATGCAGGGGGCTCACTTCTGCTGCTGCTTTGATGCCGAAGACATGGCCTGCAGAGCAGACTGTGCAGCATTCAGGGCCTGCTGGTGGGACTCCAGCTGTTCCTGCGCCTCGGAGAGAGCATGCAGCTTTATCAGGAGGGAGTTGCCAGTGTTGCGGGACCCCCCTGCGGTATGCAATAGGTCAGTGACTCTGCCAGAGTTCTTGGGCCTCCACCTGACAGTGATGGAGCCTTCATGCAACTGGGAAGGGGAGGTTGCTGACAGGCTGACAGAGCATGGCCATTTGTGCAAGTCCAAGTAAGAGCGTGACTTCATGGCTCTGGATTGTCTTGCTATAATTGGGTGAGCACTCAGCGGTCACATGCTGAAAGACTCCATGAAGGCCTTCACAAGGCTGCTCGAGGTAGCTGCTTACAAACAAGTACACTATAAGCGCAAGTTCCTGGTACCTATGAGTGGCTCTGTCCAAATTTGTGTGTATCATCAAATCTCTTCAAAGGAGCTCAGCAGACCTGCCTGGGTGGGGTGTCACTATGGGAAAGCAATATGCGCAAGATCACGTGGGAGGGGGGGGGGGGTTGCTGACCCGTCAATGTGCCTCCAGGGTTGAAATCATCTCCCTCCAGGGTGATGCACCTCGTCCGCACATCCTTGTTGAATGCCAGTGCTTTGGCGGTACTTGCATCCTGCAAATGCCCGTCTATAGTTGGATTTGGCAAAACAAGCTCTAAGATTGGTGGTAATGGGGTTCCATCACCAGGCATCTTCCAGAAGTTTGCTCATGCAATATGTCAGAGCATGGTCATCCGTGCACCTTGAAATCAAGAAGGCTGTTTGGATTGGAGGAGGAGACATTGTGAGGTGAGGTGATTTGCATTGAATGAACGAGTGCGAGCAAAAACAGACATTTAAGAGGTAGCGATGCTTTAAACATGCAAAAACAGCAGACAAACTAAACCAGATGGTGGGCGGCGGGCGGGAGGAGGTGGGAGGGTAAGTGTCAGTACCTTGCAGACGAAGCTCCCCCCAAAAACGTACTGCATGGCCGTCTTGAGGTTTGCGTTGTAACCCACCAGCTCGAGGGCCAGGGAAGCGTTGCCGTGACTCAGCCTCTGCACCGCCGACTGCACTGTGGCTGAGGGGACCCTGGCGCTCACCTGCAGGTTTTGTGAAGGTTTGTGATTTGACCTGTAAGGACCCTGTACCCTGGTGTTCAAACAATTCGGCACTCAAGAATCCCCTGGCTGTCAGGCCCCTTTCCCTTTTCACACGCCCGCAAAGGACCAAAATCCCAGCCAAGAAGGTCCTTCCGCACCCAGAGACGGCCTGGCAGCTGTGTCTCTCATCTGCTCCACCTTGAGCAGGCACACACCTGCTGCCCGTGTTCTGGAATTGCAAGGGCGCAAGTCTTGGTGGAGCCATCTTCAAATGTCTCCGTCACGCCTGCTGTGCTGGACAATGCATCGATTCTCAACACGGGGGCAGACCGATTCGGAGGGGTGAAACTTTGCAATCCATGAAGTCAGCACTCACGAAGGTGCGAGCACTACGTGTCAGGCGGACTGGAGGGGGGAGGGTGGAGGGAGAGCGGGTGGGCGTGGGAGGGGGCTTTTTGAGGGGTGCTGGCCTTGCTGATTGGGATGATGGTGACCCTGTTGCGCAGCTGTCCCTTGGCCAGCAGGGCCTTGGCGGTGGCCTCCGTGTCCACCACCACCTGGTACAGCTTCCCGCCAGCCGCCACCTCCAGCGCCGTGGCGGCCGCCTGGTCTTTCACCTTCACCAGCTTGGCCACCACGCCCTTCACCCTCCCGCGGTCGAATCCGGCCTCCGGATCCCTGAACCTGAAGTCCACGCCTGCGCAGGGTGCAAGCCTCGATGGAGGGGCAGGTGCCAATTGAGTTTAAGGACCTCAGGGAGAATTGTGATGAGTTACACAAAGGCTTCATCCCCCTCCCTCTATATGGCGCGAGAGGTGGACGGTTGTAGGGGAGCTTGGCTGACTTGCCTCGAGTGCTGGGGTGAGTTCCTCAGGTGACAGACACCCCAACTTTTCGTCCTTCCTTCCCCGACCCCTACAAGGGCAAATACTCATCTCCCCCCCTCACCAACCCTCCCACATTGGAGCGTGCAATGAGCAAAGCAACATTCATGGCGTGCCGATCGCACCTGCAAGCCCGGAGGAGAGGTCGTCGACACGCTCTTTGCACTGCCTCACTGCCGCCGTCTCGCGTTGCACCTCAGCCTCCAGCTTGTCTGCGGTAGCCTGGTCATAGTCCAGGGCTTGTAACCTGTTGCAACGGCTGATAAATCAGACGATGCGCTGAGACTCTGCACAGGGTGGCCGAAAGCCAGAGCACGCTAGGGACAAATCAGGTGTTCCATCCAAAGATTCGTCTGGAGGAGATGTGGAAGGGGAAGGGAGACTCCAAAGGTTCATGAGGGCGGGATATTTGTTTGTGGGGTTTGGGCGATGGGGGGGTGACCTCTGAACGCAGGCCTCCACTGCGGAGCGCTGCTTGGCCAATTCGGCCTGCAGCTTGACGGCCTCCTGGTTCTTGGAGCCCAGGGCCTTCTTCTCCTCCGCCAGCTGCTTCTGCAGGTGCTTGGCGCGCGCGTCCGCCTGCTTGGCTTCCGCCTCCGCTGCCGTCTGGCAACAGAGAATGCATTCAGGTGGCTGGACCCATGTTGCCCTTGAATGAGTTGACTCCTCTGATCGCTGCTGCTTATTGTTGCCGCTTGTAGCTTGGGAAAAAAGCCTGCCTTCCCCTCACTTCCATTCCTACTCCAATCTGGTCATGCCATTGTGAGCATGGACTGTCTTTCACTCATTAGTTTTCACGCTGAAAGTTTGCGGATAATAGTAGGCATGCTGTGAACCTGCAATTGCGTGTGAGACCCTGCAGAGGGTGGTCATGCCATTGTGAGTATGGACTGTCTTTTACTCATTAGTTTTCACGCTGAAAGCTTGCGGATAATAGTAGGCATGCCGTGAACCTGCAATTGCGTGTGAGACCCTGCAGAGGGTGGCATTTACACAGCTGCAAAGCAAGCTCTACGACCCCACCACAGGTGTGTAGTATCTTTTTACTGGAATCTTCTGGGCAGGACAAATGGGAGTCAAACCTGGCCGTTCTCGGCGTCGCTCAGCCGCTCCTGCAGGCTGCGGTTCGACTTGTCCCGCCCATCCCCCGTTTCAGCACCGGCCAGCTCCCGCTGGGCTGCCTCCACGGCCGCGGTTGCCGCCTCCAGGCCTGCCGCAGCCGCGTCTTTCTCGGCGATCGTCTCAGCCACGCGTGAATCCAGGCTCTCCTCCGCCAGCTCGGCGATGCTGGCACGGATCTGCACTCAGATGCCTAAGTGCAGGAGACACGATGTGGCTGTGAGTGAGATGACTTGAGTTCAAGCCAGACGTGCTGCCGCAAACAAGCCCAAAAGTTTGGCGGGAGTCATAAATCCATCGACCGTCTTCTCCCTTTGTGGACTGACAAGCATGACCAGCAATGGTGTTGATCGACTACCTGGCTTGGTGAAGTAGGGAAAAGGGGAGGGAGGGCGCACACCTGCTCGTGGTTTGCCCTCTCTGCAGCCAGGCTGTCCTTCTGGTTGGTCCAAGCGCTCGTGTCCTTCACTAGGCTGCATCCACATGTGTGATTGGATTAAAGGCTGACAGGTTTCAGCAAGGTCCCCGTTCCCTGCCGTTTGTTTTCACTCCTTCCTGATTCCTCATGTAAGCCCTCTGAAGTATTGTTGCTTCTTGCATCCATCATTATTGGATGAGCTGTGTCAGACAGGATTCTCCAGAGATATCCGAGCTCACTCCCGTCAGATTTGTCCTTTGCTTCGTGTTGCACGGAGTGCTTGAGTGCACAGCAGTGTGCATGTGGGGTGTGGTTTGTGTGTATGTCGCGGAGTGGGAGGTGATGAGAGCCTCTGCTCAGATCCACGAGCCACATCCTTGGCAGATAATCATGCCGGCACAGGGAAACACGACCCTGAGCCACAGGGCGCACCTCTTGGAGAGCTTGTCCGCCTTCTCGGACAGCTCCTTGACCTCGCCCCCCGACTGCAGCTCCTTCTCGGTCTGCAGCCCCCGCACCTCAGCCTCCAGCTCCTGGATCTCCCCGGCCAGCTCCTCGGCCCGGGTCTTGCCCTGCTCCACCCGCTCCATCAGGGCGTGGATCTCCGACTCCCCCACCTCCTGCAGCCTGCGCCACAGGCCAAATGCTTCTGGATCCAATTTTGCAGCGTCAAAATAGCCTCTATCGAAGACAACACTTCTCAAGGTGCCTGGCCTTGCCACGCTCCTTTGTCTTCATCAGGCTGCACATCCCTGCCTTCCCCACCCCCTGCATGCTTCCCCACAGCTCCATTGTTTTTTGCACTGCATATTGTGATCATGACAGAGAATGATGTTCTCGACTGATCTTGAGCTACTTGCCAGGTATTGTTGGAGGCGCCCTGCTTTTCCTTTTTAGGAGTCCCTCACTGGTGTTTGAGGTGACCTGTGGCTTTGCTGCTGGATGCTGTGCCCATGACAGGGAGGGGGGGGGGAGGGAAGGGGAAGGGAAACTCTGCATTATATAATGTGAAGGCCATCATTATTGGGGAAGGTGGAAGGCAAGGGCCTCACTTGAGGGCCTCCACATACTTATAGGCGACACAGAAGCGCTGCAGGACATCCAGGTCTGCAGTGACAGTCTGCCAGCGGTAGTACTGGTCCTTTTCCTTCCTCAGCTTCTCCAGGGCAGGCAGGATGTCCTCGTTCAAGACCTGTCAATTGCATTTTTGTTCATCTGCATTTCTTCGCGGCATGATAGCTTTGGCAATGAGTGGTTTTGCAGCTGTCTTGCCAGGGAATGGGGCCGGGGGAAAACGATGATCTTTGCGCAGACCATCAAACCCTGAGCCCTGAGAGGCACCAGACAACCACTTGAACTGAACACGTTCCCTCTCCTGGCCTGAGGACCCCTACACTTCGACCCCCCCTTCTATCAGCTCTCCAACCTATTGCACTGCTCTCCTGCAACAGGTCAAGTTGGGATATCGGATGGCATGGAAAAGTGTTGGGGCAACACACATCAAATGTCCGGCTACTTTGGCGCTGGGGCTTAGATGCAAGACGGGATGGCCCACCCTGTCGATCTCGTCCACTTTGACCTGCTTCTTGTCCAACGTCTTGAGGGCGGAGTCCTTCTTGGTCTCGTACATGCGTGTGCCTGCCGCCTCCTCCAGCATGCCCAACACCTCTGGAGGTTTCATGTTCAGGACCTGAAGGTGGAGAGCAGACTTGGCAATACGTGTTGAGCCCTGTCATGGTCATGTGCCTTTATACAGAAAAGCGTTCCCAGAACGTACCACCGCTTGCCATCGGCAGCAAGAATTCCCTCACGACAATGTTATCCATTCCAGCTTGATGCAATTCCTCGGCAGATCAGAGGCGCACCAAATAGACTGGGGCCCTCTGAGCACGAGCTGTCTCGTTTGCATCAATTTTTGCCCTGCTGGACAAGCTGGCTGGGAACCTTCAATAGAATGTATGGGGACATGTGTGTACCTTGGTGATGCGGCCTTGCATGATGAGGAAGTGGGGGTTGTTGACGTTGAGCTGGATGGAGTGGAACAGGTTCTGCACCCGGCTGCAGCGTAGTTCCACTCAGCTCCCCCAGAGCGATCTCTCAGCAACTAGCTTTGATTTCTCATTCAAAAAATTCTCCTCGTTAATGTTTCCTAGTCATCCTGGCACAACATCGACCATACCAGCAATAAACCAGCAGCAATGCGCCGTCAACACCACATTTCAGATAAGAGGATGTGCTGAGGTGAGCCTGTGTACCTTGGCTGAGCCACATGTCCATTGATGAGGTACTTGTTGCGCCCGCCAATGACCAGCTGCACACCAGCCTTGCCCTCAGACAAAGCCTCAGCCCTCCAAGAAACAAGCAATACAACAAGTCCCCACTTTTGCGGTCTGCATGCATGAACTTTCTGAGAGACAATTAATTGCAGTTGAATCCCGACCCTAGACGATGAGATGGCCATCCAATGTGGCCACCTGCTCCTCCCAAAATTGAGCATTCTTTGCACTCTGTTCAGCGTTTAAGATATGCTTGTTCCCATTTAATGCACCCGGTGAAAAGAGTGGGGAACCTCGGCGTTTCACTCCCCCAACCATCTTCCTTCAAAGTGTAGTTCACAGGGAGAGACTGGCCTGTCGAGTGACTGTCAGCTGCTGGAAGTGCTCGTAGCCCACTGGGCTGTTCTGCTTGTCCGCGTTGTTGAAAACAATAGACACGCTTGCCTTGGTGATGCCTGCCTGCCCCTGCTTGTACACCAACTCCTGCAGGCTGTTTGCCCGGACCTGCGTAGCGCATTGGCAACGGTCAAAAGGCAGGAGGTTGTTGAAATGTCAAGCTACATAGGTGATGGTTGAGGCCTTGTTTGGCTTGCGTGCACTTCATCAGCACGATCTGTCGATGGCACAACAGGGGAAGCCAAGGTCTGGTTGAAGAGCTTTGGCGATCCAAGACACAGCCAGGGACTCAATTTGTTGGAGGGAGCATATGCATGAATACTAATTCGGCTTTGCTTCCAGTACTGCTCACGGATGTCTGTCACTCTGATACTGCTACTCTTCGCAGATTATTGAGTCCTCACCTGACTGAGGTTTGTGATACCCAAAACAAAGCATATGGAGTCCAGAATGTTAGACTTCCCGCTGCCATTCAGGCCAGTGATGGCGTTGAAGTACGGATCGAAGTTGGGCACCACCACCCTCTGTGCATAGGACTTGAACCCCTCGATTGTGATTTCCTCGATGTACATCTTGTGTCGCGCGACTGGCGCCTCCTACATTCTGTCTCTCATAGACCTGATTTCAAGCATGAATCAGGGCGACATCAGGCACTGCTGCCTTGCGATAGGTGTTTCCCAGAGTCTGAAGGTTCAAACGACAAAGCTGCGTGGACTTGACTGCGTATCAGCCACAGTGTTGATGGGAATACCACAGATATGTTGGCATACAAGCAGGTCCGACATGTCCCTAGAGAGAAATCCCTCCAACTTCGACTTCGAAGCAAAACAATGCCAGGGTGTCCTGAATCTCGTACAGAGATTCGCAAAGCTGCGAAATGAGCTAGAGACTACTGCAGGCCTTGAGAAGCACCAACTATGTCGTGTAGACATGCTGCAATCACATGTAGATCACCATCGGGAAGATTTGCACACGGCCCCTGGTAAACCCCACTTTGATGGTATTGTGACGTCAGCATGTACCCGTCTTGATTGCAATCATGTGCACCTGACCCCCAGTGTCACTGCCATGGCTTTTTTATTTCTTCTAAGCTTCGACTCGAGCTCTGATTGACTCTGCTGCCATCCCAGGTCTGGGCCATTCAGGAACAGCCCTACCAGTTCCAGCGGATCTGGCCCAACGCTCTACATGAACACTGAAGGTGGGTCTCTCCTCGTTCAAGAACCACAAACCTTCCTTGCCAACGTTGTGCCAAGCACTCTTGTGCTTCCGTACTGCACTGGTATGCTGAAGAGTCGTGACAGCTGATTTAAGGACAGCTGATTTAAGGACAGCTGATTTAAGGACAGCTGTTGTTGCAGGCCAGTGCTTTGGCGATCTGGACATGGGCTCAGCTGACTCAGCATTGTCCCCGGAATCCTCTCCAGACCAGGAGTACAACACCGCAGTGACCGGGTCAGGAGAGCCCAGGCGAGTCGCATTGGCCGCAAAATTGCGGCCCCAAATCTTTGGTTGCAAGGATCTGCTGAATCCAGACGGGGCCCACTCTTGATTGGCAAGCGTGAGCAGGCATGTGACGAGGCGTGAGAATCGAAGGGGGTGGGGATATAGATGCAGCGCTGTGGGAGTGTGCTTGATCATGCGCCTTTATTTACATCTCTGATTGTTGCAAACAGGACCATCTCCTTCTCATCAACAGTCCATGCCCACAAAGGAGCAAGGAACGTACAAAGAGTATCAGACCTACAGATTGTATACAGCTGGGCAACGACAACGCTTCTCCTCCAGGAACGCAACACAGCTCAGCTCAGCAACTGACTTGCAGGGCCAACAATGTCACGGACGTGGCAACCTTGATGGGGATTAGGCCAGGAGAGAAGGGCACTGCTAGCGCCATGAAGCCTCGCCCCCTCGTAGATGTCCACAATGGCAATGGCCGCACTAGCAACAGCAAGAAGCTGCGCCAGTCCAACAATCTCAACCAACCAAGAAGGATGAACTGAGCATTCCTGTTCAATATGTAGATTGCAAGTGAGGGCAAGTGAGGGGGCCAGGGGATCAAAATACAGTCCTAAGGTCACTCGCTGGCAGAACTGCCTCCTGTCTTGCATTGTCTACCTGTATTTCCCTGTGTGTAATCTGTTGCTGGCTTCGTTGGCTGTTGAATAAGGCTGATCTACAGGAAGTGGCTTGTATGGTTTGTAAACTGCTGTGGAGTACCATTTTCGGTGCCTGTCTTGAATGACCTCTCAGAGAAAGTGGCCTTGTGGCAGTATATCTGTAGAAAATGTAGATTGAGGTGGGTACCGTGTGTGAAATTCTGGCTACACTGGAAGACGTGTAAGGATGCAACAAGAGGCTTCTTTCGGCTTACTTGAGTAAGACATGCGGAATATCACAGGCCGTCAATTCATGATTCCTCAGTTGGAGAATACACTCATAATTTCCCGCCCGAAAATCTTGGTTTCGGAGCAATTTGCGAATCGAGTTTCTCTTCTGCTAACAACTCTCCGCAGGGGGTGGGGGTTCAACCGTATGGCAGCTTTCAAATTTTTTCTTGCCTGATGTCCATTGACAGCCAAGTTTTTGCCAGAAAAGCAGACGAGCAATCAGCGGATCACTGAACTACTCGCATAAGGACATTCCGCGACCATCACTCTTTCAAACATGCTGCATTCGCTAGACCTGCAAGAGAAGGAGAATGTGCCGAAAGATGTCGTTTTCATAGACATCGTTGCTGAGGGGCTTGCTGTGCATAGCTGCGAGATCCCCAGGATGTCCTCCAAGGAATTGGAAGCGTACCTTTTGGAACAAACCACTCAGAAATTTGGATTGCCTGCAAGTAGCGCTGTGCTGTATGAAATGAGGCAAGCCAGCAATAAGGCTTCAATACCATCCAAGACACTACGCTATGCAGTCCACATCCCTGGAGCTGGTGAGACTTGCTTGCACTAGGCTGTGAGTATATGTGATACCACACAACACCAGGCTGGTTGGATCGGCTGGAATGCTGCAACTAGCAATGCCAATTAGAGTGGGTTTCCTTTTTCAACCCTGTTTGGGCTGTGCTGCTGCAGGCTTCTCGCTGCAAGTTTTGGAAGCCAAGCTGGAAGAGATTGCACAGCTCAAAGGGACAGCTTTGAAAGGTCAGCTTCTATCTCTGCAAGCCAAGCAAGAGTCTGTCTTCACTTGGGACGCAGGGGAAAATAAGGTCACATGCAACCCCACATTGGATTGTCAGCTGATCAATCGTCGTTACCCTATGGGCATCAGGGATGATACGAGTCAGCTGAAATTGGCCAATGAACGCGTTCTGAGTGAGCTGTGAATTGTCACAACACCTAAAAAGTATTGCTACTTTGGCTTCTCAAAGGGGAGACTAAGGAGTTGAGAGGTCATCTGTGTGAAGCTAAGATCAGGTATCAGACCTGTCATGATGAGTGTGTGTCCAGATGCCAACACCATCCAGCAGCTCTCGGAGAGGCTCACACGCCAAGCCCACATAACATCAAACATGAGTACAAAGCCGGCAAGTCCTTGATCTAATCAACGTTGCCCCTGTTGTACGATGCCCGGAAGATTGTCTTATAATGCATGCATGGAACCTGCGGGATGAGCATGTGATTGGTCTTGCCACGCTTACGTGTGAAGTTTGAGCTCCTCAGCAGCATCCCTGGAAGTAACGGCGTGACTGGGGGTTGTGAATCCGCAGGAATGATTGGCATGGGCGGCAAGAGAGTGTAGACACTGTGCATGCATCATGGTGAGATACTGTACTGCAGCAATGGGCAATGTCCCTCCTGAAGTCTTCTCTGTTCTGCAGCCAGCGTTTCGACAATTGATTGGGGAAAGGAGTGATGACCTGGAATTGGAAGTCAGGGATCTCAGGTAATTCTGCCGTCCAAAACCCCCCCCCCCCCCCATCCCCATGAGTCCTTGTATGGCACACAGAGCTGATTTTCTCCGACCTGCCTATTGCAATTCTTTAGTGAAGCAGGCAGCACTCCTCTCAGATGGAAGGCCAACCCTTGCGTTTTGAGTCATTTATGGTTGTGGGCAGGAGCCGACTTGCCAAAAGCCAGACCCTGAATGACGAGGCAAAGTTGATCGTCAGCCATCTGAAGGGTCAGCTTGCTGCTCTGTCTGCTAGCGTCACAGGTAGTTACAAGGACCAACACCCCCTCCTGGTCAAGGCTGTGGATTCAGCATGCAATGTGTGACTCCTAAACCTGCTTCTATCTCAGACAGTGCAATTGTGCTCTTACCGCAATCAATACTCTCACCCTGAGCCGATGGCAAGAATCTAAGCTCCAGAAAGTGTGTGGTAGTTGCGTCAATGTTGCAGTGTTCGCGCCCCACAACTGAAATCTCTAATCTCATGCATAACATCAGCTGAAAGTTGACACTAGAAAGCCTGAGCTCAGCAGTTAACTTTGGTTGCCCTTGGCGCTCTGCTGCTGGTCTCTATGCTTTCCCCTGGCAATGCTACAGGGGAGTTCCCCATGCATTCTGGGCTTGCTGTCCCAGAACGCTGCAACAACAGGAGCTCTCCCAAGCTAATACACAAGAGCCTAGAGCAGCAGAATAGCTGAAAATGACAACAAGCCTCCAGCAAATCAGCTCGTCAACATATCTTGGATCAATCTCATGCAATCACGCAGGCTCTGACTTGGCAAGAATGGGCTCCCAGCCGCTTGGACATGCCAACCTTAGAGGACCCCTCTCCGCCGCTCCACTGCATCCCCGTGCGGCAACGACACCCCGGCAGAGGCCCCTCAACTCCTCCACACTCCCCTTCCTTCAGCAGACCTCCCTCAACCCCTCTGCAGCCCCCTTCCTTCCTGCGATCAGCAGGGTCACCTCCATGCAGCCGTCGCGGGCAAGCTCTGTCAGCAGTGAACCCCTCCAGTCAATGCCAGCAGACTCCCAGCGTGCGTGCTTACTGCCCTCTTCTGCTGTTGTTCCTCTGAAATGGCTTTTCTGTAAAGCCTGGTAATGGTTGTTGCCTTTGTGATTGTTCCTTGGGCTACCAAACCGATGTTGAGGTCAGGAAGGGCTTGAAATCATGCATATCAAAGAGGGGGAGGGTCGTCTCTCCTCACTACAGAAAATTAGTTGATTCAGCCTTTCCTCACTCTGTCGGACCTCTCTGGAAATGGGATTCGAGATGTGGTTGGAATCTCTTGACCTCCGTCACCTGTTCTCCAAGTCTACATGGTTCTTGCTGATTGGCAAAGGAAGAAAATCCAGTCCCCTTCCCTGAGACGATGTGTTCCGAGCCAAAGTTTAAAGCAAGCCCAGCTATCAATGGATTGGAGAAAAGCAAGTACCATTGCCATGTCCTGCCATTAAATTTCCATTCTGCCTTCTGCAGCAGATTCTCGAGACTCACAGTCCAGCGCAGCCACCCCCTCCGCCAGCCAGGATGCAATCCCGGGACCAAGTGGGGTCCAAACCCCTCCAACCGCGGCCCTGAGGGCATCCAGCGGCGCAGAAGACCAGCCATCCCTGCTGAATCCCAGAGCCCCGACCTTTCGCGTGTTTGGGTCACCCCTCCGCCCGGCACCCCTCGCCGCAGGCAGCAATCGCCAGGACGATCCCAGCAGCTGTGAGGATGGCCTGCACTCGGCACGCTTGGCAGGGGTGGAGAGCTGGGTGCGGCGGGGGGACGATGATCAGCAGAGGTGCCCAGTTCTGCATTTTGATATCGCATGTGCTTGAAGGAAATGGAGCGGTTGAGGCATTTGGCCGGAGGGTTTGAGTGCATCTGAGCTTGGGGGAGAATTGTCAGCGATGTGCGTGAGTGTTTGTTGTAGAGTCTGACAGCGGAGTGGAGTGTATCCAAGGCTGAGGATGCTCGTCCGTAGCTGAGCATGAGTGAGCATGGCTATCCTGCATACATTCTCAGAGGATGGCCAGGCACTAAAAATGAAAGGGTGAGTGGGGGAGAAGAAAGTTCACAGGATTGGCGAATGTCAGGCTTTAATGTTCTAAAAGAAGGCGGCATGCATGCAGGGAGGAGGCTCTGAAAATTTAGGCTGCAGAGAAGCTGGGCTGTCAGTGCCGAGCGGATTTATGGCACTCAATAGGCGCTTGGCCTGCCTCTAACAGGCAGCACGGCGTCACTCTTGACACGAACGATATTGCAATCAATGCTGCTGTACACCTCTCCTTGCACAATCACACAGGGCAGAGACAGTGCATTTTCAGGTTTAAGCAACCTCCCGGGTTCTGAATGCCGAGTCTTGACATCAATCTTGACATCAAACGTCTTTGCTGCTTCAGAAGGGCTTACCAGCAGTGTATGGAGTGCACTAATGAATCAACTTATCTACTCTGTCAAGTGAGTCCTGAGCTCTGATTATACCTTGTTGAACTCACAAGATTGCAGATCAAACCCATTACTTCCCCTGTCACTGGTGTTCTTGGCTGGAACTTGCAGATAGCATCCCATCCATCTACTGATCAGCAGACTTTTGAAAACCATTCCTTCCATTCACCACCACCTCAAAAGCTCCCAAGCCAGTGACCCTGTTGATTACACAAACAGCTGTCACTTTCGGCCAAGCTCAGCATGACGACACTGGGCCATCAGTGGGTTTTCAGCTCCCTTTTCAGCTCAAAAGTTGATGATGTACTTGGGGACAGGAACATCTTTCGTGTTCTCCTCAGCCTTCCAGATGCAGGCTTGCACGCCCCCAGGCCCTGTGTTACTGCACATGCCCAGCATGTGCAGTGTGTGGGGCTTGGCTTCCCCTCCAAAGTCTATGCCCGTCTTTTCCATGTCGATCTCAATCTCCTTGGGCTCACTGCATCCAGAAGAAGCACGCTCAGCGTATCAAGGCTGACACAGGGAGTTTGATCCCCTACAGGTGTCGAGAGGCCCCAGGATGTCGTTGTAACTAGAAATCCTTGTGGCAGACCAGTGTCAGTATGGTCTTTTGCACATGAATTTCAAATCTCTGACTTGATCCTCTCAGACTCACCTTTCCTTTTTGCTGCCTTTCTTCCGCCAAAACATCCTTGACCCGTGCCTAGTCAAGGGGCTGGAGAAATGTGTCTCTGGCAGGTGTCGGTGCTAAGCCTCGGGCCTGCATTCAGGGGTCCTCTGTGTCAGTCCTGCTTCTCCTAGCACCAAGCATGGCAAATGTGTCCCTCATCTGCACCCTTGTTGAGATGAGGGTGCCGTGCATGCCCTTTCATTGTTCAATATTTCGCCAGCATCAGTCTTTCCAATGATTTGGATTTTTCGATTCGATCAGAATCATTGCCGAGATCCGTCAGCATCAATCAAGGCTCGATTTGAGCTTAAAGCACAATCCACAAGTGAGAAGGGAAGGACGTACGTATACGTAAAATTCAGGCGTAAAGCTTTCACGAAACACTGTCGATCATGTACAGCCAGTGTCTATTCCGCTTCAGAATTGTCATGTGCAAGCGGAAAAGCGATACAAGGTTGGGACAGGCTGGAATCCAGTACAAAATCAAGAGCACATGCATCCTCTTGGATATTGTGGACGTCCAGCACCTACAGATCGATCTCTGATAAGAAATACAGGATAAGTTTTTTTGACTCGTCGCGAATCCTCCACAGCTTGCCACCATCCCGTGCAACGCAAAAGTGCTGACCACGTCAGGGGCTATTATCAGAGAGGGAACCTCATCAAGTCAATCTGCAAGCCTGATCGTTCCCGTGCAAATCACAGTGGACTGGAAAATGGCCCACGAAATCAGAAATTGACATGCTGACTACGGAGGGAGGGTCCACACACAGAAGGCTGCTCCCTCTCTGCAATGAGAGCAACTCATGCAGCTTTATTGCTGTTGTTGTTGCCGCTCTCTGCATGTTGGGGGCAAGAGCTGCTGGCAGCAGGAACCCCCTCGCTCACAGCAGTACAGAATCAGGTGGGGCATTTTAGAGGCCTTATCAAGCTTTTGAAGCTTTTAAGATTTAAATGGCGACACGTCAGTGAGAGAAACTCAACATGCTCCAATTGCTCAGTCTTCTTTGGACACTTCTGCACTCATTTTGTCCACTGATGTCCTGTGGGCTAAGTAAATGCAGTACAATACAAGAGAAAAAGGAAACATCATTATGACATTTTCGAGTAATGGGTGCTTGCCTCATACAGATGCGCACCTGCCTGTGCAGATTGCAAGCACGCCGGACAAGAACCATGTTGCCAGCCTAAAAAATATCACAGGATCCTACAGAGGTGAGCATTTGAACAGGAGATCTCTCTGTGCTGCTGCTGATGACTGGCTCTGAATTGTTTATTTGTCCTCAACAGGCTACAGAGGCCGTCAAGGTATTTGACACAGCAGACAATTACAACTGAGAGTTGCAAAACAATTGCTGGATCCTTTGTAACAGCAATCAGTGTGAAATTCTAGTGGATATTGCAGCATTGCTGCATGTATCTTTGTGTACACCCCAGGAGTAATGGAATCCCCAGCATCAGTGGAGAACCCAGCGGTGCAATCAGACGACTGCAAAACGTTGTCCCTGAGAAAAGCTCATGCTCGCCTCAGGGTCATGGAGGAAGCTGGACTCTGGGAGCGGGGCTGTGGACCTCCCCCTGCTGCTGAAGGGGGCAGGTGCCATGTTTGTCCACCTCTCCGCCACTGCTGCCACCATTCCCGGGATGCAGACAGTGAAGGTACCACTGACGTTCCATATTCTGGGATCCATTCTCCCCTTTGCTTACAGAAGACACCAGGCACTTCTCTTTGGAGTGTGAGAGAAGAAGGGTAGACGGAAGGGGGGGGAGGGGTGGGGGGGGGAGAATGGACCAGCACTTCCAATCAGCAGGAAAATCATGCCGGTTGCATTCTGGCACTCAAGACAGAAACAGATTTTATAGATAGAATCTGGGCAGCAATGGGCCAGAGCCGAACCAACGGTTGGGCTCGCAAAACTTGTCATATTGATGTCGCAATGGGAAGAAGAGTAATTCTTGAGATGAAAGGGGCGGCAATTTGTCAGAAGTGGCCATGAGGATTGGATGATGGCAGGGTGAGATGGTGCTGCGGGACGGGGAGAGGTTCGCGGAAGACGACGTGTTATTCCGCGTCCAAGGCCTGCTTGTGGAGGAGACTGGGCGCCTGCATGCCGTCGCAGATTCCTCGGCACCACTGATGCACCCCACCCTGGAGCCAGCAGACTTCAAGGATGTGACCTACTCCTACCGGCAAGCCTTCTACCAGTCCCCATGACCTCCTCATCCTCCTATGGAGTGTGGTGGGGTTTTGTGTCCTGAAGGGCAGAGTCATCCACGGCTGTTATTGAGAGCTTGGAATACCGCAGGTAGTGACAGCTGCATGTTGACAGGCAGAGAATTGGTAGGATTCAGATGCAGAAAGGTTGTGACAGCTGCAAGTTGACAGGCAGAGAATGGGTGGGGTTCAGATGCAGAAAGGCGCATAACGTCCTACAGAGCTGGAGGCTTAGGAGGATGAGAGTCGATGTGGCTATCTGCTTGCTAACTTTTCTGCAAGCATTCATGGCATGATGTGTGTGACGTGCTGCAGGGAAGCACTGAGACAGCTGGCTCGGCGGTGGGAGAGGGGCGCAGGGGAGGCAGTTGCCTACGGCATGGAGGAGCAGTTCAGGAACCTGAACCGCAGGCTACCGGTGGGGAACCCCCCCCCCCC
>QAXI01000445.1:11912-31437 GCA_004335615.1 Chloroidium sp. JM | reverse complement strand
CCCCCGCGCCCCCCCCATTCCTTCCAATCTCCTGTTGCAAACTCTTCCTGAAGCACAAAAGTATTGCCTCTTCTGGACCTCACCGGGTTAAAATTTTTGGCTGCAACTTGTACACATGATTGCGCTGTGTGCATCTTTGTTTTGGCTATAGCTAGCTTGCATGTTCAAGGCATGAATCAGGGCACATTCCCATGTTGAGTCAAACGGGCTAGGCTGACTGCCCTCCTAGGTCTAGAATTGCAACTCACAATGTTTGGTCTTTCTGCAGCCCCCTGCCGGGTGCAACTGCGGAGGAGGATTGTGCTATGGAGCCTGCACAGCACCCTCAGTTGCCAACAAGGCATCCTCAAGCTCCAATGACAAGTCATCTTTGAGCTCTGCTGACCTACCCGCAACTGCCAAGAGCAGCAAGGTGTAAAGCTCGCAATAAGGAAATCATCAGGCCATGAGCCAAACAGCTTACCTGGAGGTCGAAAATGTGCCCCTTGTAATATTGTCCAGTGAATTGTTTCAGCAGGACCTGGACTGTCTGTGACCCTTTTCAATAAACAAGAGAACGATTGTACAAGGGACGGCACTTGGGCAGTGCTGCAGAATTTCGCAAATTAATGCATGCTGAGGATCTATACTGTCACAAACCAGCACTGGGAGGTGGCAACCTCAGGATGCATTTATTGGCGGTGCACACCCTAAGAGGCTGCCGTGAGACGCACAAAAAGTCATCCTCCCCCGCTGGTCTCAGCCCCTGGCCACTTTTTAAAATTGTCCTACCTCCTTTCCTGCGCCTGCCTTTGGCTTCTCGCCAGATTTGAACTGGGAAGGACCATGTCAGGCTGCCCAATGTTGTGCATTGCCTCATTTGCAGACTGGATGAGTTAATGGAGAGTGTGCTCACTGATTCAACAGAAAGCATTGGAACAATTTGTGCATAGGCCCAATGGCAACCTGGCGGCACGACCTGCCAGGCATAGACTTGAGATATTCATTTGGACTTCCATCTTAGGGACTGCGGAGAGGCATGAATCCAGAATTGTCGAATCCCCTTTTCTATACTCAGCATTGTTTTCTGTTGTTTTCAATAGGTGGTTTGTATTCCCTTTAATTGGTATGTCCAGAGACCTGGACATACCAATTGGTATGTCCATGTCTCTGGACATTTCATTGTTGACCTGCACATGAGGAAGCGCCGTGTTGGGGACTCTGTAAGGCTTCAACAATCTTGGACTGGATCGTTTATGACCCCACTCCTTATTCTCACATTCTATAAATGACCCTCATTTGCACCGAACACAATGCCATGCTAATTGCAGCGCAAGACACACTTCCTGTCTCCATCAGCAATTATTCATTGTATGAAGTGAAGAAGACTTCTGTTATTTTTTGGTGTACAAATATCAAGACATGTGCAGCACACGCATGCCACAGGAATGGAGACTGGAGGAATACGTGATATTCATGCAAAATGCAGACCAGATATCAAATGAGCTGCACTGCTCAGCGCATTTGCTTGTTGACCTTCTGAGCCGCCGGAAGTGCCGCTCTCCTTGACTTGTTCCAATGCCTGCAAAAATAGGCAAAGCTGAATGATGCAGCAAATAGCAATGAAAATGAAACACAACAGCCAGTAAATGAGGCCTCAAGTAGCTACATCTGTCCATTGAAATGCATCCAATCCTGGCTCAAGCAACGAGCTGAGAGGAGTCTCTACCATGGTTCCTGGCAGGTATTCAAGGGTGAAAGGGAAGTCCTGTAGGAGTGGATTGTTGGTACCTTCAGGAGCTGCTCCTGCCGGGCAGGATTGCCTTTCATGTGGGCTATGAAGTCAGGGGCTGATGCTTGGCTCTCACCACCAGGAGCTGACTCATTTGCATGCTGATCTTGGGCCACCCCCCAGCATGACTGCTTGCCATGCGGCTTGCTTCCTACTGACAGCAATCATAATGTCTATGGGCAGCACGCTATGTACAGAATTTGGGCAGCATACACCATTTGGGCTGGTGAGGGGAATGGGCAAGTACAGAATGGGCAAGGCAACAATGGAATATCAGCCAACTTTGGTTGGCACTCTTGACCGACCTCCCACATTGGTTCGGGTCGGAACAGCAGAAAACGGCAGTCAACCCACACAGGCTTCTACTTATGGCCTTGCATCTACATGTGCAACGCTTCAGGCATCACTAATGCTTCCAAGCAGAAGCTGTCTGACACGTGAAACCCCCTCGTGCCTCTCCCTCTGGGCCAGCTGAAGTCCTTGTTGTTCAATTCCCGACCCTTCATGTCTGCAAGAACTTTAGCAATGGCGTTCTTTGATGGTCCAACCTTCACCCACCCTGCGGGCCAATTTGTGGGAAGGTCCCACTTTCACCCACATCCCCTCCCCTGCCAGCTTCTGCGTGATGTTTACCAGGACTGGGATGGCGAGTCAAAATCCCGATCCCTGGGCGCACTGGTCCCTTGCAAGCGGCTCTGAGGGTCCGGGAACCCTTTCCCACTGGGTCAGGGGTTTGAAGGGGCCGCTTTTCTTTCTGCTTGTTTTTTTGGGTGGCCTTGGGGCGGGAAGCTGGGGTTGGGGTTGCAGCCTTTGGGAGGTGGGGAAGGGGTTTGGAGGGGGGCTCAGCCGGCAGAAGGAAGGTGACGTGTTTCTGCTGGGGCAGTGCCGCCGGCAGATCTGACACATCTACAAACGTGTCACGTAGTCTGCACGACCAGCAGCGGCCAAACCCTGCTTGCTGCTCGGGAAATGCGCCTCTCAGGATATCAGAGTGGAGGGAATGCCAGGTGTTTGTGGAGGCTACATTGTTACTGAGAGACTTTCCTGGCCAGAAATTCTTAGACCTGTGCTTCCATACTCAATAGCATAATCAGCACGAATCGAAAGGCGAAGGAGGAAGTAAAGATATTCACTTGCTGGCAAGCTCTACTTTCTGTGTGTGGCTGCAGGAGGGTTGTGGATAGGCAGAAAGACAGGCTGTGCAGGTCACCTCCAGCTTCTTGTTCGATCCGCGGCCGCTTCAGGCATGGCTTCAGGCCAGGGTTTGGGGTCCCATCAGCAGGGCCTGCCCCCCGGCGTCCCCTCTCCCCTGCGCTGGTGTCACCATCCAAGCTGGCAGCATGTTTGGGAGGCACAGCCCCAGCAGTGCTGCTGGACGGTCTTTCTGAGCCCTGCACCGCCCCATCACGCTGATTGAGCATGAAAAGATTGCCTGGATGTCTTCAACTTGCTATCCCCTTCGTTTACCCATCCTCTTTTGCAAAAGCGAGCAAGAGGACCCCACCAATGCAAAATATGCAGCAGCTAGCTCTTCCCCGACCCCCTCCTTTGCCCTCCCGTCACCAGGCCATGTCACTGCAGCAACCACAAGCAATGCGACGTGCGTCATTCAGGCGCCGCTTTACTCTGAGGGTAGGCGTCATCAATATGTATAGTGCACCTTTCCATGACCATACCTGGGTAGTGGCCGCTGGTAGACTCTCGCTGCAATTGCCCGTCACTGGTGCCGCTCCACAATTCAATACTTCGCCTGGAATGCCTGGGCTCCCTCCTGCATTGCAAGCTTCCCCTCTTTATTTGAACTTCCTAGTTCAAATATCCATCTGCAATGCTACCTGCGCTCGAGCGTCAAAGACAAACATCACAGCATGTCGAGTGTGCGCAGGCATTGGATGGCTGTGCCTCTGCTGTCAAGCCGAACGTTGAAGAACGAAATGCAGCATTCACTCAAGAACGAAGGGAGAGGTGTCCTAGATTGTTGGTGTGCTCACCCGTGGAGGCTGCATGCGCGTCAAAAGGGAAGCCACCCATCATCACTAGGTCGTTCTGGGCCTGGAAGTGTGCCAGGCTGTCGAGCTGGAATCCCCCTGGCCAGGCAGAGGGATAGATATTCGGCCTCGCCCCGCCCCTGGGCTGCCACCGCTGGCTCGGCGTGCCCCCAGCGAATCTGCCGAGGGCAGGAAGGGGGTAGCTGAAGGGGTTGGCGGTCGCTGCAGGGGGCTGTGCAGCCAGAGAGAAGCCCCCTGGCGGTGGAGGGCTGATTTGGGGCGGGTGACAGTTGAGGTGCGGCAGGGAGGGCTGGGGCTTTCTCCACCACCAGAATTCCGGGGGTTCGGAGGGCGGAGCTTGCGGAAGAGGAAGCCAGAGGGGGGGCGCCGGTGGGGAGGGCATGCTTCTGTTCGTCAGATTAATGTGCTGCAACGGTTGTGGTGCGCGATTGGCCCTCATACCTGCAATGCGTGCTTTCATGAATGAGGGACTGCCTCCAAAAAGGTGGAGAGGCTCGCCGCACTTGCAAAGTGTCCTCTGCAGAGGGTTGTGGGAACTGCTCCATGGTCTGGACTGAAAAGGTGCGGAAGTGTGGGTGCCTTGCATTTATGTACAGAAACGCTGAGACATGCATTGCACTCAGGTGTTCTGTGCTAAGCATTTGTTGTGCTACATGGCAACCAAGAGTGGTGTTAATCCCAGAGGTGGAATGCTGGTACAAATACTTCAAAGCACGGACAGTGGGTCTTTGATTGCTTACCTACACTGGCGGTATAAATACTCGAGGTATGCCCCTTGCAGGTGACGCAGGCAGGCCTGCAAACAGCGGGTCACAATGTCCCACAATAATTGCCCGTTCCGTTACTTCTGGCTAAGTCTTCTCAGAGAGTCTCTGCAAGTACCGCCAAGATAGCCAGGACCTGCAGCTTCTCCCTGGGTATTCGTCTATGCATTGCCGGAAGGGTGCGACATGGCCATGCCGTTGTTCTGCATCTGCACCCCCCCCCCCTCTCCCCCCTTCACCCACCTCGCTCTCCCAAGCTATCAGGTAGATTGACCTCGCAGGCTGGCAGCTGACAGATGACAGGCCTTTCAAGCGGTAGGCCAGGAGACAGCACCTGCTCTGCACCTTGGGAAGGAAGCCCTGTTGAGGATGTCGGTGAACAACAGCTGTGTGACCCTGCCAACTCTTCGCTTCTGGAGGGGGAATCTACCGGGGCCCATGACTCTTGCAGCCGCCCTGCAGCCTCTGATGCAGAATGGAAAAAAATCCATTAAATGTGGCTGCCCAATATTGCAGGCCAGCGAAGGCGCATAAAAGGGACCAGTGAAGTGAAAGCACAGGGCTGGAGGATAAAGAGGTTGGGGATTCAGGAAATTGGTGTAAACTTTAGAAGTTTTCATGTGCTGTTCAAATTAAAGAGACGATGGTCCCTTGACAGAATATCCTGGTGCATGGTGGCTTGCAGGTGATTTCTGTTCCAGGCATACTCCTCCCCTAATCTAAGCCAGTCGTCATTGCAACAGAACTCTCCCTGCAAATGGGAAGTCATGAACGCTACCGTCAGACCCCTACCCTGTCTGAAATTTCATGAAAGGGATCAGATGGCAGAACCCACCTGCTTCTCGCTCCCCCTGGCTGCAGTAGGTCTCATCCAGGATGCCTGGCATCGCACCACAACCCGCCTCCCCAGGTGCAGCATTGCCAAGGGAGCTTGGGCTGGCTTGTGGCATGGCTTCTTCCCTCCCCTCATCCTCCGCGGAGCTGTCGTGAGGCAAGGGAGCTCTGGGCAGCCCCTCCGCTTCCCCCCATACCTCCGTTGCAACCTGCTGAGGCTTGCTCCCTGGCTGTCCCAGCCCCCCAGAAGGGGATCCCTGTGCGCTGAGCCCTTGGGACTTGGCAGGGGGCGAGCAAGCCGAATTCTGGTGCGTGGGAGGGCCGCCGGAAAGGATGGAGGGATCCGACTCCGGGATGAAGTCCTGCACAATACTTAACACTTGAAGCCCATTGCTCTGTAATGAAATGCTACAGGATGTCTAAGAGAATGACTGGGCATGATGGGAGCAGCCCATTTGTTTTTGTGAGAGGGGACAGCCCATTGCAACTTGTGAGGAGGGGGGTTGGGATTGTAGAGTGGTATGCACCAAAGAGAGCAGCTGATGCAAGACTTTTGTGCTTCGATACGCTTGGAGCTGGCGCATCTGCTGATCTGCATGTATGACATACCCCCTCCTTTTACCTCTCTCCATGGCATCGCATGCTCCTTCTGCAATTTGCAAGTTCCCACCAATGTCCTTTTCTACTGAAAGTCCCTCAAAATTTGGCAATCAGATGGCTGTGACAAGGTTCAGAGCTGGGCATGCAGACAGGACAGAGAGCAAGGAAGGATTCTGGTTGGGGGTGCTTTTAAATGTACAAGTCTGATTCCCTTACCTGCTCGCTGTCAGGGATGACCTGAAGATCAGGGCTTGCGCCTTCGCCTAGTCTCCCCGTTCTGAGTTGCACAGGCTCAGGGGCGGCATTCTCTTCGCTGTCAGGGATGATCTCGCAACGCTGGGATGCCACCTCCTCCTCCCCGCAAAATCCCAGATCTGCTCCATCCTCCAACGCTGAGACCACATCTCCGCTCAACCCTGCGTCCTGGCGCCGCTCACTCCCCCTAGAGCATTCCTTGCCACTCCCGTCGCCCTGAGGACACTCAATGGGAGAGCCACGTCCCTCTAGAAACCCGGACCCCTCTCTCTGGCTTGCTAAAGGCGCATCGCTGGCTGACTCCATAGGCTCCTGCCTCAGAACTATGGGTGGGGGTTCCGTGCTCCCAGGATGGCTCAGCGCCTCTCGTTCAGCTGCATCCTCTACCAGCTCGCCAGAGTCCACGAGCCCACTGGCCAGAGCTGAGTCCTGCTCGTCTGCTGTGCCAAGGCCACTAAGGCTGTGGGACTGCGTTGCCGTGTTGGCACTGCTGCCCGAGTCAACCTCCAGGTCCTGATTTCCTACCCTGACATTACCCTCAGGCGAGCGCTGCCCAGCTGCAGCTGGGGGGCTGGGGTCTGTTGGGGCATCGCTCACGGAGGAGGTGGTGGGTCCCATGTGAGCCTCTGAAGCGCATTGGGCGATTGTGGGAGGGGGGCCAATTCCTGCAGGCAGAGATGAATCTTCTGACCTACATCCCCCGCACGAGTGGCATGGTAATTCCATGATCTGGCCTGAATGTTGATGCCACTGGTAACAAAAGATAGTGAAACGTGTGTGAAACGAAGGGAGTGGTGGGGGGCGATGACATGAAAAGTCTCCCGACACTCAACTTGAAGGCCCCCAAAGCTTCGTAAAGCAGAACAGTCACCAGCACAGAGTCGCACCATTGCCAGGTGAATAATCAGCCTCCTCCCCTGTTGAGCCGCTCTCGTTTGCCTGCAGTGGCTCTCGCCCCCCAACTTGAGCAGATGCCCTTTGTTGCCCCGAATAGGCCGCTTCTGTTTCAGGCTCCGGCTCAGATTCAGCTCCCTCAGCCTCATTTGACCTGCAGTTAAATTGCTGATGAAGATAGCTGCAAGTCCCAGACCTCCAGCATCTATTTCAACGATTGTCATCTTCCAGATGAACCCCCCCCCCCCCCCCCCCCCCCCCCGCAACCTTCTGGCCCTTGGCCTGTATCAATGCTGTGATCATGCATGTGCTCCTGTGCCTTGAGATGCCAACTTTGCCATCAATCTTCCCCTGCACAATAAAGTATTCATTCATCCCTACACGATGGCTCACAAGATCCATCGAGCGCATCGGAGTAAATGGAGAGGTACTCGGCATACCGGGCCAACAGCTCCTGCAAGTCCTCCTGGAGCTGCTGAGTCAGCAGGGCCAGGTCACGGTTCTCTCTGCAGCGCAGGGCGGCTTCAATGGCCCCCCAGTCCAGCGAGGCGCACATCAGCAGCTCGCGCAGTGGAGCCCCAGCCAGATCCCCCGGAGCGGCGCCTCGCCAGTGTCCAAGGCCCATCATGGCCCTCAGGCAGCACAGCGCGGCCCCCAGAGCACTCCCAAACCTGCATAGCCCACACAGACTGAAGCAGCATTATTCCTCCCTCAACGGTAATCTTTCAATATCTGCCTTGAGCATTCATAGTTTCTGGAATCAATTCATCAGCACCCTGGCCCAGGAGTCCTGCAACCCCAGACTATGCATTTTCCGGCTGGAGAATTGCGGGAAGATCATCACAAGTCATGTATATAGAGGGTCTGTCAAGCTGGACAAGCTATCTTCAGACAGTTCACCCTTTCCCTCCAGAGTAACAAGCTGCTCACTTGACGGTGTCGAACTGCCGCAGGACGCTATCGGCGGCCGCTCGCGGATCCCCAGCTTCTGCCAATGGTCTCGCGCCGTTGACAGCCCGGCACAGATCTGTGTAGATGCCGGAACAGCATGGGCTGAGGGGATCGGCGCTGCTGTTGAGGAGCAACCTCGCTGTCCCAATGCAGGCAGCCCAATCTGGGGCCGGTCCTTGCAGGTGACGCAGGCAGGCCTGCAAACAGCGGGTCACAATGTCCCACAATAATTGCCCGTTCCGTTACTTCTGGCTAAGTCTTCTCAGAGAGTCTCTGCAAGTACCGCCAAGATAGCCAGGACCTGCAGCTTCTCCCTGGGTATTCGTCTATGCATTGCCGGAAGGGTGCGACATGGCCATGCCGTTGTTCTGCATCTGCACCCCCCCCCCCTTCCTTTCCCTGCCCTCACACTGAATTCGACAAAGAAACGCCCACCGCGTTCCAAGCCCTGCTGTGACAGATCCAGCCAGCCAGCCCTTCCTCTATGCCATTCAAGAAAAAACCCCAGGCATGACTTGGCTGGCTCGGCTTTTCAGACTGCTCTCCGCCTTGTGAGGCTTGTTGTCCATACTGACAATGTACATACGACACTAGCGAGCGGGCAAAATGGCAAATGACTGGCTCCACAATCTGAATGTCTCAAAGATCTGAGCACGGACCATCACCTGGACTCGTAGAGAGAAAAGCACTGAGAGGAGCTTTGTGGCTCTTGCGTCATATTGCGATGCAGTCAACAGAAGATCCTCCAGTAGTCCAGCTGCTTCCTCATCAAAACTGCTTGTCTGCAAATCGGTCCAACCTTGTACTTGATAGTTGATGGTGCTCAATGGAGGGCACCGATGTAAGCTTGAGCTGGTTGCCATTACATTTGGAGTTTGGCAGGAAGAGCTTTGACTGACCTGGGTTTTGCTGTTTAGTAGTTGCAGTGCATCCATGCCGTCTAGTCACTCACTGTAGACAGACAAGCAATGCGCAGCAAGCTGTGTAGGATGAACTGCGCCTAATGCACATTCATACAAGCTGATGGACAGTAGACCTGGCGTCAAAGTGTTTTAAATACTTGGAAGGCGCAAAAATGGCCCTGGGAAGCGATCAAACGCTGTGACTCGCTCGCCGGTCCGCAAATCACAGAAACACCATTTTGTATGATGTTGCGACAGCCTGACAAGCAGGAGAAACAGATAGGAATAAATTTGTAAATTGGTGCTCCAACGTTGACCGGTCACCCCCCTTCCCCCCGAGGGGTCAACTTGCAGGATGGCAGGAGGGGGAATGCCACCTGATTCTGTAACCCGATGAAGGAATTCTATTGACTGCCGAGTTAAGACATTCCCGCCAGGATGGTAGTTCTGGGCCAGGGAGCTTGTGCGCAAGCTGTGGGGGACAGTGGCTCTTTCACGTTGAGAATTGCAGGCCTATTCGCCATCCTTGGTGGCAGCGCTGTGATGACATTCTTACCGCTGGTGTTGCGGCGCGGATATGATACCGCACTGCTACTTGGAGCCTGTTTCGCGAGTGGTGTGATTCTGAGCACAGCCTTCAATCATATGTTACCCGATGCAGGTGACCATTCGCTCCACATACTCCTGTGAACTCCTGATCTTAATTCTTCCAAATTGTCCTGCTTTCCTTGAGCACTGAGTAAAGCACTCTCTTTGGCACTAATTAGCAAGTTGTCAGCAGAGGCAGCCATGACCAGCCAGTGTCTAGGAGTTGGAGGCGGCTATCCTTGGTCTTTTGCAATTGCGGGGGCAGTAGTCATAGTCAGTCTGGCTGTGGAGAATGTGCTGAAAGGAATCATGCTCAGGTGCTCCACTTGTCTGTGAGTAATTGGCTGTTCAACTGTCTGGCTTGTTGTATTCCTCAAGAATTCATCCCATGCATCTTATAGCTTCAAGCTGCAGTACGTGGTTTGCAGGAATTATGGGATCTCAGACCTTCATGTGCTTGCATCCTTACCTGATGGTGATGCAAAGAAGGAGAGCTTGTTGCAAGCGGATAGAGTAATCACAGCCTGCTTTCTTGAAGGTGGCATAGTTTTCCATTCGATATTTGTTGGAATCAACTATGGTATATCTGAGAATGATTCGACGAGTATAGCGCTCTTGATAGCACTGATCTTCCATCAGGTAATCAACGCTTTTAAATGTTGGTGTCTCCAAGTGAATCATCACTTGCCTACTGACTGATTTCAAATGACAGGCTAGTCACATCATGGAGCCTAATTGATGAATATACATTCAGGCTAGATTTCCTTAACACTTGTTGCAACAGGGTTTTGATGGCCTTGCCTTGGGCACAGCATTTGCAAGAGCAAAATTCAGCAACCGGCGGTACATCCTCTTCGCGAGCATGTTCGTGCTTGTGACTCCCTTGGGCATCGCGCTCGGTATGGGAATCTCAAAGTCTTATGCTCCGGGGTCTAAGGCTGCTTTGGGTTCGGAAGCCGTATTCAATTCCATTTCTGCAGGTAGGTCCCTGAAGCTTAGGGAAATAGTTTCACATCCGAGTGAAATCACAGCATCTCAGGGCATGTGATGTTGGAATGGCAGCCCTTTGTTTGGGCTTTCCAGTTCCTGCCAAATGGAGTATGTATTCACTCAATTTCCAGCGACTGTGAGTCTCCATGTATGCTGTTGACTGTACCGATTTGTTGCAGGATTACTTGTTTACAATGCACTAGTCAATCTTATTGTCCCTCAGTACCCCCCGGTCAACATCAGCCAAAGACCTTGGCTGGAACTTGGGAAATACCTCGCTTTGACGCTTGGCTATACTGCTATGGCCGTCATTGCAAACTGGGCATGATGACCAAAAGGCAAGAAATTCTGCAAGTGTGCTTCAAAACAGTATTGCCATTTGGGCATGAAGACAAAATTGGATTATTCTTTTTTACAGTTGTGGGCACCCACTTCTTGAGAAAAATGAACTGTAGCAGAGCTGAAGTACCTTGGAAGCATAGCGAAGCTGAAGTCCATTTGATATTCACTGTATGTGCATCATGTGGCCCCTTGTAGACAAAGAAATGAAACGAACTCGAAGTGAATTCTGTCAAAATTGCCAATGAAAAATTCAGCACACAGTGGTGAGAGAGCTCAGTCGCAACGCATGAGGTTGAAGACAGACCCAAGCCACACACAGCAGTCTTAGATGAAAAAGGCCACCAGGAGGCGGATGTTGAGTTTTGTTCGAGAAGTCAAGCCAGATTGATACTTTGTGTTGTAAATGACGGTCTTTGGTACTGATGCATCGTGTGATTTTCTGTCAAGAATTCATTTCAGGGTTGAATTGCTGCATTCCAAGAACATTGAGAGAGAAGATTGCCTTGTGCTGAAAGTTTGCGAGAGCCTTACAAGCACAAAATAGAAACACAGATCAGAGAGCAATTTGTATGTGGTTTTGGAGCCTCTAACCTTGGACTCAATTTATCGCGCTTACTGCAGAACACGTCTTGCAAGAAAGGAGATAAGTGACACAAGCGCATCAGTGCCCATCTGCTGGCTGTATTGTATCAATCAGTGCAGACATCTTTGGAGCTTTTTCGTCACGCTAAGCATCTTGGTATGAAAGTGTCCAAGAACAGCATTCGAGCTATCTGAACAGATTTTCTTAATTGGCATGCTGATTGGGTCTCGGCAGCTGGGTTGCTATAATAAAAAAATTGCTTCACCCCTTGCAAAGACACTCGGGCGACCAGCCAAGCTGGCGACTGTTACGCTCTCAGAGGCTAGTCCGGCTGTGAAGCGACAGAAGGTGGAGCCGGCGGCAGATCAGGGAAAAATGCACCCGCAGAAGCTCAGTGTGGCACCCATGTGAGCCTTGTTTGTCCTCCGACCCTAGTATACAGGTGTTGGACAGCCGCTATCTATGCTATGCTAGGCCCCTCTGAGCTCAAAGGGGACCCAAGGTCCAATGAGGGATAAATGGCCAATAGGCAGGAACACCATCGACACTTTCCTGTCCCCCCACTGCCCTTGATATGCCTTGATGTGATCTCAGGATGGATTGGACGGATGTGCACTACCGCCAGCTGGCCCGCTGCATCTCCAAGCACACCTGGCTGTACACAGAGATGGTCGTGGATCAGACTGTCTTGCACACCGACAGACTGGACAAGTGATCTTTCCTGAGCCTCCCTGCCACCCTAGGAAGCCAATCCGCTTGTCCCAAGCAATGCTTTTGCAGCCAGAAAAATTGTTTGCAGGATCGCTGAACCACCAATAATTGCTGTAGCATGATATCCCTTCAGCCTGCTGGATCTGTATTTGAAGGAATGATGGAAAGATTGCAGTGCAAGCCATTTACAGTTGTCTGGATGCTGCGCATTACTGGGGTCTTCTTCCCTGGCTCACATGGTGGTCCACATTTAAAAATAAAGAGGTATCTCTTCGGAGAGGCAAGAGAACGAGCTTGGTCACATTTTTTATAGGGAGTCCCCCAGAAATCCCAATGTGGCTCGAATGGTGAACAGGTACCTCTGGTTCCCGGAGGCGCAGCACCCGATTGTGTGTCAGCTGGGGGGAAGCAATCCGGAGACTCTAGCCAAAGCTGCTGTTGTTGTGGCCAAGTATGGGTGAGAACCTTCCCCATTTACGAGTAATGGCATGAGGTTTGATAAATTGCTCACATCCCAATACACTGTATAAGTCACCTGTGAGTCACAATCCCTTCCAAGTGCAGAATTGGAAGATGAGAGGCTCATGACGTCATGAGCCTTTCGCGTCTTGTTGTGAAAGCATTGGTCAAATCAGCCACTTCCTAGCATAAGTGAAGGGGCTGAAAGGGAGATCCTTGCTCACATGCAAATCATATAAACTCGAGCAGAACCAGCCACTAGCTCTCCTTTGACAAGCTTGCAGGTCAGATCCAACCATTACTGACCATTTATTACTGTGAATCAGTTCTTGTACCTTACCCAGATGCAGAGATACCAATCTGCACTCTTGGTGCTCCAGTCCGCCATGCAGGACAAATTGAGCATTTAGTCCATCAACATCATCTCCACCCTTCTGTTGATGCCTCAGGTACGACGAGATCAACCTGAACTGCGGGTGCCCCAGCGATAGGGTGGCAGGGGCGGGCTGTTTTGGCGCCAGCCTCATGCTGAAGCCTGAGCTGGTCGCCCGCTGCTGCGCGGCTGTGCGGGAGGCAACGGGCGTGCCCATGACCGTGAAGTGCAGGATAGGTGAGCCTCTGCCAGGCGGGCCGTGACAGCAGTGGCGTCTCTCTTGTGCTCGTACCATACAGGTTTGAGGGTGCATTGGTACAAGGGAAGAAAGGAGGGCATCATGAGATGCTTTGGGCATAGGATGCACTCTACCCCCCCACCCCCGCAGCCCTGTTATTCCTCTACATTTGGGGGTGTAAACGAAGGAGGAGCGTCATGAGAAGATTTTGAAAGCGATCTAGATTGCGCTGTAATGCTCCGTGTGGTCTGCATTCTTCGCCAGCATCCCGCATGCCTGTCTTCCAGTGTTGCGAGTCACAAGTACTCTATGCCATGCCAATTTGCCTGTCTGAACCTCCCCCAAACCCTGCAGGAGTGGACCAGGTGGACTCGTACGAGGCCCTGTGCCGATTCATACATGTGGTAGCTGAGCAGGGGGGCATCACCCACTTCATCATACACGCCAGGAAGTGCATCCTCAAGGGGCTTAGCCCCGCCCAGAACCGCACAGTCCCCCCTCTGAGGTGCCCCGCCTCACCTGCTTCGGCACCAATTCAGCATTGTTTGTCATCCAATCGTGGAGACTAAGCACGGTCAGGGACATGGAAGGCACATTATAGACCTGTACATGACGCACTCCCAAGGGACCCCCCCCCCTCTCTTTTCCCCCAATATGAGCAACAAGTCTGGCCTTCGGTTGACATTGGCCAAAATGCTGCTCGCTAAGGCCAAGTCTCTGGCATCTGATGGACCTGCACATGTGGCAAGCAAGCACAAGTCAGAGGTCAAACCAGGCAAAATGCTGTACACTCTGCAGGCGAGGTTGGGTTTATGCCCTTGCGCGTGACTTCCCCCACCTGGACTTCAGCCTCAACGGGGTGGTGGAGGGCTGCCACGAAGCTGCTGCTGTTAACGCCTACACCCACCAGGTCTGTGAGCCTTCGCTGTTGTCAGCATTTAAAGAGACCACCTCTGAGGGTCTGACAAGTTCCTGACAAATTCCCTCTTCTCTTTTTGGGGATTCCGAAAATTGTTCTCTTCGAGGTCTCAGAATCCGTGACGACAATCTTTTGGCTGCCTTAGATATTCGCCACTTTTGAGGACTTGCGTTTGAGAATTATATCTTTGAGGTATGTATTGCGGCAAACCTTCATCGCCTGATGAGAACCTTGAGCCCTTCACACCTATATTTGACTATCAATGACATTCAGGGAGCACAAACCCATGGCGTCATGATCGGGCGTGCTGCCTACAGCAACCCCTGGCACTGCCTGGCTGATGCAGACCGGGCGGTCTTTGGGGAGCCCACCAACACCGCCAAGAGCAGGCGACAGGTGGGGTTATTCCCTTTAGATCCCTCCACTGCCTCACACCCGAAGTCACTGCTTTCACTGATCGGGCTTATGTGCTCTTAATGGTTTTTCCCATCTTGGCTGAAGTTACACAAAGCTTTTTCCTGGCGTGAGCTGGAGCAGTCCCTACTGCAGGCATCGGCGGAGAAGCCAAGCGCTCGTGGTCATCCTGCAGTCAGCAAGACTATTGGCCTGAACAGGTGTGGGGGTTTAAATATCGGAGCACTGGAAACAGTAGCCAAGGAGTTTATGCATTGCCTTGATGATGATGTAAACTCCGCATTGTAGGTGCTGACCGAGTACGCCAAGTATGCCGACGGCATGCTGGGTAAGTGGGGCACCAAGCGCGATGGCAGCCCTGCCCCCGGCGTCAAAACCCTGGTCAAGCCCCTGCTGGGCCTGCTGCACGGCGAGAGGGGCACCAAGTTGTGGAAGCAGGCCATGGACCGCCTCATGCTGCAGGTCAAGCACAGGCCCGACATGACGGTGTCGCAGCTCGTGGAGGTGCTGTCCCTGCCCCTTCTCGGTTTCTCCTCTCCCCTCTTCGGTTGCCGGACATGACGGTGTCGCGGCTCATGGATGTGCTCCACACTCCCTTTCCTTTTCCCCTCTATACCCACATGTGGCCTGATGTTGACCATGTAGAGGCCTTCCAATATGATAGAGCTGAAACTCTACAGCGACTCGCTTTTTGCTCTTTTAATTGGCCCATACCTTACTGACTTGCATACATGCTGCAGCAAAAATCGCCCAACTTCCCAGATCTTCTGAAACGGGTAATCAGACACCTTGGATCTCATTGCTGTCAACATCCTGACATCAAAAACCCACGGCCTCCCTCTCTTCCAACGCCCTCTACCACCAGAGCAAGAGGAGGCTGGCATTGCAGGAGGCTAGCAGAGGGATCCCCCCTGAGGTCCTTGACGCGCCACCCAAGGAGTTCCCCGCCCCTAGCATGGCAGTGGAGGATGTGCCAGAGCGCCCAGCAGTTTGGCCCCCTGGTTGTGCCAGCGCAGAAGCAGTGGGCAGTGTGAACGCTGAGGTGGCAGCGCATCAGAATGGCCAGGAGGATCATGCCCTTCAGGAAGCTGCTGATCTTCCACAGAGCCGGTTGGAGCCGGCTCAATCGGCATCGGTGTCCGTAGCTTCAAATCCTCAGCAGGCGCTTGTGTGTGAGAATGGGGTTTGGAAGGGTGTAGCTAGCGACAATGAAGGATTTGCAACAGAAAGCTTGCACCGTGAAGAATGTCATGCCAAGAAAAAGATCTGCTGTTCATGAGTTGAATGTAAACAGAGTTGAGTTTGGCTTCTTGAGACATCAAGAACCCCCCTCCCCTCTCCCCCATCTAGAATGTTATTTGCCTTGGCTGTGATGAAGTGAGGAGGCCGTCCCACTGGCACCCGGACGGTATTATTTTGCTGGGAAAGCCATTGATTTGCAGCTTTGTAGTACCTGGCTTGCAGCTTTGCAGATTTGGGGAAAGGAGGGGGGTGGGGGGGATCCTCCATCTATTGGGTGGTTTATCACCTTCCTCAGAGCACTGTGTGGCATCGCTGTCATAATCTGCCACATGGTCAGCGGACCGCTGCTCCTTCGGCAGAACGTCCCTTCCCGAAGTCTCCTCTCTGGCATGCATCTCTTCAGCGTCCACCCCAACGCCTTCCCCACGCATGTCAACGTCATCTGGGGAACTCTCCAATGCCGCGCCAGCCAAGTCCTCCAGCCCAGGACCTGCGCTTCATTGTTTTTCCTTGGATACCACCTCAAGTTTGGACGGTAATCACCAAAGACATCATGCCACATGAGAAGAAGCCTGTCAAACTCATATATTTCAGCTCTGCTACAGGGCGATTCATGTTTTTGTGCCAGCTGCAGCCTGTGACCTAGAGTCATGGTTGTTCAGTAGTGACTGGCAGATCAACCAGCCAGAACGGCTGGCAATGGAGAGGAGGGGAGTGGGGGTTCAATCAGCAGCAGAAGCAGCTCTCCAAATTTGCTTCCAGCAGGTTGTGTGAATAAAACAGGAAATAAAAACACCTCTGGATGCTTTTACTGCGGAAGACATATTTTTTGGCCATGATTTGAGGTGGAGAAGTTGCTTCTGAAACCGGTCTCACCAGACTCTGTCAGATTGGCTGCAGCAGCTCCACCATCACCCCTTGCCTGCATGAGTGGAGGCTGTTCCTCCTCCATACTGTGCAGTGCATTCATTCAAGCATCTGTTGTACACACGACTGGTGAAAAGGAAATCACTTCCAATTCAAAAAGATTTTCACTTCAAGATTGATAGCGATCACAGCCATGAAACCTGCAGACTCATGCAAATTCACGATTGTAATGGTGCATCCATATCGAGTGAGTTTTGGGACACTGCATGCTATGCTATCATTTAGATTCTGGGTCACTGGCATGGGGCATTGTGAAACCATAGCCTGAGGGCATGAAGGCACTCGGGCAGAATCCACATAAATGTACAATGCAGCAATTCATACGGGAGAGTGGTGTATGAATCAGAGGAGGCAATAGTGGTGATTTGTTGCCAGAGACCGGCGGGAATGTGAGGACACCTCAAATCTGACCCGCTTCTGGGGTGGCTGCTGCCGCCTGCCGAAGGCCAGGGGTAGGGGTTGACGCGGTGGGTGCGCCCTCCTCGGAGCGCCGCCCGCCCTCACCGGCGGCAGGAAATCCATTTCATGGTCCTGGGTCTCCCACGAGATGTGTGTGCCTGGTCTGGAGGGGGTTACGGCAGGTTGACCCCTCAGCTTCCCTTCCAGCTCCTCAATTTTGCTCTGCACAGCAAAGAATACTCTGTTTGCAGGCATGAAAACAAGTAGAGGTTCACTTGGAGCGCAGTCAAGGGAAGTGGTGCTTGAATCTCCAGAGAGCGTTTTAAGTACATGATGTGGGAGCAGGCATGCAGGAAGAGCATCATGACATGCTTTGCAGGACTGGGATCGGCCTTATTTCTGCCTTTTTCTTCATGCCTCCAATTTGCTCTGCAGAGTGGTGACAATTTGTGTGGAGGATTGAGTAACTAGAGTTGAAGAAATTTGTGGCTGAACGTACAGCCACAGAAATCTGTGCAAGCCCCTCTTTCATGACAGGATTGCGCATTGCTGTTCCACAATGGAAGCACTCAAAGACTGTCAAGGCACGCTTGCACATTTCACATTTTGGTTGAGACTTGTGAGCGGAGAACCTTGAGCTGCCTGATCTGGTCTCTCAGGCTCTCCTGCTCCCTATTGAGCCGTGAGCTCTCCGAGAGAGCCTTGCCCGCCGCCACTTGGGCGCTCTGCACCAGGGAGTTGTACTCCTTGTTGCGCACAGCCAGCACCTCTGCGAACTTTTCCACCACAAACGCCTGGCTCCTCTCATCCACCTGCATGAAATTGTGTTTGCTTGTCCAGCAGCATGGCAATCGCTGGCAAATCATCTGTGGGCATTTATTTCCTCGGCTCCAGGGGATTGTTTTCTCTGAAATTGCTCGTTTGTCCAGAAAAGAACGATGACTTTACGATCTGAAGACCTCTGCGTGTCCCTGCATCCCTGAAACCCTTATGCGCTGTGCATTGGTCATGCGCAAGACCTATTGATGATGCTTGACCTACCTTTCCTCAAGCCCCTTCCCTCACTGAATTTTTCCTGCAAAATCTCTCAAT
The DNA here is from genome assembly GCA_004335615.1 of Chloroidium sp. JM. Classification (NCBI taxonomy): domain Eukaryota; kingdom Viridiplantae; phylum Chlorophyta; class Trebouxiophyceae; order Watanabeales; family Watanabeaceae; genus Chloroidium; species Chloroidium sp. JM. The sequence continues at coordinate 13,180 of QAXI01000445.1, read as the reverse complement.
TTCTTCCCGACTGTTAGACTTGTCATTTCCATTGTCCTTCTGTCGAGGCGCATGACATGCATGAATGATGGTCCATGCCGCAGGCTCAATATGTCTCCCGGCCAGGGATACAAATGGTGCATTACCTGCCCTTTTCCTCCAAGAGGCTGCATGCTTTGCGCCAGCTTCCTGATATCCTCTTTGGAGACATGCTCCCCAGACTTGAGGCTGAGCGCATTGTTCTCAATCAACAGCTTGCGGACTTGGGCTTTCTGCATATAAGAATGTACTCAGGATTAGAAGGAGGAGGAAAAGGGGAGGGAGGATGTATTGCCTGGCCGCTGACTCCACGCGTTGACGCGTGCTGCATGAACTTCATGAGCTTCATGTGCCTTCCATTTTTTTCCAATCTCGAGTTCTTGGATTCAAATGTTTTTTTGGGCTATTTGAAGCAGCCAAGTGCAGCTGGCAATTGACATCGACCAGTAATGCCGACCTGATGATTGGATTGACCTAACTCTTCATTTTCAAAGAAGCCATTACGAGATCTTGCTTACAGAGCCCGTACCACAACCTGCCTTCCTTACTGTACTTTCCACAATTGAACATAGATGGCTGCTGTATATAACAAGCCGGGTGGACAAGAATGATGTTTATGCTGAGCCAAATTGGGATTGCACTAAACTAACAGTGCATGCCGTTTTGAAGCCAGATGAACTTTGCACCCTTTCTGTTCATAATTTCAACAGTGCCAGTGGATGCTTGACATTGGTACTGATAAACAGTGTTCACTGAAGCCACTCACCACATGCTTGAGCTGGCTTTCTGCCCCCTTTTGCTCCTCACGTGCCTGCTTGAGCTGGTGCTGATAGTCCGCGATGGTCTGCTTCAGTGTCTGCCTGGCCACATCTTTTGCCGCCTTATGGCTGCAATGTCAAAGCGACTCATCTTCCACACCCATCATCTGATCAGTACTTCTTTCCTTGCCGAATTTGTTTTATGCAGATCTGGATGATTATTCTTATATCTGTGAGCCATGGCTCTTTGCTTGTAAGCTGTGATTTCTGTAGGAGTAAGATACCTGATCGACCTCACAGAGATGGTACACAGCATTGAAACAGGAGTTTTGGGGCACTTCCCATAGGACGAATATATCCAAATACCAGTTCTCAATCAATGACAGTGTTCTCCTCTTGGGGACTATGCAATTGTAGCAATCGTTTCCCTAGACATCATATTGCATGTCAGCACCATTTTCTTGATCCTAAATCAGGCACCCCCCCCCCCCC